>JAYEVI010000324.1:0-178971 GCA_036346575.1 Dendrocalamus sinicus | reverse complement strand
TGGCCCGGAGGTGGCGGCGACCCGGCGGGAGCGGCCCTGCAGTCGCACAAGAGCATGCACCTGAGCGTACGCACGCGCGTCTTCGCGTGGTGGCGACGGCGTCGGGCATGGAGGCGGTGGCCGGCCGGTGAGCCATGGCACAAGGCGGCAGTGGTGGCTGGCAGCGGTGGCGTCGGCTCGCATGGCAGCGGCCGCACGTGCCTGCGCCCGCACGCACGGCCGTCTGCGCACGCACGCGCCTGCACGCACGGTTGCGCCAGCGGAGGCGGACGGTCGGCGGCGGTGGCCGGAGGCAGCGGCCAGTGGTCGGTGGCAGACGTGGCCGAGTGTGCGCTCGCGCGATCGAACGGCAGTTCGTGCAGCCGAGTATCGTTCTTCCCGACCAAACGATCGTTCTCGCAGCCAAACGGCTATTTTCCTTCCAATCATTTATCACCTGTCGTTTCTTTATTAATTTCATCATATCTAATCGGTTATCCTCCGTATCGCCCGTAGGTTCTCACGCAGCGGTCGAGGGAGCAGCTGAGCAGTTGCGTTTCTCAGATCCATCGTGCAGCGTGTCCGTCGAGCGTGCTCAAGGCAAGTACCTCGCGGCCGTTACCCCTGCATTTTACATTTTACATCTCCCATGATTGCTTGCTACCGTTGATGTTGAGTACCATTACCATATCGCTAAAGCTGTTCTGTCTATTATCATATCACCCAACGCTCACCTATCCACTATCATGTCACTAAAGCGTACCTGTTTACGATCATATCACCAAAACTTACCGGGCTTTTACCATATCACTAATGTTACCTGATTAATACCATACCCTGGAAGTTACCTACTTGTTATCATATTACTAACGCTTGCCCGATTGTTGTCACATGTTAATGCCTGCTAGTTATGTACCTTCAATATTGTATTCATACCATGAGGTTCTAGGTTGTCTTATTTTCCTTGCTTTATGTTAATTAATACCTTAGACTCTTAGATGTATTTAAGTGCTATGGTTAATGTCTAAGTTGCAAGCTTTAATTATTAATTATAATTGTTGTTTAAATTGTGGTTGGGGTAGTATAGGAGTGACTTCAACGTAAGGTTAACCACTAGTAATCTTTAGCTTCGGAATGATATATTTAATTACCAGTTCCCTGATTCATTACTTGTATGTTATTGCTTGGTTGGTTTCGATGGAATTATATATGATATTGTTAACCTGACTAATAACAACTTATCACGTAATAAAATCTAGTTGTTTGATAACTCCTTGGTGTGAGTTAAGTTGTAATGCTGGGTGAGAATCATTCATGGATCCCTACCACCGTCGTATTATCCTTTCTCATCTCCCATCTGATTTTATCTCATGTCCTCAACCTCAGCAATCCTTTTCACTCCTTGTAATCATGCATGAACTTAGCTCCAATTATTTTAATTCCACCTTTCACATCTTTCATGATTACTTGTTAGCATTGTCATTGAGTACAATTATCATATCAATGAATTACCTGGTTCTTATCATATCACAGAATTTACCTGGCTAATATCCTGTCACCAAGTTACCTAGTTATTATCATCTCTCTAGTACTTGCCTGGTTGTTATAATAGTATTCATGCTTGCCTGTTTATTATTACGCTTGCCTAGTTATGATCATATTGTTAATGCTTGTCTAGTTCTTACCAAATTGTTAATGCTTGCTTGTTTATTGTTAACGCTTGTTGGTTATATACCCTTAATATTGTATTCCGGCCATAATGTTCTAGATTACCTTATTTCACATGCCTTTAGGGTTATCATAATACTCAGTTAATAACGTTATAAGATTCATGCTTTTAATTAATGTGAGTCATGATCGTTATACCTTAATAAATGTTAATTTGACTAATAATCACTTATTACCTAATAAAACTTGATTGGTTGATAAACTTGTGGGAGCTACATTATAATACCTCTTTAGGTTGATTACTACATCACTATCATCTTATCATTATCCCACATCGCCCTATTATCAGAAACTATATCTTTCCATTTTCAACCCTAGCACATCATTTCACTTCTCATAACTTTATTACAGCCTTATCCTCGACATCTCTTAGTTACCCTAATTTTATTCTATTTAATCTGTCCATGATGCATCGGTTACTTTATCACCTAGTTTCACCAATCATGTCTCTTCGGTCTCATTGGATTAAGTCATTACTCTCATAACTTTATCTTAATTCAATCATAACTCTCTAATTATATCATTGATAACTAGCTAAATAACAAACTAAGGGTTATCACGCCGGGGCTGCCCACATATAGGGGTCATTTCCACCCAACCTGGTAACGTACGGGGGGCCGTACATTCTCGTTACACAGATATTACACCCGTCTGCGTTATACTGATCGAGGACAAGGTTGTGCCCGGCTATTCTCGTATAACCGGTATGTGGGATAAGGTCGCCGCACCCTTGCTATAACTTGTCACATAACAAATATCTTTAATACACAGTTCTCATAATATCCGTCTCCTAATCATGACAGTATCTCCAATATCAGTTGCTCGTTGGTTGCCTTTTGTCCATTGCTTACTTGTCATGCTTGCCTTTATTTCATATGGTTGCATTGCTGCCTTACTTTTCTCTATGCATCGTAGTTGGGTACTTGCTGAGATTTCCAAATCTCACGCTTGCTCTTTTCAGTCTCAGGTAAAAGGCCAGTGGAGTGATAGCATCATGCATGGGTGGGAGCACTTGAGTTTTCAGCACCGTGGTTGCCACCATTTTGTTGTTTCGTTCGTTCTTTATTTGATTAGAAGTGGACCGGTCCCATGTTTTAAATATTTATTCCAGCTTCCGTTGGTTCTCTATTAAAGTGTTAATAAAGTTTTAAACTCTTTGTGATTTCTTTTATTGTACTTATTTGTCCTTCACTTTGGCGATGATGTTCCATAGTAATATCCCATATGGTTACGTGGGGTGTTACACTGTTCTTTACCTCACAAACCGGTGACTTTTGGCTTTTGCTACAGTACCTAACTTTCAAACGAAGTATTTTCTTAAGACGGGGTCTACAAGTTAAACGATCTACACGTTAAAAGCCCAACATCTGTACCAGCCAAAATCGCAAATAAGTATTTGTCTCTCTGTAATCTGTACCGTAAACAGCCAAAATTTAAAAATTTCAGTCAAAAGCCATAAGTCACAGACGAAAATAACAGGCCCACTCTCTCTCTGTCCCAGCGCACTGTCTGCACCGTATCGAGGGAGGCGCTTCCTCGTTGGGCTGGGCCGAGCCAATTCGACGTACGAGTAAGGCCTCACCTTGGCCCGCCACTCCACACCACACCACACGCCGCGCGAGCAGATGCCGCTGCCCGGCCACCATGGCCGCATGCTGTGAATGCTCTGTCCAGTAGGCATTGTCGAGGTGGTGGTGAACCGCGGCGACGTGCCAGGATCGAGGGAGCCGGTCGTGCTTGTGCGGGGGCCTTCGATTCTCTCAGCTGGATTGCCTCGCTCGCGCCGGCCATGCTGGCGCACCAGGACTAGGCACAACAGCAGCGAGGGAAGACTAGTGGGTATGTTCTTTTAGGCTACGGCTTATGGGTTTTGACTGAAAATTTTGAATTTCGGCTGTTTACGGTACATATTACGGAAAGACAGATACTCATTTGCAATTTTGGCTGGTACAGATGTTAGGCTTTTAACGTGTAAATCGTTTAACTTGTAAACCCCGTCTTAAGAAAATACACCGTTTAAAAGTTTAGTACTGTAGCAAAATCCAAAACCCACCAGCTTTTGAAGTAAAGAAGAGGCCTACATATACCACTGTACGTACGTTATCTCGGCCAATACATCGGCCCATCCCTGTCCCTCTCTGTTCAAATGTACTATTGCATCTTCTATAAGTTTTGACAATTATCCGGATATTTTGTTTGCAAAAATTATCCAAATTCTTGAGCGTTGGATCCCTTCCTTCAAGACCAATAAACTTGTGAGTCAAATAAGTCAATACTTTGATCTTTCTGCACCTATATTTTGAATACAAATTATGTTAATTTAAATAACCAAATTACATGCTTTATTTTATTATACAAATTATATTCAACATTAAGCTTGTAGTTAAGTACCAATTATTAATTATGCTATTACACCCTACTACTTGATTTTGGATAAAAATCTTGTCATCTTAGAAATAATAGTAAATATCCTAATGATAAATTCGTATGTAAAGTATTATACTCAGTCTTGTTTAGGGCCCCGCTCGGTTGGGCTGAAAAGCTATGGCTTATGGCTAAAATTGTACTGTAGCGACTGAAAATTTTACTGTAGCCGAAGGTGGCTTATTTAGCGTAATTAAATTTTAAAAATTAAAATAGAAAAAATATGTTAGCTCATTATGGACAAAGCGAACGAATACGGGAAAAAAGAAAAGGCAAAAAAGCTAAAAAAAAAATCAAAAGTTCAGAAAAAGACGAAATTTATGAATAGTGAAAAATAAGCCAGCAGCTGAAGCTAAGGGCATGTTTGATATGGCTGCGGCTTATGATTTTTGGCTGAAATTTTTGAATTTTAGCTGTTTGTAATAGATATTATGAAGAGAAAAATACTCGCTTGCGATTTTGGTTGATACAGATGTTGGGCTTTTAATGTGTACTATAATTAACTTGTAAACCTTATTTTGAGAAAATATTTTGTTTAAAAGTTAAGTACTATAGTAAAAATCAAAAGTCACGTTTAGCGCCCGATATTCGGGAGTAGAAAAGGTGTACAACACTATAAATGTTGGCCTGTTAATGACTCTTAAGACTGCTACTTGCTGCATTGGTTAAATAATTTCACATTTGTCCGTTGCAGGAAGCAACGCAGCCTCTGCCACACCACTCACATTCCGGGTAAAAACAAGCACCAGAGACTAGGATGTAAACAATTCTATAATGGCTTCGGTGACTTGTGAGGACTCACATTCCTCCCCTTTACGTAAAAGTATCCATTATATCAAATCGTTCATTTGAGTTGAGCTGCTCCGATGTTGAAGATTCGAATGGTTTTTAGATGTGTTTGGTTGCTGGGATGAAGTGGGATAGGATGGGATGGGGGATGGGATGAGATGGTTCCACAAAAAAAATGGAACCACATGGTCCAGCATCTAAGAAGAATATTCTCTAAATTTGCACAGGTTCATTCCACTTTAGACCATTCCATCCCACCCCATCCCTCAAACCAAACACATGGATAGACTTGGTCAAAGGAACCATCTCATTCCATCTCACCCCATCGTAGCAACCAAATACACCCTAAGAGACGTAGAGACTGGCTGTTCACTTGCGCACTACATGGTTTTCAGCCCTCTCACCAGGCATCTTCTTGAAGGCAAAGGGCGCAAGAAAGCCGAACCAATTGTCTTTTGATAGAATCCGTATGGTCTGAAGAGCGTGGTGTGGAGGCATTCATAGGGTTTAGTAGCGAAGATCGCATGATGCCAAATAAATCTATTTCCTTATGGTTGCTGCTACGACCCTCAGAAAGCATGGACGTCGTAGGAATTACCGTTAAATGCTTGCAGTTACTCGGACCTGTATTCAAGCCTTTTACCGAGGTTGCAATGGGAGAACTCGCTCAGCTACCTACACAACGTTCTTCCCGTTTGTTTGTAAGTGTCACCGTTGCACTAGCTACAAATTTGCGTCCAGATCTTTTATGTTGCAAAGCAGATGGGCACGGGCCTTGTGCTAACAACACCATGACATCCAAATTTCCAGCAGAAGTTACTTTTATGTGTTTCAATTGCCGTATTCCAGCGTTTGAGTACAACTTGCAAAGCTCAGCTGAACCTCCAGTGTTGCGCGCTGACATCGAGCCTCATCGCCCGTGCCACGGTCTGTAGGAGAGTTATGCGGTCGAGACAATTAGAGGACGAGCGGAACGTATAGATGCAACTCACAAAAGCAATCGATCTTCTCATCCGTCAACCCGAGCAGACGGAGTATGAAATGTTTTGGCGGTCTGCACATGGCGGTGCACTCTTCACTCTGCGGAAGCCAACCAAGGGCAGGCCAGTGACCCGGAGAAATAGAATAGCAAAAACGAGGTGCAAGTTACAGATCAGGGGCCGATATGAGAGTGCTCGATTTATGATGTTTTATTTTCCTCTATCCTCATCGGTGAACCTGTTCGGTGGTTTGGATCATGTAACGCTAACGCGGCACACTTTTTTTTTTAACCAATGTACAATTTCTCTGTCCCTCTTTGTTCAAATGTAGTGCTGTATCTTTTTTTGATAATTATCCAGATGTTCTGTTTGCAAAAATTATCCAAACCAAATTCCGGAGCGTTGGATCCCTTTGAATAAATATCTGATTGGATCCTAGCATGCAGGCGGTTGTAGACTAACGGGTCTAGGACTTAGATATAAGTCGCATGCGATTTTAGTTGGTATAGTTGAATTTGATATAGTGTCTACTATAATATATCTGTAGATCTCACTTTAAAAAGATGTATTATCTAAAAGCTAATTAATATAATAGAAAGTGGTAAATCAAAGCTAAAACAAGAAGAACCCGGCCAGTAATGTGTTGCTCCAGCAAGGCTTTCCAGCAAATCTAGTATACCCCGTAGAGCGTTGTATAACCCACAAGGTCTCATGCATTCACACGTTTGTCATGAACAAGAAACAATTCTTTAACTTCAAAAGGACAGGAAAATAATGCGGAGAGAGAAGGATGCGCTAGATGCTGTAGGAGAAAAACAAGTGCGCTACGTTGTCTTAAATTTATCGTATATAAATGTGACATAAATATTATTGAATATGTGTGCTAGCCAATGATCATATGACCAGCACAATAAATAAATAGCGATCAAAATGCAGGTTTCGAATCCTGACAATTAGTTTGCTTATGTTGAGCACAACCTATTTTTCCCATCTCCTGTGCCTTCGCACTCCCCCTTTCCTATGGACCATTTCTGCTTGTGCTCTCCTTCTCTTCTAGAGGAGTAAGATGCGTCTTATCCTCTCTTTGGCTCTCATCCAATAGCAAATGGGTCCCACTCCCAAGATTTTTTTAGATCCAAGGGCTAGGATTTTGTGTGGCTAGATCTAGGGTTGAGGTGATTTGTAATAGTGTTTTGGTGGATTTTATGAGGCTATATATTCGAGAGGTCTGACTCTAGACGAGGGAGGCGGAAGAACACGGGGATAGTATTGGTATTTGTTAAATTTTCCCTCTTCAAGAAAGGCTATAATGGCTATTTTGGACAGAAAATGTGACAGTAATAGCATGTTTCATTGTTTTTCGTGTTTGTGATGGTATTTTCTAGTTGACGTTATTTGCGATGGTATTTTGTAAGTCACAAAAATTTGCGATGGTATTAAACAAATTTGCTGAAAATTTTTCCGCTTCAGACTCGCCGAGGGCTCAGACACCGAAACAACTCTAATTTTTTCTTCTCGAACCATTCTCTCCTGTGCTCTTGCGGATGCCGCCCTTGTCCGTACAATGGCCGCCCCGAGATTCTCCTCCATTTGGGGCAACAGTTTTAATCTCGAACTTAGAACTCTGATACCACTTGTTATAAAATGCATGGCAAAAAAAATGCTCAAAAGAATAAGAGACAGATTTAATGTGAAAAACCATTGCCGAAAAACCACAGACGTACAAAAGCGGAATTCACTGTATAAGAAGATATTTACCATGAGGCTCTTGCCTTCTCTATAGTCTATAGGGGTATATATATAGTGTTTACAAAAAACTTCAGGTTGAAGTAGAACTCCGTATTAAAAATAAAAAAAATCGAATAGAATTCAGATCACATTTTAACACTTCTGAATCCTGATATAGTTCAGCTCATTTCAGCAGCAGGTTAGCTCTCTACGCATGCTGTTGTCTCTGAACTTTATTGATCTCCCTTTACTCCGTTCTGCACGCATGCAAGTTTATATTTTGGTCCCCTTTGTTAGGTTTGATCTGACACAAACCAAACTCGAGCTAGTGCTGATGTGTCTTTCTATGCTGAATCAGAAAACAAGTGAGAGAGACCATACCGTTGGCTTGCTTCTCAAAGTCATCATGAGAGAGAGACCATACCGTTGGCTTGCTTCTCAAAGTCATCATGTGAGAGAGACCATACCGTTGGCTTGCTTCTCAAAGTCATCATGTGAGAGAGACCATATCGTTGGCTTGCTTCTCAAAGTCCTGGACGTCACTATCCATCCTCTTCTTTAAGTTCTCATCACACCTTGCAGTATGTTCTCCTCTGAAATATCTCTGCATACAGGGTAACTGTTCACCACTTCCATAGTTCCATGTTATTCAATTAGGTGTAGAATCTTGCAAATACTAAGCTAAATCTTTGCTTGTGGTCCCAAGTTCCTTCCTATTACTAATTCAGCTCTCAAAGTCAGGACTTGACCAATAATTCATTCATCTATTTTCTTGTCTCATGCACACTGATATATTATTGCATTTCCTGAGCAGGGAGGGGATGCTACAAATGCTTGAATGCGAATGGCGGAGATTGTCAGTTCCGCAGTTGTCCAGGAGACAGTTAGCCAAATCCTATCTGGTCTGGTTGACAGGCATGAAGGGAAATTGAATGCAAATGAAAACTTGGAGAGGCTGGAGATGGCGCACATCAAGTTGGAGGCCACACTTGAAATATCCGATAAGTGGCATATCAATGATGCATCACTGATGCGCTGGCGGAAGAAGCTGAAGCGTGCTGCTCAAGAGTGTGATGCCACACTGCGCAAATGCAAGCAGCGAATCCTAGAAGAAGAAGAAGACATGGATCAGGAGGTAAGGAACTCCTCCTTTCCCAAACGGATTGCACGTGCTACCAAGTCATTTATTTCCTCCGTCTTTAGCCGCAACAACAGCGAGTCGAGCAGATCCATCGTTCGAAGATTTGAGTGGTTTGCAGATGGTGCTAGCGAGTTTCTGAGATTCGTAGAGCTTGGTGGCACACCACGCCGTCACATGCCCTTCGACCCTCCTATCAGGCACCTTCTTGCCGGCAAAAAGGTTCAGCACGAAATCGTTCGGGAAAACCAATGCCCTCTGCTTTTACTATTTGCGCCCTTTAGTACTGCAGGGCATGGAATAGAGGCTAGGCTGATCTTTATTCAAACAGATGGTAATGCACCGGAGGATAATTTTTTACTTAGTGTGATCCTACAGATTTCGGCGAGTACAGACATAGTTGGGATTGCAATCAAGTGCTTGCAGTTGTTTGCCCCTCATTTCAAGTCTATAGCTGACACTATTAGGAAAGAACTTACTCAACTACCAACGCAAGACTTCTCCTGGGTGCCAGATATTGATTCGTTCCATACAGAACATTGGGACAATATTCACAACATTTGTACTCAATGGTTTCGCCCGAACCCATTATGTTGCAAGGAGCATGATCCGCATGAGCTTTGTGGTAGTAGCAACATATACACGCCAGAATTACCAGATGTTTCTCTAGAGCCAATTATTGAAGTGAATTTGCAGTGCCAAGTCTCACTGTCTGACACCGAAGGCAAAAGTTCTCTGAAAGTCGGACTCCTCTTTTCGCCCCCATGCCCCTTCAGAAGACATGTTGCCTGCAGTCGAGAGTTCTGCGATAGAGATAATTGACGGTGAGGAGCAACGTTGCTTGCATATAAACACTGCCGACAATATCATGCTTCCAAGGGCGATAGATTGCCTTCGCAGGAATGCTGAAGCAACAGTGTATCAGATGATTTGGAAGTCCAAACATTGTAGTGCATACCTTTGGGTTGAGACCATAGGCATGCAACAGAGGACCATTCAGGAAGGTGGGAGAGAACAGGACGAGAATGTGGAATGTCGGACAAATGTGGCCACTGACATGCGCCCGTCCGGCTGCAGGGCTCAATCATGGACTGGATTCAGAAAGAAAAGGAAACGCAGACAGCGCGCGCCACCACCATTAAGCCTGAAATTCTAGATCATGGGGAACAGGGTGAAATAAAAGAGTGGGAAAGAATATTATATGAGAGTTACTAGTCATAAATGAGGATAAAATCTATGAAAACACAGAAGTATAAAGGCTCAAGAGGAGCAAAGCTACAGCATGAAGGGTGGAGAGCTACATTTGAACAATTAAGAACTGTGCTCTCGGTAACATATAGCCTTTCTTATATTGTGTTTCATATACGGTTATGTTTGTTTCTCACCTGTTTATCATATATGCTGGGAATTACATGGTTTTTGTTAAGAAACTTGGGCCTGGGCCAGCCTAGGCCCATTATGGGCACCTCATCAGGAGGATATAAATAGGGAGTCGTACCGGCAGAATTTGTACTCATGCAATCAAAAGCAATAAAAAAGACCAGGGATTCTTTCTACTTCTCTCCATGTTTTCAATCTATTATTCTATCTTCTGTGATTGATTCATTTCTATTAAGCAGAGGAATCGATCGGACTGGTCGCCAGCGACGGTTCCTCAACACGTTATCAGCACGAGTTCGCTCCGATGAATCGAAGGTACTCATCGAAGCTCTAATAGATTGAATTATCTAGTTCGCTTTAAATTCACAGTTTTTGCGTTCTAGATTAATTTTCTACGGTGCAAATCCGCCCTAATCTAACGCGAGCAAACTTGATGTCGCCGGCACAATATCGATCGGTAGATTGTATCACAGGGTATATGTTGATTGCACTGTAGATTAGAAAAAAGAAGAAAAAACCGCACATGGTCGGCTCTGCACAGCCGCCGTGCGCAGGAAGAATGCTAGCCGCCGGCCTGAAGCCGAGGTCAGCCCAAAGCATGAAGCGCCGGATAGCAGCTACCCAAAGCCGCTTGGCCGCGGCCGGTTCGCCTCCTCGCCGCCACCGCTCGGTCTCAGTCAGTGCACGCCCCCGCACGGGCCGCCGTCTCCCGTACGAGGCTCCACAGCCGCCACTGCTCGATCTCGGACAGCGCGCGCCAGACGGGCCGCGCCTCCGCACGAGGCGCCGCCAACGCGCGCTAGCGCCTCGGCTTCGTGTGCACCACCTTGGCCCGAAGTCGCCGTGCGCCGCCCGGTCTCATGCGCCGCCTCGCCGACGAGGATGAGGATTACAAAGAGATAAAAGATTACAAAGAGGTCCCTAGGTGAGACAATTTTCACACCTCGCCGACGAGGATGAGGATTGAGCCCTTAGCTCCGAGAAGCTATGCCTCTACACCGTTGGAACCCGGATCTGGTGACTACAGTGTAACCGGTGGTGGTCGACGATGATGAGGGGCTTGGGATGGTCTCCTTAGCTTAAAAGGCTCTAGGAGATTGAAGGTGAAATCTGCCAATAGGGATTAACATCAATGACATGAAAGTTACTGGCGATTGAGCCAAATAAGGCACCTTCTACAAGCGGAGATTGAGAAGCCTTCAACCACGGTAACCTATTTCGGTGGGTGTAGAAGATGTGGATCTGGACCGCAAATCACTATAGCGAATATCGTCCATTACTGTGGCAGAAAACACTATAGTTAGTTCGTTGTTTTGCACTGTAGTGATGGCGGTGTATCGTTAGATCTACACGTCTTTTTTCCAATCCAACGGCCAAGAATCATCCAAAGACAAAATGTGTAGCACTAGATCCAGAACAAAGAAACCCTAGAGGATTTGGATTTAGATCCAAACCAAAGAACAGATGGGTGGAGCTTGAGATCCGATCAGGGAAAATACCTCCTTGAGGTAGCTCAACAGTTCTATGGCCTGCTCCAATTAAGTTTTGAATTAAGCTTCAGTATGTGGTTTTTAGATTTTGACTAAAATTTCACTATAATGGCTGTCAATGATGGATTTCGTGCCATGGAATGAATCAAGGAGAAAAAAGAAAAAAAATTGAAAAAGCATTATATCATCACAGACAATACAAATAAATAACGGAAAAAGAAAAAAATGAAAAAAAAATAAAAAGCTAAAATTAGAAGCTAATATATCTTAAGTGGCTTGTGTTTTAAATAAGGCAGAAGCCATAAAAGACAAAAGCTAAAACCGTTTAGAGCAGATCAAATCGACCACACTCGTAAAAATCTGGACAAAACTTCTGACATACGGCTGCCAAATGCAGTGCTTTAGAACGGTGTGCATCTACAGCACCCTTCACTACGACCACTTCTCAGTCTTTTCTTTTTTCCAGAACGACCTCTCAAGGTCTCGACGTTCCTTGGTGTAGATAACTGTTTCACCACTTGTCCATTTTGATGCTAATAATTTCAAAGGGTGATGCTACCAGGTTTCAAAGTGTGAAATTGAAGGAACGTTCACACCACCTTTCGGAACTGCTTGTCCTGCTGTTTCCCACCTCCCTCTCTATTATTGTCCTTTTCACGGCCTACTACTATTACATCTTCACAAACTCATCCAGAGTTTCAGCTGCACTGCTCGTAACTAGATCAGTTTATTCCTACAAGCTAGCGTTGCATTGTAGTGTATATACTCCTTGATCTTGATCCATGCTCGTCCATTTCGTTTCACCAGCTTTTGCTTGCGACACACTTCGAGTGCTTGGCACCAGAAGCAAGCGATTAGAGGAAGGTGAGATATAATAATAGTACTATCTACCATGAGCTGATACCAGCTAGCAATAACTTTACTCAGATTAATTTGTCTCGGTCTCGATGTGGCATGCGTCAAACTAAATCGATCTTGTTTAATTTCACTACCAGAGTCGGAGCGATTGTTGTCCTCATAGCGGATGCGGTGGGATCGGCTGTTGATCAGGAGGCCGTGAGCAGAGCCGTCTCTTTCGTGCTCAGCAACCGCGAGGCGGCAGCGTCCAAGAGGCGCAACATCGAGAGGTTGGAGATGTCGCACACCGAATTAGAGTTTGCGCTCGAGAGATCCAGCAAGCTGCCCATCACCGACGTGTCGTTGCTGCAGCGAAGGTGGATGGTCAAGCGCGCCTACGAGGAGTGCGGAGATGTGTTGCAGAGATACTGGAAAACGAAAAGGTTGAGCAAGGGGTAACACACTCCTCTTTACCTAAAAGGATTATCCATGCTGTCAAATCGTTCATTCCACCTTGGATTAGCTTAAAGAAAGATGAGTTGAGCTGCTCCGATGTTGGAAGATTCGAATGGTTCGCTGATAAGGCCGGCAAGTTTGTAAGAGACGTGGAGACTGGCTGTTCGCTTGCGCACTACAGGTTTTTGAGCCCTCTCATCAGGCATCTTCTTGAAGGCAAAACTCTCTGGTATGAACAGGTGCGAGGAAGCCGAACCAATCGTCTTTTGATAGCGCCCGTATGGTCTGAACAGCGTGGTGTAGAGGCATGGATGTTGTTTCTTAGCGAAGATCGCATGACGCCAAAGAAAAAAATTTATCTAGTGTTGCTGCTACGACTCTCAGAAAGCACGAACGTAGTTGGGATTACCACTAAGTGCTTGCAGTCACTTGGACCTGTATTCAAGCTTTTGCCGAGGTTGCAATGGGAGAACTCGCGCAGCTCCCTATGCAAGATGTTTCCCGTTGGAAGGTATTAAAGACTTGTCTAAGTGACGCCGTAACATCAGTTAGATATTGGCGTTCAGATCCATTATGTTACCCACAAGCGGGAACGTTCTAGAGCTGGTGGCTTCCATCGCGCCTCATGACCAGTGCCACGGTCCGCAGGAGAGTTTTGCGATCGAGAGAATTGGAGGACGAGAGAAACGTATAAATGGTAGCCCGCGCCAAATGGAGGAGATGCTACCCACAAGCGCAATCGATCTTCTCATCAGTCGACCCGATCTGACGGAGTATTACATGGCTTGGCTATCTGCACATGGCGGTGCAGTCTTTATTCTGCGGAAGCCAACCAAGGGCAGGTCAGTGATCCGGAGAGTAGCAAAAACGAGGTGCAAGTAACAGATCAGGGGCCGATAAGAGAGTGCTCACTGGTTTGGATCATGTAACGCTAACGCGGTACTCTTTTTTTTAACCAATGTACAATTTCTCTGTCCCTCTTTGTTCAAATGTATTTCTTTTGATAATTATCTAGATGTTTTGTTTGCAAAAATTATTGAAACCAAATTCCGGAGCGGTGGATTCCTTTGAATAAATATCTGATTGAATACTAGCAGGCTGTTGTAGACTAACGGGTCTAGGATCCAGATCCGTTTTGTCTATCTTCTAGGGCACCATTCCATCAGTTCTCTTCTTGTTGGAGAGAGAGAAATTGCTCTCATTTGGTTGGTTTTTTGGGCTGTGATTTTGATTTATGGTTTTCGAATTCTGGTTATTTGCGTGCATTTTTTAACTGATATAGCTAAACTCGGTACGACTCTATTACAATTTATCTATAGACCTTGCTTAAAAAGACGCACCTTTTATAAGCTAATTAATGTAGCAGAAAGTGATAAGATAAAATCAGAATAAAAAATAACCCATCCAATTATTTGTTACTCCAGCAAGACTTTCCAGCAATTGTAGTATACCCTGCATAAACGTTATATAACTCACAAGGTCCCATTCATTTGCACACATTAGATGTCGTCATGAACAAGAATCAATTCTTGAACTTCACAAGGACAGGGAAATAACGTGGAGAGAGAAGGATGTGCCAGATACTGTAGGAGAGAAATGCTACCGCTATACAAAGCTGGGGGGATTCCGGCCCCCCCAGCGCATCCACGTCATGCCTCTGCGCTCGGCCGGCCGGCGCGTGGCGAGAGATGCTACCGCTATACAAAGCTGGGGGGATTCCGGCCCCCCAGCGCATCCACGTCACGCCCTGCGCTCGGCCGGCCGGCGCGTGGCGAGAGAATTCGCATACGGTCGGCCGAGGTGATTTCCTCAGGTTTTTTGAAAATTACGTAAAGGTCCTTTTTCCTCGCGAATAGGTCCCTGCAAGTTTTTTCCCATGAAATTTAAAAATTTTTTGATGGCGCCCCGCGAGTTTCCGAAATTACGTATAGATCCTTATTTACTTACGTACAGACCCTTACAAGTCCTCACTTTTTTACAAAAAACCCTTTGATTTTTCCAAAATTACGCATTTGTCCCTGGTTTTTTTTTACGAAGCTCCCTGCGAATTATCGTCTCTTTTACTTTGGTCCACACGGTAGCTAGCGCGGCATGCGCCGCGCTTATGCGGCTAGTAAATCTTAACACTAGTATGGTGTGGCGAATTTGGCATCACCTAGACTCCAGCGTGCAAGGGCGAATATAGTGATTTTTTGTCTTTATTTTAATACAACAATAAATAGGACATGTTTTTTTTATTTCAGTTTATAACTTTTAGTTACGGTTTATGACTTTTGGTTATAACTTTTGAGCTGTTTGTGTTAAACAAATTGACAATTGGAGATATTGTGCAGTTATCTGTAGATATGCGCTACAGATGAGTAGCCGGGTTTGTTGGAGATAAGGCAGCATTTGTATGCAGCAATCTGTTCTGCTATCTGTAACTTCATTTAGGATCGTCGATGGCAATCAGATGGGGTGAATGATTGCAGCATACAGTGGAAACTTTTCTTTTTAATTTTCGGCTTTTTAATTGTTTAATCTGCAAAAACCAGAAATAACAAAAACAAATAAGGACAAATTTTTTCTGATTTTACTGTAGCAGTCACTGTAGCAAAGCACTGTAGTAGTTACTGTATCAATTTACTGTAGCGTACTGTAGCAGCGCGAATTCAGTTCCGATCGCTATCTGATTCCAATTGGCGGAACACGTTTTTATTCAATCTTGCAATCAATTTTTAATCAAAACTAATTTATGTATGTAAGCAAGAAAAATTCTTAGACATAGATCAATGTATGGAGAATTCATAGGAATCAGAAAACCAGAAAAAGGATAATATATGCGAAATATAAAACTCACTAAACTTAATTGAAAAACAAAGGAATTGTGCATATCTCAACACATGCATGCAAGTCACGGCTCACCTGGATTATCCATCCAATCTCGAAAATGGTGCCCTTCTCAATATACATGCATGCATCCAGAACTCACAAATATCCAAGTCTTCGACCAACAAGCCTCCTGGATTAATGCTTTCACAAGCTACGGCCAGGCCTCATGCCCTGCATGTAGCCGCCATGAACACAAGCCGCCGCACGTATTTTTCTCTTTTTCCGTTCGCTCAAATCGGCAGACGCCGCACCGCGTCGCGTGAAGATTCACGGGCCATGCCGAACGGAGACGGAGACGAGACACCGTCGTTCCCTTTTTTTCAAATAGATCTGATTTTTATTTCTGCATAATGGTGGCTACAAGGTGCTCTTTCCTAGCACCCCTAAACCCTAATCTCTCCAAAAACCACAGGGTTACCTCCAACCCTACCTCTATTTATAGTCTAAGGCCTAAAACCTGGGTTTACCCTAAGCCCACAAATTCTAATCCAATTCCAACACATAAGGGACCCGAAACCCTTCCTAACACGGGTTTTCCAAAATTCCAACTTCTCCAACTCATCACGTGTCGAAGCCTTCAGGACCACACCTCCCGTAGCTTCTCCACGCATCATCCACCTTTAATCTCCATGCGCCCCAAGCATGAGCACGACCATCTCGTGACCTTGACCGTCTGAACCTCAGATCTCCCCATCCTAGTCCCGGTCCACCTCGTCACCGACCATAATCGCCTCCATGCTCAACCTGCACATGCAAAGACCAAAGAACATTCTTCCGGCACAAGTTCTCTCCAACTTGACCAACATCAATCCGCATACACGCGACACAACTCGCAAAACAACGCTAAACAATATTATCAAATATTCATCATCGATTAACCATTGTCAATTATTCATCACCAAAATAACCTAGACCGAGCCACATGGTCTAACAATTTGTTGGAATAGTCCCACATTGGTTGTGGAAGGGCAAGAGACCTAACTTAAAAGTGGGGGAGTTCCTCATCTCATTGGCTAGCTTTTGGGGTGAGAAGACCCTTACGATCCAACACTTCAGCATGTACTATAGCTTATCTGAAAACTTGTTAACATCAACCCGGTACAGATAAGGTTTGGGTTGTTATGTTTAAGTAAACAATCCTTGTAATCCTGAGTTGTAATCTTGGTATTATATAAATGAATCTGAGCCCTGTGGGACTTGTTGCAGCGAAACCTTGACTTCATTTTTATCATGGTATCAGAGCCACATGTGTTTCCGCCAATGTCACTCATCCCCTCCACCAAAACAGCCTCTGCTATGGCTTCCACCTCAATAGCAGTCCCGACGGCTCCGGCGTTCAACCACTTCATCACCGTGAAACTCAACAGGGACAATTACCTGTTGTGGAAGACGCAGCTTGTGCCGTATCTTCGCAGTCAAGGGTTACTCGAATTTGTAGATGGATCTTGTGCTGCTCCGCCACCTACCGTCACGAAAACATCTGAAGGACAAGAGATTCAGGTTTCAAATCCTGAATATCTTACCTGGTTTCAGCGTGACCAAGCAGTACTCAGTGCTATTCTCTCCTCTCTTTCAGAGGATGTCTTGTCTCATGTTCTCTTCAAGATCACAGCAGTCGTGGCATGGAAAGCTCTGGAACTCATGTTTGGTTCCATGTCCAGAGCGCGAGTTGTGCAAGGATGGATCCAATGGCCAATTGGTGGCGATAGCAACCTGCGCTTCTTGATTTGGGGAAGGTTGGGGATTGGAGGCTAAAAGAGAGAGAGAGAGGGAGAGAAATGGGGAAAGTGAGCAAGAAGCTTTAGGTGATTTGGGAACGATAAGAATACTTGTGCTTGTGGGGTGCACGTAGACAACATCAAGAACCCTATGTGGAAAAGATCTTACAGCTGGGGACTATTCCGTTGATTTGGAGGATAACGGTATACGGTTAACTAGTTACTTCAATTTTGTATTTTTTCTATGATGTAGTTTAACTATAACCTAATGAGATTTCTAATCTACTATAAGTTAGCCCACCTTCATTTCAAGTCTGCCACAGGCAAGAACAATCACTGGCGGACCCACAGGGTATGCCGGGTGGGCCACGGCATACCCTAGGGCCCAGCCGATGAGCCGAACAGAACTAGTGATTGGGTTTGATCTGGATCTGTGTGGCGTTGCAGGTGACGTACGGGAGCACGGTGAAGCTGATGCACGAGAAGACGAAGCATCGGCTGCACTCGCACGACGTGCCCTACGGCTCCGGCAGCGTGCTAGTGACCCCATGGCGTCATGGCCCCATATTAGCTTTTTCATACTATATATAAAGTATAATATATATGTATATTAGTAGTTAGGTCAAATTTGTCTTTTTCATACCCAGTCAGCCTAAATTATTACTAGATTCTTTTAGCCTATTTCCCTCTCCTAAGTCCAAATTAGCGCCAAACACTGGCTTAATATATATGTATATTAGTAGTTAGGTCAAATTTGTCTTTTTCATACCCAGTCAGCCTAAATTATTACTAGATTCTTTTAGCCTATTTCCCTCTCCTAAGTCCAAATTAGCGCCAAACACTGGCTTAAGCCCACTAGGTCACTATAGTGATTCACATAACACATGGTAGAAACTCTAGGTCTCACTCAGTCTTTTCTCTCACCTAAGTCTCTCCTCTCTATCTCTCTCCATTTGGTGGCGCAGGAGCTTCTGGTCTTAAAGGACACTGGAGCGACCGTTTCGCAATGCAAGTCACCTTGCCATCGTCGCTCGCCAATGCGGTGCAGCCGCATAGGTTCAACCTCCCCGACCTAGTGACCCCATGGCGTCATGGCCCCATATCCCTAATCCGATAATCCCTCTGTCTCCTTCTACTCCCTTAGCAATCTCTGATTTGAATTAAAATTATGTGTCTAAATAAAGACGTGAGTTGTATTTTGCTTAAAGAAGTGAGGTATCTATAATGATTCTAAAGTTTTTGCATAGTAGTTGATTATATTTTGATGACTTATGTATCAATTATTTAGAAAATATGTAAGTGTTATCAAATTTGTCATGTAGCTTGATGTGTCGCCAATGCGGTGCAGCCGCATAGGTTCACCCTCCCCGACCTAGTGACCCCATGGCGTCATGGCCCCATATCCCTAATCCGATAATCTCTCTGTCTCCTTCTACTCCCTTAGCAATCTCTGATTTGAATTAAAATTATGTGTCTAAATAAAGATGTGAGTTGTATTTTGCTTAAAGAAGTGAGGTATCTATAATGATTCTAAAGTTTTTGCATAGTAGTTGATTATATTTTGATGACTTATGTATCAATTATTTAGAAAATATGTAAGTGTTATCAAATTTGTCATGTAGCTTGATGTGTCGCCAATGCGGTGCAGCCGCATAGGTTCACCCTCCCCGACCTAGTGACCCCATGGCGTCATGGCCCCATATCCCTAATCCGATAATCCCTCTGTCTCCTTCTACTCCCTTAGCAATCTCTGATTTGAATTAAAATTATGTGTCTAAATAAAGACGTGAGTTGTATTTTGCTTAAAGAAGTGAGGTATCTATAATGATTCTAAAGTTTTTGCATAGTAGTTGATTATATTTTGATGACTTATGTATCAATTATTTAGAAAATATGTAAGTGTTATCAAATTTGTCATGTAGCTTGATGTGTTGGACACTTGGATGATTTGATCCCTTTTGATGTTTGGCTGTCTGATCCATATTTTGTTTAGCATACTACTTAAGTTGCATAGTTAGAAATTGTTCAACAAAGTATGTTCACGATAAAATCACTTTTGAACTTCCGCTTGAGAATACAAAAATCTAACAAAGAGAATTGTCTTTTAACTTGATTAAAGCATCTCGTTGTGATTGTACAACTCTATTATAGATTATTCCGATTTGAACTTTGACTTAGGTTAGTAGTTCCAGGGAAACAGTTCATCTCTAATTCCAATCATCATGGTTAAAACCATTAGTCTTTGAGTTCTGTTTTTCTGAAGTTGCTTCCTTTTTGTGTGTTTATCTGCATGATATTATATCTCGTTCCCAAGGCATGAAGCATCGTCGTGTTAATTTTTGATTATTTTAGAATTTATGTATATTATTTGAGATGTTGTCTCTAATATAAATAATTGTACTTTAATTTTCGCTACTGTGGACCTTTATGTTTTCAATTGAACAATATTTTGTAATTTCGAATACCCATTTTGAAATTCCTGGATCCGCCACTGAAAGAGTATACTTAGAAAATATAATAACGTAATAATTTGAGAATTATTCTATCCTCCTCATATACTAACCCTGTAACCTGTAGCTAGCTCTACACAAACCGTCTTGTGTGGCCAGGACAAGAAAACTTCCCACGTACGTACGTAGTGCATGACGATCTGTTCATCATAACCTCAAAGTTAAAAATAGGGCAAAGCCACCGCCGCATGACCTTGGGCTGCTGCCCTGCCGTCGTCTGAGCACCTCCATCTGTCGATGGCTAGATATGTCTGGGCTCCGCACTTTGCCTGGGCTCCCACCAATAGTTGGATCCACCATTGGTTAAAAACAGGCCGTGGTGACAGTGACACCGTCTCTCTAAATCTCCACCCCACCCCATCTTTGGTGCGCATACCAAATCAAATTCATCCACGTAACCCGGAGTTGATGGCGTGTAGGTATAGAAGGAATTGAGCCTTCCACGATAGATGAGTTCTCTTGACTCACAGACGTTGATCGATGACCAAGCAAAGGAGTTGGGAGAGTACCAGCAAACGTCGAGATCTCAGCACCGGCCATGGCGGAGGCAGAGGTGCAGGACAAGGAGGTGCCACTGGATGCCGTTATGATTGACGCAATGGATCAAAGCTCTGATACCATATTGAGTTGTATGCAGCAACCAATTCACCCAACTTTTTCTTATCAGCTTAAACTTTTGGAGCATATAACTCAATATGGCATTAGAGCCAAAAAATCCTGAGTTTGTTGGCGCAATTTTATAAAAAAATAATTGCGACTCACATACAGCCCACGTCTTAGATCTAGCATAGCCTAGACGTAAGAAAAAGTATTGAAATATATTGTCTAAGTTTTTATAGTTTAAATTTTTAGATGAATTAATTGATGTATATAACTCACTAGATAGAACCTTTAGCGATGGCCAAGAAGAATATCGCCAGAAACCAGCATTGCCGATGTAGGAAAAGTGTACGACAGTATGCAGGAAGCAACGCAGCTTCTGCCACACCATAATTACCGGGTAAAAACAAGCACCGACTCAATAATGCCATTGGTGACTGGTGAGGACTCGCATTCCTCAGCCCGCCGAAAGCTGACGAGTTACAGGGCAGAAAAAATGAAAATGGGTGAGCCCACTCAAAAGATTAAAAAAAAAGTCCATTCAATACTCTCCATCTCTCACCACTTTCCAGGTCTTTTCCACCTGTTGCTTTACTATTTATACAGCTCGTTGATTTTGTAGCCTATTATCTCCTCCCTTCAGAGTTCAGATTTACCTTTGTGTGTGCGCATCAGGGCTGCTCTCTGATCGTGATTACAACCTCAGGTAAGCCCACCACACTCAGATTCTCTTATGCGCGTCCAAATAGCTCTTGTTCTAAGTCCAAATAGTCCTCGTGGCGGAAATGGTGGGTTCAACTGTTGTTCAGTAGACTGTGAGCAGAGTCTGCTCTTTAATGTTCTCTGTGTCTCTGCTATGCGTCAAATTAATTCGATTTTGTTTAATTTCTGCGCAGAGAAACTCGATCAGCGATCGAGCGGTTGTTGTCCTCATGGCGGAAGCGGTGGGATCGGCTGTTGTTCAGGAGACTGTGAGCAGAGCCGTCTCTTTCGTGCTCAGCAACCGCGAGGCGGCAGCGTCCAAGAGGCACAACATCGAGAGGCTGGAGATGGCGCACACCGAATTGGAGTTTGTAGGACCGAAATGACGACGGAGGAGGGGTGAATGTCGTTCTCTTCTAAATCGCTCCCGAGAATTCGTACACTGATTTTGCAGAACAAAGCAATTCACAGAAAATAAATTTTGCTGAAAACTGGAACGCATGCGATACTAAAAATTCACCATAAATCAGAGGTCAACCAGCAAAAATTTCATCTGAAAATAATACTGTTTGATCTGCATGCACAAAGATCAAAAACAGCACAAAAAGAGAATAAAAGAGGCACTTAAAGAACTATACTAAGAGGAAGTTGTTGGCTGGCCGAGAAACACAAAATAAAGAAACAGCCGAAGGAACTAGTCTACTAGAGCTCAACCAAGAAATGCAAGTAAAACAACTACTGCCAGGAACTAAAAAGAAAAAGAAGAAAGGAGCCTGCCGACTGCAACTAAAGAAATAGGCCAACCAAGAGAACATGCAAAGATAAAAAGCAAAGGGAGTACTACTTGGTCTGCAAGCTAGCCGAACAAAAAGAAGAAAATCTCCTTCCAACCAAGATCAAAAGAGGACAACCACTGCTCTCGGATGGCATAAGAAAGGATCAAGAGCTGCTGCCTGGCTGCAACATGAGAGCTCTAACAAAAATCCATACTGCCGAGAGATCAAAGAGCTGGACTACAGCTCCCCTGGCCGAACAAATAAATGCATGCCCTGTCCGAACGCACATTTCAGGGAATAGCAGCAGCACACAAAAAAAATAATGGCCAAAACTGCTCCTGGGGAAAGGAAACTTGAGAGCAAGAGCACTGCAGACTAGAAATAAAAGATCACAAACTTGCTACTCTTCCAAACTTGCACAAACTAGCCAACAAGACTAAAACTGCACGAACCAACAAGAAAGTACAGAAATTAGAGCATCACTCCAAAAACAGGAAATGCACAGAGAAAAATCAAGAGCAGGAACAACTTAAACAAGATCTCTCATATTGATTTAGAGGAAGAGAGATACCACGATTACATATGAGGGATTTTTCAGCTCATTTCTCTAAAAATTCTACCCTCTCATTTCATGCTCATTTCATTGCATGGAGAGAACCAAATAAACCCTAACTCTTACACCCACTCTCTCGAAATTTCAGCACACATCTCCCTCTCTATTTATAGCCTCCACTAATGGGTTTGCACCATACTTTACCCATTAGGCCTTCAACAACTCGGCGCTTTATCCAAACCCGCTTCCTTTTGTGCCGCTTTGCGTTTTGCAAACGCCCTCGCGCACCTTCCAGAAGCTTCCTCATCCTTGCCTCGCAAGCCACGCAGCCGCCGTCTTGGCACACCTCGACCGTTCGACCTCGGCGCCACTGCGCTAGTCCGGTCCATCGTGCCTCGCCACGACTCCACCTCGAGTCCACGTCGTCTTCGACACATCCCGACCGTTCTGACCTCAGCGCCACCTGTGCCTAGTCCGGTCCTCCGTGTCTCGCCACGACTCCACTCGATGTCCTGCAGCCACACAGACAAGAAACACGTCAAATAGCACCGCTCGATACATGAAAGCGTAAATACTATCATACTTACCACAGATGAAGTCCAAACCTGTCGAAGCATTAGAATAAACGTCCTAAGTCCAAACGACCAAGTTTGACCAAATCGACCGAGCCTGTTGCACCACGCAACGACATGGTCAAAACCACCCAAATCAAACTCGACTATCCTAAACCCTTGTCAATTTCTCATCACTCTCATGGGATCACGACCACATGGTCTCTCAGAGTTTGCGCTTGAGAGATCCAGCAAGCTGCCCATCACCGACGTGTCGTTCTTTGCGGCAAAGGAGGATGGTCAAGCGCCTACGAGGAGTGCGGAGATGCTCTGCACGGATGCAAGCTGCGGTCTTGGAAGACGAAAAGGTTGAGCAAGGGTAACACACTCCTCCTCTTTACGTAAAAGGATTATCCATGCTGTCAAATCGTTCATTCCATCTTGGATTAGCTTGAAGAAAGATGAGTTGAGCTGCTCCGATGTTGGAAGATTCGAATGGTTCGTTGATAAGGCCGGCAAGTTTTTCACTTGCGCACTACAGGTTTTTCAGCCCTCTCATCAGGCATCCTCTTGAAGGCAAAGAGCTCCGGTATAAACAAGTGCGAGGAGGCCGAACCAACTCTCTTTCGATAGTGCCCATACGGTCTGAAGAGCGTGGTGTGGAGGCATTCATAGGGTTTAGTAGCGAAGATGGTATGACGCCAGATAAATCTATTTCCCTATGTTGCTGCTACGACTATCAGAAAGCACAGACGTAGTAGGGATTGCCATTAAATGCTTGCAGTTACTCGGACCTGTATTCAAGCCTTTCGCCGAGGTTGCAATGGGAGAACTCGCGCAGCTACCTATGCAAGATGTTTCCCGTTTGGAGATATTAAATACCTGTCTAAGTGCAGACGATACATCAGTTAGAGCTTTGCGTCCAGATCCATTATGTTGCAGAGCAGATGGGCCTTGTGCTAACAACACCGTCACATTCAAATTTCCAGCACAAGTTACTTCTATGTGGTTCTGTTGCTATATTCCAGCGTTTGGGTACAACTTGCGAAGCTCAGCTGACGGGGCCGGTGGGAACGTTCTACAGTTGTACGCTGCCATCGGGCCTCATCACCCAATACATCGGGCCTCTACTGGGGAGGACGAGGGGAACTTATAAATGGTAGCCTGCGCCAAATGGAGGAGATGCTACTCACAAAAGCAATCGATCTTTTCATTCGTCAACCCGAACAGACGGAGTATAACATGTTTTGGGGGTCTGCACATGGTTGTGCACTCTTCAGTTTACAGATCAGGGGCCCATAAGAGAGTGCTCGATTTATGATGTTTTATTTTCCTCTATCCTCCATCGGTGAACTTGTTCGGTGGTTTGGATCATGTAACGCTAACACAACACACTTTTTTTTAACCAATGAACAATTTCCCTTTCCCTCTTTGTTCAAATGTATTGTTGTATCTTCTTTTGATAATTATCCGAATGTTTTGTTTGCAAAAATTATCCAAACCAAATTCCGGAGCGTTGGATCCCTTTGAATAAATATCTGATTGGATCCTAGCATACAGGCTGTTGTAAACTAACGGGTATAGTTGAATCCGGTACAGTGTCTACTATAATCTATCTGTAGACCTCACTTTAAAATGATGTACTATTTAAAAGCTAGTTAATATAGTAGGAAGTGATAAATTAAAGCCACAACAAAAAGAACACGGCCAAGAATTTGTTGCTCCAGCAAGGCTTTCCAGCAAATCTAGTATATGCCGTAGAGCGTTGTATAACCCACAAGGTCTTGAACAAGAATCAATTCTTGAACTTCAAAAGGACAGGAAAATAACGCGGAGAGGAGGATGTGCTAGATGCTGTAGGAGAAAAACAAATATTAACCTAAATGCACTACATTATCTTAAATTTATCATATATGAATGTGATATAAATGTTGTTGAATGTATGTGCTAGCTAATGATCATGTGACCAGCACAATAAATACATAGAATTCGAAATGCAGGTTTAGGATCCTGACAATTGGTTCGCTTATGTCGGGCAAAACCCATTTTTCCCATCTCTCGTGCCTTCACACTCCCCCTTTCCTATGGACCATTTTTGCTAGTCATTTATTTTCTCTGTCTTTAGCCGAAACAACAGCGAGTCGAGCAGATCCATCGTTCGAAGATTTGAGTGGTTTGCAGACGGTGCTAGCGAGTTTCTGAGAATCGTAGAGCTTGGTGGCACACCACGCCGTCACATGCCCTTCGACCCTCTTATCAGGCACCTTCTTGCCGGCAAAAAGCTTCAGCACGAAATCGTTCGGGAAAACCAATGCCCTCTGCTTTTACTATTGGCGCCCTTCAGTACTGCAGGGCATGGAATAGAGGCTAGGCTGATCTTTATTCAAACAGATGGTAATGCACCGGAGGATAATTTTTTACTTAGTGTGATCCTACAGATTTCGGAGAGTACAGACATAGTTGGGATTGCAATCAAGTGCTTGCAGTTGTTTGCCCCTCATTTCAAGTCTATAGCTGACACTATTAGGAAAGAACTTACTCAACTACCAACGCAAGACTTCTCCTGGGTGCCAGATATTGATTCGTTCCATACAGAACATTGGGACAATATTCACAACATTTGTACTCAATGGTTTCGCCCGAACCCATTATGTTGCAAGGAGCATGATCCGCATGAGCTTTGTGGTAGTAGCAACATATACACGCCAGAATTACCAGATGTTTCTCTAGAGCCAATTATTGAGGTGAATTTGCAGTGCCAAGTCTCACTGTCTGGCACCGAAGGCAAAAGTTCTCTGAAAGTCGGACTCCTCTTTTCGCCCCATGCCCCTTCAGAAGACATGTTGCCTGCAGTCGAGAGTTCTGCGATAGAGATAATTAACGGTGAGGAGCAACGTTGCTTGCATATAAACACTGCCTTCGAACAACTGGACAATATCATGCTTCCAAGGGCGATAGATTGCCTTCGCAGGAATGCTGAAGCAACAGTGTATCAGATGATTTGGAAGTCCAGACATGGTAGTGCATACCTTTGGGTTGAGACCATAGGCATGCATACAAATGTGGCCATTCAGGAAGGTGGGAGAGAAGCATTGGTATAGGAACAGGACGAGAATGTGGAATGTCGGACAAATGTGGCCACTGACTTCGTCAACTTATGGGTTGCACATGCGCCCGTCCGGCTGCAGGGCTCAATCATGGACTGGATTCAGAAAGACAAGGAAACGCAGACAGCGCGCGCCACCACCATTAAGCCTGAAATTCTAGATCATGTAACGGGTATGATGGGGGAACAGGGTGAAATAAAAGAGTGGGAAAGAATATTATATGAGAGTTACTAATTCATAAATGAGGATAAAATCTATGAAAACATAGAAGTATATAGGATCAAGAGGAGCAAAGCTACAGCATGAAGGGTGGAGAGCTACATTTGAACAATTAAGAATTGTGCTCTACATTAGGAGTTTAGGTAACATATAGCCTTTCTTATATTGTATTTCATATACGGTTATGTTTGTTTCCCACCTGTTTATCATATATGCTGGGAATTACATGGTTTTTGTTAAGAAACTTGGGCCTGGATCAGCCTAGGCTCATGGTGGGCACCTCATCAGTAGGATATAAATAGGGAGCCTACCAGTAGAATTTGTACTCATGCAATCAAAAGCAATAAAGAAAGACCGGGGTTCTCTCTACTTCTCTCTGCGTTTTCAATCTATTATTCTATCTTCTATGATTGATTCGTTTCTATTAAGCAGAGGAATCGATCGGATTGATCACCAGCGACGGTTCCTCAACACGTTATCAGCACGAGTTCGCTTCGGTGAATTGAAGGTAATCATCGAAGCTCTAATAAATTGAATTATCTAGTTCACATTAAACTCGCAGTTTTTGCATTCTAGATTAATTTTCTATGGTGCAAATCCGCCCTAATATACCATGAGCAGACTTGAAGTCGCCAGCACAATGTCGATCGGTAGATTGTATCACGGGGTAGATGTTGATTGCACTGTAAATTAAAAAAAAGAAGAAAAAACCGCACATGGTCGGCTCTGCACGACCGCCGTGCGCAGGAAGAACGCTGGCCGCCGGCCTGAAGCCGAGGTCAGCCCGAAGCATGAAGCGCTGGCCAGCAGCCGCCCAAAACCGCTCGGCCGCCGTCGGTTCGCCTCCTCGCCGCCGCCACTCGGTCTTGGACAGCGTGCGCCCCCGCACGGGCCATTGTCTCCCGCACGAGGCTCCACCGCCGCCACCGCTCACTCTTGGACAGCGCGCACCCCCGCACGAGGCGCCACCGACGCGCGCTGCCCGGCGCCTCAGCTTCCGTGTGCACCGCCTCGGCCCGAAGCCGCCGTGCGCCGCTCGGTCTCATGTGCCGCCTTACTGACGAGGATGAGGATTACAAAGAGATCCCTAGGAGAGACAAATTCCACACCTCGCCGACGAGGATTAAAGATCCTTGTCCTGAAAGATAAAAGATTACAAAGAGATCCCCTAGGTGAGACAAATTTCACACCTCACCGAGAAGGATGAGGATTGAGCCCTTAGCTCCGGAGAAGCTATGCCTCTACACCGTTGGAATCTGGATCTGGTGACTACAGTGTAACTGGTGGTGGTCGATGATGATGAGGGGCTTGGGATGGTCTCCTTAGCATAAAAGGCTCTAGGAGATTGAAGGTGAAATCTGCCAATAGGGATCTACATCAACGACATGAAAGTTACTGGCGATCAAGCCAAATAAGGCACCTTCTACAAGCGGAGATTGAGAGGTCTTCAACTCTTCAACTATTCTGGTGGGTGTAGAAGATGTGGATCCGGACCGCAAATCACTGTAACGAATATCATCCGCTGCATTGGTTAAATAATTTCACATTTGTCCGTTGCAGGAAGCAACGCAACTTCTGCCACACCATAATTACCGGGTAAAAACAAGCATCGACACTCAGAAGGTTAAAAAAACGTCCATTCAAAAGAGAGTGACATCTTAGGAACAATCCTCGCATCTCTCACCACTTTCCAGGTCTTTTCCACATGTAAACGTCCATTGAACATTAAAGAGAGTGACACTCAGAAGGTTAAAAAAACGTCCATTCAAAAGCATTCTACTATTTATTTATACAGCTCGTTGATTTTGTAGCCTATTATCTCCTCCCTTCGGAGTTCAGATTTACCTTTGTGTGTGCGCGCTTGGTCACGCGGTTCAATTCGATAAACATCAATACAAGCACCAGGGCTGCTCTCTGATCGTGATTACAACCTCAGGTAAGCCTACCACACTCGATTCTCTTATGCGCGTCCAAATAGCTCTTGTTTTAAGTCCAAATAGTCCTCGTGGCGGAAATGGTGGGTTCAAATGTTGTTCAAGAGATCGTGAGCGAGTCCGCTCTTTAATGTTCTCTGCGTATGCGCTATCGTCAAATTAATTCGATGTTGTTTAATTTCTGCGCAGAGAAACTCGATCGGCGATCTTGTTGTCCTCATGGTGACGCGGTGGGATCGGTTGTTGCTCGGAGGCCGTGAGCGAGCGGTCTCTTTCGTGCTCGGCAACCACGCAGGCGGCGGCGTCCAAGAGGCACGACATCGAGAGGTGGAGATGGCGCACACCGAATTGGAGTTTGCGCTTGAGAGATCCAGCAAGCTGCCCATCACCGACGATTCGTTGCTGCGGCAAAGGAGGATGGTCAAGCGCGCCTACAAGGAATGCGGAGATGTGCTGCACAGATGCAAACTGCGGGTACTGGAAGACGAAAATGTTGAGCAAGGGGTAACACACTCCTCTTTACCTAAAAGGATTATCCATGCTGTCAAATCGTTCATTTCATCTTCGGTTAGCTTGAAGAAAGATGAGTTGAGCTGCTCCGATGTTGGAAGATTCGAATGGTTTGCTGATAAGGCCGGCAAGTTTGTAAGAGACGTGGAGACTGGTTGTTCACTTGCGCACTACAGGTTTTTCAGCCCTCTCATCAGGCCTCTTCTTGAAGGCAAAACTCTCTGGTATGAACAGGTGCGAGGAGGCCGAACCAACTGTTTTCGATAGCGCCGTATGGTCCAAGAGCGTGGTGTGGAGGCATGGATAGCGTTTGATAGCGAAGATCGCATGACGCCAAAGAAAACTATTTTCCTAGACTTGCTGCTACGACTCTCAGAAAGCACGGACGTAGTAGGGATTACCATGAAATGCTTGCAGTTACTCGGACCTGTATTCAAGCCTTTTGCCGAGGCTGCAATGGGAGAACTCGTGCAGCTACCTATGCAAGATGTTCCCCATTTCGAGGTATTAAAGACTAGTCTAAGTGTCGTCGTAACATCAGGTAGAACATTGCGTCCAGATCCATTATGTTGCAGAGCAGATGGGCACGGGCCTTGTGCTAACGACACCATCACATCCGAATTTCCAGCACAAGTTAATGGTATGTGCTTTGGTTGCTATATTCCAGCGTTTGAGTACAACTTGCGAAGCTCAGCTGATGGGGCCGGCGGGAACGTTCTAGAGTTGCGCGCTGACATCCTGCCTCATCTTCCGTGCCAAGGTGTGAAGGAGAGTATTGCGGTCGAGAGAATTGGAGGACGAGAGGAACGCATAAATGGTAGCCTGCGCCAAATGGAGGAGATGCAGCTCACAAACGCCATCGATCGTTTCATCCGTCAACCCGAGCAGACGGAGTATGACATGTTTTGGCGGTCTGCGCATGGCGGTGTACACTTTGCTCTGCGGAAGCCAACCAAGGGCAGGCCACTAACAGATCAGGGGCCGATAAGAGAGTGCTCGCTGGTTTGGATCATGTAACGCTAACACATTAGATGATCTAATGAACAGAGCTGGGAGGTTGGTAATGGTCCAATTTGTGATGACATCTATGGTGATTTGTCTGGCTATAGCTTCGAATCTTCCCCCTTGGGCTATCAAGGAAATCGACAAGATTAGAAGGAGTTTTCTATGGAGAGAAAGAAGAGAAGCTAATGGGGGTCATTGTTTCCTCACCTGGCCTAGAGTTAGCCGGCCTAAAGAGCTGGGTGGACTTGGTATACATGATCTAAAATCCCTTGGTTGGGCCTTGAGAATGAGATGGTTGTGGCTTGCAAAGACCCAACCAGACAGGCCATGGGCGTAGTTTAAGATCATGTTACACCCTTCTGTACATAGCCTTCTTCTCCATGGCAGTGTTCACTGTTGTCGGTGATGGAAAATCTACTCTCTTTTGGACTGATAAGTGGCTGCATGGTCAGTCCATTGGCTACTTGCTCCTCACCTTTTTGCTCTAGTCTCCAAGAGGACAGCCAAAAGACACACATTTTTTTATGCTCTATTGGACAATTGCTGGATCAGGGACTTGCGAGGTGCCCTCACTGTGGCTGCTCTGTCAGAATATATTGATGTCTGGGATCTTGTTTCGGATGTGCAGCTGCAACCTGACTTAGCAGATGTACACAAATGGTACCTCACTGCCTCTGGACAGTCGCAGCCAAGTCTGCCTATAATGCTCTCTTCATTGGCTCAGTGCAGTTTGATCCTTGGAAACTCATTTGGAATACTTGGGCGCCGAAGAAGTGTCAATTTTTCCTCCGCTTGCTTTCCATAATAGATCTTTGGGATAGGATAGGCGGCCAAGAGAGGTTTACCTCATCTGCTCAATGTCCCCTATGTGACCGGAAGATGAGACCATCCAAAGCATATCCTTTGTGGGTGCGTGGTTGCAAGACAAATCTGGTCCCTTGTCTTCCGTCGCTATGGGCTACCGGATTTCTCTCCACTCCTGCGACAAGGTCCTCCATGGTGGTGGATGCGTATTCGGATTTGTTCCCGACAACCGCAAGAGAGGGCTGAATTCGCTAATTATTTTGGTCGCCTGGTCCTTGTGGAAGCACCGTAATGATATAGTGTTTAATGGAGCTGCTCTCAATGTGCAACTTATTCTTAAGCAGATTTGTGAAGAGGCTAATCTCTAGTGTCTAGCTGGTGCTAGTGGGTTAGCTCACTTAGAGGTCGCTGCTAGATAATATGGTGGCTTGTGCTTAGCTGGGTCGTTTTTGTTCTTCTCTTTTCTTCTCAGGCGTTTCTTGTGGTGTCTTGGCTTCTTTGGGAGTTTTGGGTGTGTGTGTGTTTTGGGTGTGTTGTATTCTTCTAAGTTCTTCTTCTTAATGCAATGATACGTAGCTCTCTTACGTATTCGAGAAAAAAACATTAGATGTTGTCGTGAACAAGAATCAATTTTTGAGCTTCACAAGGACAGGAAAATAACGTGGAGAGAAGGATGTGCTAGATACTGTAGGAGAAAAATAAATCTTAACACTAGTATGATGCGGTAAATTTGGCATCACCTCTAGACTCCAGCATGCAAGAGCGAATGTAGTGATTTTTTGCCTTTATTTTAATACGATAATAAATAGGACATTTTTTCTTCGGTTTATGACTTTTGGTTATAGTCTATAGCTTTTGAGCTATTTATGAGAGAGTACGGAGTAACAAAAACTCACGTGAGGTTTTATCCTCTGTAAAAAAAAGTTGCTACAGTGTATACTAAATCAAATTGTAGACTCTATCTTGAAAAGATACTCCGTTTGAAAGTTAGTTACTGTAGAAAAGCAAAACAGATAAAATTTAAAAGCTGAAAAGAAGAGACTCATAAGACACGAAACTCCTTGGTAATTACTACTATATACAACCAGCAATTGTGAGAGATGGCAATGACGGATACCATGCCTATCGTATGATGTGTCTTCTTTTCAGCTTCTAAAAACTGTTTTTTGGTTTTCTATAGTAATTGGCTTTCAAACGGAGTGCCTTTTTAAGATGGAATCTACAAATTAATTGTAATATACAATGTATCGACTTTATTTATATCGGCTAAAACTGTATGTGAGTTTCTGTTACTTCGTACTTTCTCTCACGAACAATTTAAAATCTATAAACTACACCTATAAACCAAAGCTAACAAGAACAGGCGCATAGATAAATGACATACCGCCCCTAAAACGGCACCTGTCTGTCTCAATTTCGTGATAACTGTAGGACGAGGACTTCACCAAGAATGGTTTGTAACGAAGATCATTCTATCAAATGCTAACTCCTCTATTGCTTCGCCACCGCTGTCCTCGTTTTTTCCGTTTGCTCTCCAACTATGCATATTGGCTCATAGTTCTCACATAACTCTTTATTTCTCAACTGATAGTAAGATTTCATACTTAACCTACTTACTGTGCGGTGTTGATATCTGGTTCTTGTCTTTATTACAAAACACACGATAAAAATAGATGCTTAAAAAAATACAAGACAATTTTTTTGTAAAAACTTTTGTGACAAAAATCACGGGCACACAAAGATAGAATTCACTACATAAAAGATATTTATAATAAGACTCTTGACTTCTATATGGTCTACAGGTATATATTTATAGTATTTACAAAAGAGACTTCATGTATAAATAGAACTTTGTGTTGAAAACAGAAACAAATTAAATAGAATTTGGATCACACTTTAACAATCTTCACTTTGAGGCGAATTCGCTCATATAGCTGAAATATCAAATCTCCTCAAAGTAAGTCTTCATCAACTGACTTTGCATTTCGAAAATCTATTGGACTAATCTTCAACAAGACTTGAACGATTTTATCCAAATGTTTATTGTGAAGCAAAATTGAACAAATCACCAACAGGTTCAAACACACAGTTATCAATAAAGTAGACGAACAAATCTAGATCTTCAACGATTCATAACCCTAACAAAATTCCTAGTCAAATAAATGCTCAATTGTCAAACGACATAAACTAAAACATCACATGTGACGCTAGATAGATAGTAAAGAACTCAAATTATGGAATATGATATGCTCCATCTAGAACATAAAACTCAGCAAACAATACTAATTGAAAGAGCAACTTACAGTGTGACCATCACGTACATGGAACTGCTGAGCATAAAAGTAATTAAATTCCATGATATAGTTAAAAACTACCCCACCCCAATAAAAAAATTATAGAGCTGATGACGCAACTTCGATGAAGATGGCATGACGTCAGACGATGTGGATAATAATAACAGTCGCTGAGGTAGAACGTGGATCAATATTAAGGCCCCGTTTGGCACAGCTCTAACTCCGAGATATATGCTGGATCTGTAGTTTGTTGACTAAATTAAAGTGATTTAAATATTTTTATTTAATATATAATATAAATGAAATGAGTCATGTAAATGCACTTAACATGCTTGCAACTCTAGATCCAGGATTTTCTAGAGCTACAGATGATCAGCTCTAGAGCTCTGCCAAACGAGGCCTAAGTATGAAGTCTAGCCTGCATGTGGAAGATCCAACGGCCAAAATTGCCTTTCACACTTTTAACACTTAAATCTTGTTTCACACCGCAATTCGAGTTTTCCCAATTTTTAATCTCGAGTCGAATCCACCGTGGGAAGAGACAGAGAGAAAGCAATGGCGCAGCGGCAGCGGCGGCGGCGGCGGGAGCAGCAGCAGCTCTCTCGCCTCTGCGACCTCGTCGCCGCCTCCCTCCTCCCCCACCTCGTAAGCAACTTTTGGGCACTAGTCTCTGCTATCTCCGGCCTCCTATCATCTCACTCCACTTGCGCCGCCACCTGCAGGAAACCAAGCCGCCGGCGCCGCAGCTCAGGCGGGAGGACGAACGGCGGATCCTTCTCGCGTTCTCCCGGGTAATCATGCTCTAATTTCGTTCCTGGACATCGCGCCTCAATTATTTGTTTCTCATGTTTTCTTTGGGGGATTGTTTTAGGTAAATAAGGTCATTCGAGGGTGGGAGGAGGAGGAGCAAGAGTGCGAATTTGATCAGGTATTGCTTCCACTGCCTTCCAGTATCCTATGTTTTGGCCCTTTTTTTTGTTTGATTGTTAATTTGTCGTAGTTTTAGTTGGATTTACGTGAGCGATTTAGCGGTTGTTCTTATGTTTGGGTTTAGGGGGCTAGGGTTCACATTGATCAAACAAAACGTGTAGTTAGTACTATATCAGTGGCACATAACTGTAATCTGTAGTGTAAGTGTCCTCACGGAGCAGCTAGGCAGTGCCAATTGTGCAAGCAATACTGTAAGCTTCGCTCGGTGGTTTTGAATCGTAGAATGGATTGCACAATTTCTGTATGGGATCAATTAGCTCATGACTGATCTCGGTTATGAGGCAATTTCGTTTGATTTTTGTCATTCAGTGCCAATTATGCAACCAAAACTACACTGAAGACGATTATCTGCTATACTTTGTTAATTTATTTAGTGTTAACATGTTCCTTAATTGAGTAATTATGAATAATCTTGGTAATATGATTCTTCTTATTTCAGGATGACATGCTATTCAGCGTACTCTTACAGCTTTTGGATGCTCCACTCATTTCCTTGAAACTATAAGCAGGAGATATAATAGTTCATCATAGAAACTTATTTGGAAAATAGGCGCCTTTATGATTTATGACCTTTGTCCAAACTTGCAGAGATAACATGGAAACTAAATGGACGTCTGAACTGATAGGTGCCAAATTGTTCTCAAGCATTTTTGACCCAGTTCACATTTTCCATCTATTGCTTTCATTGGTGAGTTAGTCAACATGTTTTCCTTGCCCTACTAGGATTGATAAGAGGCACATCAACTGTGTTACCTTTGATTCCCTGTATACATGCATGGAGGCATTGGAACTGAAAATGGTAACTGAAATATACAGAACACAAAAATGACTTTTTTTAAGGAAAAAAACTTGAGCTTTATTTGGTAGTAGCAAACAGTTGCAGTTAACGAGTTCTGGTAAAAACGAGGGGGAGAAGATAAACAAACACCAGAGGAAATCTGAGTGTGTTGCAAGTAGTTGACGGATATGTCTGACTATCTAGGGAAAATCTGACGATAAAAAAAAGGCAAAATAAACTTGTTAAATTGCCTTTTGAGAGCCATTTTTTATTGCCATACGCCGTGGCTTTTGTATCTCACAGCTGAAAATGTGATTCTTGTATGGAGGTATCTGAGATCTCCATGCTAGGACCTCAATTCTCCCTCGACATTTCACACTTCCAAATAAGACATCCTGGAATGTTATCTTTGGAACTTCCTCATGATCTAAACTTGTTTGATACTGTTTATGGACCACACAACAATCGGCATTGGCCATTCTCTGAAAAAATGTAGGCTTGTTTTTCTGCATAAGATAATTTGGATGCTCACCAAACATAGAGATATTGCTTCGTACATATAGTCTCGCAAATTTAAGAGCTTTAGACCAAAATTGAGCATTGAGGTTAGCTCGTAGTAACCCAGCAATCAAGTTTGCGCCTATGAATGATCCATTCATCCCCATGCCAATCTCCATGGCGATTGATGCCAATCTAGGCTGTTCCTCGGGGTCGGCACTTCCAAACGCAAGCACCTTGAAGAAATACCAAAACGCTTCTCGGGGTAGATAATTCAATACAAGAGCTTGTGTGGTACCAAATTCTATAATTTTGCTGGACCGACCTGTGATCATGATCTTACTGCCTCTTGCAACACAGCCTGCATAAGCTGAATATAACCATTTCCATGCAGCCTCATCAATATCCATGGGCAATTCAACAATAATTTGCAGGGGTTCATTTTCAGTAGAGGCATTGTTTTGGTACTTGATCACACGGCCATCCTTGAAATTATCTACAATTTGGTCGTTAAGATCATCTTCACTGAACAACACAATTCGAGAGAAGAGATTGCGCACTCTTTCATTGTTGCAAACATGTGAAACCAGGGTGCTCTTTCCAACAGCTGCTGGACCAACAATTGTGAAAGAACCCTAAATCTAATATCCTAGCTAAATAGGTAATTAGCAATAATTAAATCTTGATGTTGCGTTGCATTAGCTTTATTACAATTAAGATTTACATCAGTAAAGTTACAATTCTTGCATTTCATCAAAAGTAAAAACTTCATTATTTTACAACCCGTGATTACAAAAAAATTTAAAAGAAAATCTTGGCGAGGTCTTCGGCATAGAAGTTGAAGCTCGTCTGTCACCCTTGTCTGCAAAAAGAAGATTTCATTAGTATCTCAAACCAAATATTATTTTTATGTAATTAGAAAACTTAATAAATTAACAATCCAAGGGATAATAAAGAAAATTTAGAAAAAATTGCCGTCAGTGCCCTTGGGCTGCTAGGGCCATTTCGAGATTTTCTTAGGCCAGTCTCAGTGGGGGTTTCATGGAGTTTCATGGGCATTAAATACGCTGACATGACATTATATTGATGAAGAGAGAGATGATAAAAGTTTCATGGGAGTAGAGAGAGTTTTATGGGGATGAAACTCTTCTGCACTGTTTCCAAAATATGTGTGTTGAAACTAGGACATAAAACCTCCACTGAGACTGACCTTAGAGACTTTCCAGACCGTCCTGGGCCGGTCGGTACCTCTTTTCTCGGTGGGCGTCATCATCCGGCAAATTTTAGAAAGCAAGCCCACGACCTTACCTTAGCCCAAAGCCCTCCTTTCATCTCTCAGCCCATTCATTTTAGACCACATATAAACTTCAACCACAAAAGCCCACAATTGCAATTCATGCATTTTCTCAGCCCATTTGGATTTCCAGCCCAGCCCAAATTGTGGCACAGTGCCCAGCACCCTCTCTGGACGATACCATTTCGTCGAAGCTCAACTTAGAGCAAGGAATGACACAGAAAGGGATAAGAGCAAGGACAGCCAGCTGCAACCAGCACCAGAGAGAGGCCAAGAAATATCTCCGCCAGTAGCGTCAAAAACCGCCCCAATACTTTTGCATTCGCCACAAGCCCTAGAGGATAAGCACAACCCAAGCCATAGCCATTCCACAGCCAAGCACACCAGAGCCACCACCAACCCCCAGCAAGAGCTTAGCACCTTCGGCCAAAGGCCAGGAGGTGAGGCTAGAACCTCGACAGCAAGAGGGACAGAGGAGACGAAGAAGAAGAGGCAGCGGACAAGCCGAGACCACAAGAGACGAGTCAACAGGGACCACCCTAAGGAAAAGGAAGCTACATCCGGCAAAAAGGCGACAAACCACGTTTCTTCCCCGACAGCGACCGCGTGCAACGACAGAGGTCCCCATCTACCTCGACTTCCTTCTTCAGCCCGGCGGCAAGCCGCACAAGTAGGCCCCACCTCCACCCTTATTCATTTCCGTTCTGGGAGCACACCCGAACCAAGCCACACATGCCATATTCTTTTTGTGTTCCCACCAATCACACACCAGTGAACCCAGCGGCCAAGCCCAAGCCCGAGTATGCCCTAGCGAAGAACGAACCAAAAATGGAGTCTTTCAATCGCTAGTACCGCCACCCGAACCCTAGGCTGGGCCACCGCTCTCACTAGAGTAAAGCAGAACGTAAAAAGAATGAACAACAAATCTAGTGCATGCAAAATATTTAGAGATAGAAGGGTAGCACCAGAAAAGTCACCGGGGCCGCCAGCCACCGTCGCACCCCAGCATGGAAGCCAGCGCAGCTAGCCGCCATGGAACCCCAAAAGCCCCTCAAGGCCAACCTTCAAAACTGGCGAGCACCGGCTCAAATCCAGCCGTAGGAAGCCGGTAGGTGCAGATCCACCAAGGCGCCGTCGATCCGGACCGGATCCCAAACCGGAGAGGGGACGCCATGGCCGGATGTGAAGAAAAGGGAGAAGTAGTAAGGGGTAGCAGAAGGGAAGGAGCCGGGAGGTGGAGAAGTGGTGCGGAGAGGAGAGGAGGCGGCGGCGGATTCGGTGAGGAAGAGCCGAGGCAGGCGGAGGCATAGAGGAGGCGAAGTTGAGGAGAGCCGAGAGTGGCGCGCTGGAGAAGGCGAGGAGGCGGCGGAGTAAAAGAGGGGAGAGGAGGCGAGGCGTCGGTGGGCCGTGCGCCTGCGGGAGAGGCTAGATGGGCCGGGCCAAATAGCAGGCGCGTGAGGCAGATGGGCCAGTTGGCCGGTTAGGCCGAAAATAAAGGGAAGCCAGGAAGGCCAATAAAGGCCTAAAATTAGGAGATCATTCCCTCCAGTAATTTAAGCATTACTTTTTCAGTAGATGTTTGCCAAGCCCCGTTGTAAAATAAATTCTACCGAAAACCCCGCAAAAAACTAGACAGAAGAGATCCTGAGCCAATAATAGATTAAGAGGGGCAGGTATTTTCCTATTAAATGTTCCTTTTATAAAACTAGCAATTGTAAGTATTTTAGTTGTAAACTAGTGTTAAAAAAACTGCAGAACTTGAGCAAGCTCCAGCTGAGGAAACAAAGTTGATTTCTAGCATTTCTGATTTACCTGGCATACCAGGCAAGCTCATTCTTCGATCATGCACGTAGTTATGTTCAAAATATGTGTATTTCTAGCCATAGTATGAATTCTAGTAAATGCATAAAACATTTCTTTAAAATGAGAAATGGAAGAATAGAGATATTATGATGAATAAAATGAGAAAAGAAAAGAGGAGAAAAAGAAAGAGAGAAAAGATGAGTAAGTTTATCAGTCGTGGTACTGCTGAGAGGAGCAGCAGGCCCACAAGTAGAGTTATACGGTGGGTAAAGAGGTTCAGGGAAAGGATGCAGAGAGGCTAGGCGGACCTCTTTACATAGGGCTATGATGTAAGGATTTACTCGTTTTCACTCAAATCAGGAACCGTATTTATCGTACCGACCATTTCCCCGTTTTGGATGGGCGGAAATTAGTATCCCGTTACGTTAACCAGTCCACCACATAGGGTAAATATTTATGTGTGAGTAAAGAGACGGATGAAGCTCAGGACCAGTAACGCAAGTCTGGAAGTGAGTAAGTCCCAGATGCTATATGTGTTAGGTGGAGTGTTGGGCCGGGAGCCGGTCCAACCAAACACTATTGGAAGTCGGTGGAGCCCAAGTGAGCGACTTGGTACACCGATGGACGGTAGATGGGCAGGTGGATGGAATAACGTAATCGAAGAACAGTTCTGTACTCTGAACTGGATTCCATACCTAAGGCAGTGTGGAAGAACCTAGTTAAGAAGGTTCAAAGCAGCTTTGGGTACAGTGGTACAAGCCTGCGCAGTGCTCATAAAATCATGAATTCATGCCAGTTCACTAGAATGTGAACTACGGTGATCACTAGGGATCATACCTTACTGAGTGGGAATTAGAAATGACTTTTGGAATTAAAATTGCAAGAATGGATATTTTCGTATGATTAATTTCAGAATCAAGAAATTAGAATGTGAACTTAAGGACATGAGAGCATACTAGTGCATTCCTTGTTATTATGCTTGCTGAGTACTGTGGTACTCACCCTTGCTATTAATCTCCTTTGTTAGACCCCATTCCGCTCGAGGTATCTTACGAGCAGGATGAAGGGGAAACAGGTTGTGCCAAGTTGACCAGAGAGGAGGACGATGAGTATGAGGAGCCTGGCGAGGTGGACCCTATATACTTCGGCTGAGACGAGTAGGAGGCCCAGCGGAGCGGGCGGAGGAGACCTGGGGTACTAGTTCTACTTTTTGTTATTAAGGGTATTTTTGTAAAACCAGACTTTAGGCCATGTGGCCTTTGCTGTAATAAAGACTACAGTTTCTATGTTATTGTTCCGTTGCGCGACTCTGGTAAATGTTTACCATTTGCCGGAGCAGTGTTCTACTGATCAGGCAAATAGTAATCCGTTTGTGCCATACGGTTATCCGGCCTTGAGAGGATAATAATGCGTGGGGCGTCACAAGTTGGTAGGACACCCACAGTTCCTATAATAGGAGGCTCTGTTTGCATCAAGAAATTCACGATCCTTTCCATTTCCATTTGGCGACCAAACATGCACTTGTCAAGAAGCAGGTGCATGCTGTAAGGTTGCCGGTACAACGGAGGATAGTTCGTCAAAAACGCAGTAAGCTCGCTCGCATCAACGATGATGTTATTCAAGTTGTCAAGCACTTGCTGCAGTTCTTTCTCGCTTTCTGTGTCACCAGTCGAGAGAAAGAGACGCTTGGCACCGAATTTTTTCTATTTTAGCCTTTTTTTTGAAAAATATTCATATTTAGACCCCTGATAGTTTTAATTCCGTTTTTGGACCCAGGGGGTCGGAGCCGTGACCCACGGCTCAGAGGTATCACGTCTCGGCGCCGTGGTCCACGGCGCGAGGTGGCACGCCGCACCGGCGTGGCGGCCGCGTGGCGCCGACGTGGCGAGCACCTCGGGCCGTGGATCACGGCGCCGAGCTCGAGCCGTGGATCACGGCTCAGCCGCCGCCACGTGGCGCCTAGTCGCCGCCACGTCTGCAGACACTCGGTACTTTAGGGTTTGCACGATCACCTTTTTCGCAAAATGAATTACTAGTTGTATTTTTTATTTGGATTATTTAATTATAGTAATATTATGTAATATATTTATTTATTTATAGAGAGCAAAAAATACGACATATGTTTTGAAAATTCGTTATGTATTGCAGATGATACATGTTGGAAATTTTTTGTAGATTGACATAGTTTTGTAGATTATTTAATTATAGCGGGATTTAATCCCGAACCGATGCTCGGATGGAACGAGATCGACGGCGGAGCGTCGTCGTCTTCCTCCCGACCCCCGACCGTGGCGGCAGAACAGAGTTCTTCACCGGTGGTGGCGCGGCGAGGACAGGGACGCTCACGAGGATAGCTTTACCAAAAGGTGCGATTGTAAGTAGAGTTTCCATTTTGGCTTTTTGGGAAATGAGTGGAGAAATGGCCATGGCTGGCGGTGGCCGGAAAGGAGGTGGTGTTCGCGGTGGCGCCATTAACACCTAGAGGCTCATCGGCTAAATTGAAGGCATTTTCACCATCTACGGACTCTAAGGAGGTGGAATTAGGCTCTTATAGCCGCGCAAGGTGGGTTCCCGGAGATATTTCCCACGCGTTCGCTCACGCGGCGAGGAGAGAGAGAGATGCACCAAGAGGTGCAGAGGCTGTGAGAGGGAGCTGGCATCTCCCCTCTGCCCCATGGTACGGTTGGTGGACTCCCCGAGAAGAGAGGTCGCGAGAAGGAGGTGAGCTGTAGCGGTGGCGGAGCTGCGCGCAGGCGCCGGTGCGCTGAGCGAGGGGAGGAGCGCAGGCGACATTGTCAAACTATGTCAATCTACAAAAAATTTCCAACATGTATCATCTGCAATACATAACGAATTTTCAAAACATATGTCGTATTTTTTGCTCTCTATAAATAAATAAATATATTACATAATATTACTATAATTAAATAATCCAAATAAAAAATACAACTAGTAATTCATTTTGCGAAAAAAGGCTGATCGGTGCAAACCCTAAACAGCCGAGTGTCTGCAGACGTGGCAGGCAGCTAGGCGCCACGTGGCAGGCAGCTCGGAGCCGTGATCCACGGCTCCGAGGTGCCTGCCACGTCGGCGCCACGCGGGCCGCCACGCTGGTGCGGGCGTGCCACCTCGGCGCCGTGGACACGGCGCCGAGACGTGATACCTCGGAGCCGTGGGTCACGGCTCCGACCTCCTGGGTCCAAAAACGGAATTAAAACTATCAGGGGTCTAAATGTGAATATTTTTCAAAAAAAAAGGTTAAGATAGAAAAAATTCGGCGCTTGGCAGGATTGGTTTTAGATAAGGCGAAAGAGTGTCTCGCCTTGTGATCTTCCGCCTTCTTTTCCTCGTTGCCTGGGTATCTGTACATCTCCTTCGTCATTATGTTCAACAGCTGCAACATCGCCTGGTTTGGAATGTGCCGCCCCTCTGCCTCCTCAACGATGACGCGAACCCGTAGCAGTAGCCGTTGCAGACTATATAGCCTCTCGTCGTCCATGGCTGGCGCTGTCATCTTCAAGTATTTGTCAGCCAAGAAAGACATCGATCTATTGGCAATTTCACCCATAATTGCTGTGAAAATGACCTCCATCGGGAAAGATTACTCTCCTTACAAGATGGTGAAATGAATCACCAAGAGTGCAAGTATACGCAGTGTCGATGATTAATTTGCTGAACGGCAGTGTACCGATGACCTAGAATTTATAGCCACTATTTAGACTCTCAACTACATGGAGAAATACACTACTGAATTTGGCCTATGAGGTATACACACTGTAGCCTGTAGGAGTAGGGCTGGTATAGTAATAGAGGAGGTAAATGACACCTTTAAATTTTCTTCTAAATATCCACAAATTCTTCACTTTAATAGCCATAAGAAACTACGAAGATCAAGAACTCCAAATTCCGAAAAATCTCGGTGTTACAGTAATTTCAGCCCATGAAAAGTGAGTGTGGCGTAATCCTCGCCGTTGATCATGGTTGACTCTAAGCGACCCAGCACATCTAAAAACCAAACAATGTTTTCGGACATAAGGTCTTCACAACTTAATCCACGTTAGCTATAATATGCATCATGCAACACATATACACTGATCTAAGTCAAATTAAATCATCTCAAATCATTTATTTCTGCAAGCTATCCAGAAAAATCTACAAATTTATAAATTCCAATTTTCCACTCCTCTAAAATAGCAATGGTTCATCATAATAAAACTTTTAACCTTCTCACATGGTGCTTCACACACATAGGATTTAATGTCGTTTTGACACAACTGACCCGAATGATGAAGAACCTTGGAAGAAAGATAGCAGATGCAGCCATAGCCTTCGGTGTCACTGATGATGAAACTACTTCAGTTGCTGGCAGAGCCGGACTGCTGGAACGATGGATGGCAGACGCCAGACGCATTACACCCCTCAATCTGAGACGCACAACGTTGATCGGACGGCCCAAGATCGCGGATTTTATTCGCGATCCAAGTCGGAGGGGGAGTGAACGGTAAATACCAAGTATTGCAGGGTGCGAGTGGAAAATCTGGCACGGCGGCGGCGGGGCCGCCCTGCTCTGGCCTCCTCGTCGCCATCTCCTTCGCCGCCACGCCCTGCACCTGACCGGCTACTACGCCCTCGTAGATCACGACCGCTTCGACGCGCCGCCCGACCTCGGCTGCAACAGGATAACGGGATTACGATATACCTTCTTCGGTATCACCTTTCTCGGAAGATGGAGCATCCTCAACATTGCTACCAGAGGCCTTTGAGCTTTCACTATCATCTCTGCTGCTTGTACCCTTCGCTGATTCTTCATTTGGTGCACTCTTGGGAACATTGCCCAAAGGATCACTCCCCCCCTGAGCTTTGTATAACAAGGCACATCCATACTTGTAGTACGTGCTAGCACACTACGGTGCAAGTTCTCCATAAGGTGCAACCTAGGTGACAACACAAAGGGGTAAATTTGTCATAGGCAACAAAGGGGTTAATGTTATAGCGTAAGGCCTATGAGAGGTAATGTAAACAGAGATAGAACATCACATTCAAAACTGATTGCTACACTGAATCCATCAACAGTGCCGGTAATACAAGGTCCTAACTATGTTCACTGTTGATTTACTTTCATAACAACTCACTAGTGCTTGCACAGATTATGAAGTACAGTTTTGAAGTAGCACACAAATAAACTGTACTGCGATGAAATATTTACGAGTAGTGCTTCCTTGCTTTCCACTCTAACAAAAATGGTACTAATGTCAAAACACATGAAGGAGTAAGTAATAACTATCCACTATTCAGTTCTGCTTTAAAAGTTATGCAAATCACTATGAGGAAAGCATGTAAGCACCTCCTAATATTTACAAGGGAGATTCAATGATTTACCCCATTTTTCTTTGCCACTTGATAAAATACCCCGTAATGCATCACTGATATACGGGGCCAGGACTCGTATGTCAATAAGACATCACTTGCCATTTTCATGAAAGATGGGGCAAATCATCAATTCTTCCACACATGAAAACAACAGCAAATCCAAAAGAGGACCGAACTAACTAGAAGTTTTTTTTCTTCACGCAGTCCATCCATACGGGGAATCGCTTGAATCAAGCAGAGTGGGAGTAGGATTTGGGCCGATTTGGGCTTGTCTAGCGTACACGTGGGCTTTCTTGGCCTAAGTCTACCATTTGGGCATTCATTTTTTTTTATTATTATGGAAGCTTTACTCCACAGTCTCTACTTGAGCTGTGTCGCTGTGGTTCAGGTTCCCTATTTTTTTTTGGGAAATGCTACTGGTCATACCTACGGAGCAACAGATAAAATCAGACGGTTGCAATATTTCTTGGTTATATATGTAACATTTCTTAGCTATATATACAACAAAAAAAAATGATGAGAGTACTCTTATCATACGTTTCGTTGCAACATTTCTCTGCTACGTATGAAATATTTTTTGGCTATGTATATAACAAAAGAAAGAACGATGAGAGTATTTTTCATCATTCGTTTCGATGCAACATTCTTAAATAATACATGCAATAATTTTAATCAATGTATACAACAAAAATGTTTGATGAAAATCTCAATAGTGCACTGTTGTTGCTGATTGTTGCCAAAATCAGCTATGGAAATTAAATTGCTGGTGATGGATTGGACAGAGACCAGTGTGTACCTCTCTATCAAAGTCAACGCAACAAGGGTTCAACATCATAGTAGAGGAGGAGGAGGAGGAGCCAAAGCATGTCAATCACTCGATCAGAGAAGGAGCCTGTTAAATCGTACTCATCTCCCAAATATCTCAGGCATGCATGTGTACATCTCGTTCGCTGTATAGTAGCGATGCATACATAAAACATGTGAAAATATATACTGTACTTGAAGAGAATTAGATGGTGCAGATGATCAAGCTAGTGGCGGAATCAGTCGACGAGGATGGACACAGCCGTCCGGGGAGCCGGAGCTACCACCGGGGGCCTCCGAGTCCGATGGCCTACCGTCTGCGGCCGGCGACATGATGCGATTGGCACTGTCGCTGTTTGATGGCCCATGACGGGGTGGCAGCGCTCGGCTGCCTTGGACGACCGAGTCGAAGGCTTGAAGGAACTTGCTGTTCCGCCGGATCCTCTCGGCCAGCTCCGACGACCAGACGCCGCCGATCAGGCTTGCCATCGTGCGCGCTCGGCGACGGAGGGAGTGTTGGAGATCAAATGAGTTTGGGGGAAATCACCACACGCACAATGTGGGGGTGCCTTTCATATATAAAGCCATGTATGGGAAGAGTACAACTTGAGGGAGAAGTTAGATTGGTACAACAATAGGCTATACAAGAGTCCTAATACCCGCCCGCAGTCGTAGCGGTAGGATCACGGATGCATAGACTGGTCCGGAAGTCAGTAAATAACTGTGTAGGGAGACCCTTGGTCATGATATCCGCGAACTGGTGTGCCGAGGGAACATGCAGCACTCGAACCTGTCCCAATGCAACCTTCTCGCGGACGAAGTGGATGTCGATCTCGATGTGCTTCGTGCGACGATGATGAACAGGGTTGGCCGTCATGTAGACAGCACTTACGTTGTCACAGTAGACTACCGTCACCAAAGGGACCAAGATGTGGAGCTCCTGAAGCAACTGTCGCAGCCAACAGCACTCGGCCACGACATGAGCAACAGCACGGTATTCCGCTTCCGCACTGGAGCGGGAGACCGTGGTCTGGCGTTTGGAGGACCAGGACACCAGATTATCTCCGAGGAAGACGCAGAAGCTGGAGGTAGAGCGGCGCGTGTCGGGGCAGCCCGCCCAGTCGGCATCGGAGTAGGCGATGATCTGGTCGACAGCGCCGACTCCGAGGAGAAGACCAGCGGAGAGGGAACCCTTGATGTACCGCAAGATACGCTTGATCAGCGCGAGATGCGGCTCGCGGGGATCATGCATGAACAAGCAGACTTGTTGGACGGCATAGGCCAGATCAGGCCTCGTCAGGGTGAGATACTGGAGTGCGCCAGCGAGGCTCCGGTACTCGGAGGGGTCGGCGACGGGAGCGCCGTGGGTGGCCGACAGTTTCGTCCGGGCGTCCACTGGCGTCGCAGACGGGTGGCACTCGGACATGCCCGCACGCTGGAGGAGGTCGATGGCGTACTGACGCTGCGAGAGGAACAGCCCGTCCTTGTCGCGCGTCACAGATATCCCGAGGAAGTGGTGCAGGTCGCCGAGATCCGTCATGGCGAACTCCGAGTGGAGGCGCGCGGTGATGGACTGGAGCAGTGCCGGGGACGAGGCCGTGAGGATGATGTCGTCGGCGTGCGAGGCGCAGTAGGCGACACGATCTCGATCTTTGTAAACAAAGAGAGACGCCGGACTTGGGCGCGATGAAGCCGTCGCGGCGGATGTGCGTGGCGGCGCCGTTCCAAGCCCGGGAGCTGCTGAGCCCGTACAAGGACTTCGCGAGAGATGACGTAGTCGGGGGCGGCGGGTCGGCGAACCACGACGGCCGCTGGCGAAACGCGATTTCCTCGGTGGTCGGAGGAAGGCGTTCTTCACATCGAACTGGTGAATAGGCCAGTCACGCGAGGCGGCGGCGCTGAGGACGGTGCGGATCGTCGCCGGTTTGACAACCGGGCTGAAAGTCTCGTCGTAGTCGACGCCGCCTGCTGAGAGAAGCCCCGTACAACCCAGCGAGCCTTGTGCCTGGCCAGGGAGCCGTCTGAGTGGAACTTGTGCTTGTACAACCATTTTCCGTGGCAGCGTTAGCACCAGGCGGTCGAGGCACGAGGCGCCAGGTGTCGTTGTCAAGAAGAGCCTTGTACTCCTCCGCCATCGCAGCACGCCAGTTGGGATCGGCGAGCGCACTGCGATAGTTAGCCGGGATCGGCGAGGCCGTCGTGGCGGAGAGGTTAAGCGGTGGGCGGGCGCAGCGCCGGCCGAGCGCGTCGTGGGGCGCGGCGGGTGGCGGCACCGAACAACCACGGCCGCCGGGCGCGAGAGGAGGACGAGGATCGATCGCCGCTGGTAGACAGCGCCAGCACCGCTTCGGCCGTAGGCGCGCGTCGCAAGCGGGCGGTAGCGGGTGCCGCCGCAGCGGAGCGCGACAGTCGGCGCCGGCGGCGCCAGCGGCGCTGATAGGGCGCCGCCACCGGCGGCGGGAGCGAGGACCGGCGTAAATGATCGCTGGTCTGGAGGTCGGCCGCTCAACCTCGCCAAAGAAGGGAGCACCGGAAGCGGTACGCGGTCGCTCAACGCCAAGTGGCGGAGCTTCCGACGGTGGAGACCCTGCATCAAAAAATCCAGTGAAGACGGCACAGAGGCCGCCGAGGGTGCCGAGGCAAACGGAAACACAGACTCATCAAAGATGACATGGCGTGAGACAATGATGCGGCGACTAGACATGTCCAGACATCGGTACCCCTTGTGAGAGGAGGGGTAACCGAGAAACACGCAAGGAGTCGATCGGGGGGAGAGTTTGTGAGGTGTCGTGGCACTAAGGTTCGGATAACAAAGGCAGCCGAACACACGGAGGGATGAATAATCCGGAGCTTCTGATGCAGGAGCCGGTAGGGAATCTTGTGATGTACGGAGGAGGAGGGGCGCCGATTAAGCACGTATGTGGCGGCGGCGAGGGCCTCAGCCCAATGAGGCGAAGGCATGGACGCGTGTATCAGCAGGGTGCGAATAGTGTTGTTGATGGTACGAAGCATGCGCTCAGCCTTGCCGTTTTGTGGCGAGGTGTATGGACATGAGAGACGCAAAGCAATGCCGCGGCTAGTTAGGAAGGAAGTAGTGGCATTGTTGACGAATTCAGTACCATTGTCGGCCTGAAAACACTTGGGCACTACATTGAACTGTGTGTGGGCAAAAGTTACAAACTCGACAATATGGCGATGCACATCAGATTTGTGGCGTAACGGGAACGACCAGCAGAAATGAGAATAATCATCAAGCAACACAAGATAATATTTATAGCCTGAAGTGCTAAGAACTGGAGATGTCCAGACATCACAGTGAAGTAACTCAAAAGGAGCAGTAGTGACAGAAGTGGAACTAGTAAAAGGGAGCCGCGTGTGCTTGCCAAGCTGGCAAGCATGACACAAAGACCGCGGGCTCTTATTGCAAGATATGACCGACAAATTCTGGAGCATGGTGAGGGCGGAAGGACCAGGATGACCGAGGCGATAATGCCACAGGGTGGATGTGGAGGCGAGGTTGCAACTGTAGGGTGGTGACGAAGGAATGGTGTAGAGGTCCCCGCTACTATTGCAACGAAGAATCACGCGCCTCGTCCGCTGGTCCTTAACAGAAAAACCCAAAGCGTCAAACTCGATAGAACAATTATTGTCACGAGTGAATTGGCGAACAGAAAGCAAATTGCGCACTAGGGCGGGAGCAATGAGGACATTGTGGAGGTGGAAAGTAGTGTCAGCTGCCGACAAGGTGGATGTGCCACGACAGGAAATCGGTATGGTCTGCCGTTGCCTCTGATGATGAAAGAGTTGGAGTGGGGTAGGCGGGAGACCAAAATACCATCGGATGACGACATGTGAGCGGTGGCGCCGGTGTCGAGGACCCAGGGGTTGGCACCCTGAAGTGCCATCTGGTTCAGGGCGGCAATGAGGCCGGCCTGATCCCAGCCGCCAGTGCCCTGCTGCGGTGTAGTGCTTGCGTCGGAGAACTGGGCGGGCGCGGGGGCGGTGTGTGCCTGTGGGTGTGCGCCCAGAATGCCGGGCTGCGGAGGACGCCACGGCTGCTGCGGCGCGCCTTGCGGGGGTCGCCACTGCTGCTGCATCATACCCCACGGAGTGAAGCAAATCCAGGGGCCAGCCGGCGGGGTGGGGCTGCGGTTGCCGCCGCCGCCGCTCGAGTTCCGCCGCGGCCGCCACCCTTCTTGCGATTGCGGCGCCATCGCCGCCGCCGTGACGTCCGCCTCGGCTGCCGCGCCATCGCCACCATTACCTCGCCGTGGCGGCGGCGTGGCACACCGCCCGCAAGAAGAGGAGCCGGCGTGGAGCGCGATCTCGGTGGCAACTTTGCCTCGTTGGCGAGGCGGAGTTCGCCGGACCAGCTTCTCGCGGGTGGTGGCGAAGTTGGGTAGCGGATCCGAGTCGGCGATGTTGTCGGCGGTGCTGGAGAAGCGAGCGTTGAGGCCGCGCAGAAGGTTGAGGACGAGCTGCGAGTCGATAACGGCGTGGCCAACATCACGCAGCCGCGCGGGCGGTGGCCTTCATCTTCCGCGGTATTCATCAATGGAGAGGTCACCCTGGGTCATGGAGTGGAACTCGTGGCTGAGGAAGACTGCGCGAGAAGCCTTGTTCGCCTGAAAGAGGGCTTCAATGGCGACCCAGAGCTGGCGAGCAGTCTGTTCGGGTGCGAGGCCGAGGCCGAGAACGTCGTCCACCACGGAGCCGAGGAGCCAGCTGTGGACGCAGGAGTCGGCGATCGCCATCGGGATCTGCGCGGCGCGCGCAGCGGTGCCATCGACGTGCGAGCGAAGCCCGAACTTGCCGCACAGGGAGAGGAAGAACGGGGACCAGCGGTTGAAGTTGGGACGCTTCAACTCAAGGGTCACCGGGACGTGCGACTTGACGGCGATCGTGGCGTATGGAGCAACGAAGACAAAGCGCGCGCATCGATCCAGCGAAGGCAAGGTGCCCGTGCCAGTGGAGGCCATAGTGCCGCTCGATGCCGAGAGATCCGTCGACATGGGAAGGGGCGACGGTGAGGCAGAGTGCAGCGCCGGCGGCTGGGAGGAGGATCGGCGCAGCCCGAGAGGAAGATGCAGGCGAGCAGAGGCAGAGGCGGCGCAGACGTGCAGGAGCAGGGGCGGCGCAGACGCGCAGGAGCAGAGGCGGCGCAGGGGCAGGGGCAGGGGCAGGGGCGACGCAGGCGGGAGGGGCGGCAGGGAAACCCTAACCCTAACCCGAAATCAGAGGAGGAGCAGCGGAAGATGCTCAGGAAAGAAAAGAATCTGATACCATGTTGGAGATCAAATGAGTTTGGGGGAAATCACCACACGCACAATGTGGGGGTGCCTTTCATATATAAAGCCATGTACAGGAAGAGTACAACTTGAGGGAGAAGTTAGATTGGTACAACAATAGGCTATACAAGAGTCCTAATAGGGAGGAAGAAGGATGGTGCAGGATGCAAAAGAATTAAAGGGATGACCTTGCACTTGGTCTCCGAGGGGACACCAAGATGCATTTATGGTGTGGTGTGGTCGGCGCTCCACGGCATGGCGCGGTGGTCAGAGTCCGGAAATGTATTTGGTGGGTGGGAACTGGGAATCAGGGGACATGTCTGCGGGTTTTAGCCCATCCAATCGGAGTTCTGGAGACGACGGCTTCTGCCTCGCCGCGTCGCGTCGCGTTTTCTTCCCTCGGGTTTTTTTTAGCTTCTTTACAATACCTTAAAATAGATTTCAATCTTTACAATTAAATAATTCAGATTAGTTAGAATTTAGTTATACTAACACCGACACTACTAACAGTAAAATCTTTGAAGAGTAAAATTGTAAAAGGGGAGGCCGCAGCTGATGTTCGGCCATAAGCTCCTGGACTGCCTCACCAGCATTGCTATTTGCGCACTGCTGAGGTCGGAAGGCCTCGACAAGGAGGTTGGGCTCCTCGAGGACGCGCTGCGGCGCGCCATGCTTGTCCTCAGCGTCATGTCGGAGCTGCCATCGGGGTTGAGATCGGGAACGAGCAGCTGGTGGTGCAGATCACCCAGGGGTGAGCGAGGTGGTGGAGCACGCGCATGGAGCCGATTCAGGTGCTGAGGTGGACCTGCATCATGGTCACCTCGTAGATGGGCGGTATGAGGCTCAGGCAAGCGTTGCGGAGGTGGCCACTGAGCACGTCGCCTTGGATCTAGTGGGGCATGAGCGGCTTCGGCAACAACGGGCCCTGGGCACCGTGGAAGATGAGCTCAAGTGTGGCCTTCACCTCCACCTACGCATCGTCGAGCCCCACGGTAACGTTGAGGAGCGCGTCGGCGAGCTAGCCTAGCTAGTCCTGGCCATCCATGTGGTGGCGTAGGAGCTGCTGCAACTGGTGGTGCTGCGAGCGAAAGTTGACGCTCACCGACGCCACACGCTCCACAAACTTGGCCGTCGCTGCTGCCTTGATCACCGGAAAGTAGTCACTGCCTATGACATCGTCGCTCATAGTAGCTAGTTAGGCCGACCTTGGTGCGTGGATGGATCGCACGACCTTTTTCCTAACAAGAGCTGGGATATTCATACTATGATGATTTCAAGAAACAAAAGCTGGGGTATGCATGATACCGTTCTTTTTTTGGACACTCTAAAAAACCCATGTTGAAATATAAAAGTCTATGATACCTTTACAAATCAACCGTCAAATTTTATTTTTACTACCATATTTCTACAACCAATACAATATACTATAAAAAATCCTTTTTTTTAGACTTAACCAAAGTTCAGCAAGCTTTCACAGCCTCCTACCTATTACAACCAGTGTTTGAAATGGAAGCACAACAAGGAGCAAAACAGAACAAGAGCCAGGGGAAGCAAAACATCAACAGATCAACCCTGCTGCGTTTGACCAGCCGCGCGTCCTGACGAAGACTTCAGCCGCCGCTTTCGCCATCTTTTCCGCCCCAAGCGTCTGGAGGTCCTTGCCGCCCTGTTTCGGCAAAACACAGCACATCAGGACGAGTATGACTTCCTCCTCCTCCACCCGACCCCGGTCAGGCTCGCCCTCGTCGGCTCGGTCAGTCGCGCTCCGGCACCGCATCCTCCTCGTCGCAATGGCAGCAGGGACGATCTACAGTGGTTCATGGGTGTTCAGTTGAACACCCAAATTTTTTGACAAAAAACCTAGTATATGTGAGGTATAATACATATATACATATAAGGGTCAAAAATACTGATTTCAGCCTCCTTTGGCTGGCTCGACGTGACGTTCGCGGTTCACCCGGGCCGACGCTCGCCCTGCGTGTGGCCCATGTGGCCGCCAACCCATTTACGGCGACACGGTGTAGAAACCTCCTACCCGAGCGCGCGACTGAGTCGCCGCGCCTCCAAAGCTCGTGCCGGCCCTCCAAAGCTCGCCTCCGCGCCGCGCCGGGCGTCGGCCCTCCGCGCCGCGCCAGCCCTTCGCTCCGCTCCGGCCCTCCGCTGCCCGCCACACCGCGCGCGACTGCCAGATTTGGGCCGTCCGGCTGCGGGCCGTCCGCTCCGCCCTCCGCCGCATCGCGACCGCCAAATCTGGGCTCTCCGGCCTCCGCTCTGCCGCTCCGGCCTCCGCTGTCCGCTCCGGCCCTCCGCTCCACCGCCACCGGCCCACCGCAGACTGTGACACTGCGTCAGCTCCGGCTCCGCCGCTCCGGCGACCGCGGTGAGTAGTTGTACTACTAGTCTACTACTACTGTGCGGCTGTGCCTCAGTGCCTGGCTAGTGGGCAGTGGCCAATGTCTGTGCATGCTTGTTAACTTCAGCATTTCCATTTCTATTCCGCAGTTCCGGTCAGCAAGACAGCAACTCAACATCATCCGCATGCTTGTTAAATGTTAACTTCAGACTTCAGTAAACACTAAAGTACTAAATAGTAATCAGTATGTTTGTCAGTTTGTGCCTGGTGCCCTGGTTCACTGGTTGGCTGGTTATTTGGTTTGGACTGCAGACTGGTTAGTGGTTATGAGAATTGGAACTAGTTGGCTAAATGGCTATATAACTTGTAATTTACAAATTACAATGGATGTGGTGTTGGTGCTGTATCCTGTATGTCAGTATGTCTCATGTCTGTATGTGTATGCAGTATGTGAGTATGTGTTGAAATTTGAAAATGAGCAATGCTTGTATGTGAGTATGCGCTTCATATTATTCATCAATGATCACACATTGTCCGCCGCCCAACTGATAATTTTAATGAATCTTGTAACACTTGTATTTTATGATTTTGTAGATCTTTGAGCTATACAAAATGAAGAAGTCTACAAATCTGAAATCTATGTGGGAGAGAGCTAGAAAGACACAGAAGATTGCGTCCACCTCGATGGCAAAACCGATCTCTAATGAAAGAGAAATTCAGAATGAGACAAATTCTCCTTCCATTGATAATGAGCTACAGCTGGTACAGCTGGAAGAACCTCAATTATGCAATTGTTTACAAGCTTCTCAAATTAGTGCTCATTCTTCCCGTAGCAACTGCTAGTGTGGAGAGAGTATTTTCTTCAATGAATTATGTGAAGAACAAGCTACGAAATAGAATGGGAGAACAATACCTGAATGACTGCTTGGTTACATTTCTTGAGCGAGAATTTTTTCTACAAGTTAAGGATGATGGCGTAATATCACGCTTCCAAGGTATGAAGCATCGCCGAGTTAATTTGTGAACTTTTGTAATTGTTTTGTAATTTCTTTATATTATTTGACATATCATCCCTAATACGAACAATTGTATGTTAACTATTGCTACTGCAGATCTTTATGTTTTGTACTGAAAAATATTTTTACAACTTCGAACACCCATTTCAAAATTCCTGCGTCCGCCACTGAATGACACTATAGCAGCATTGCCTGATCACCTGCGACGGCTTTGCCCGATCCAAAAGCCGCTTGCCACTGCCGTCAACTCCGCTCTTCCTCAGCTCCTCAAAAGCTGCTCCGCCACCACCTCTTCTTTCTCTCCATGCCCGTCCTAATGTCGTCATTGCAGACGTCGCCGCTTTTGACGACATGCTTCTCGTTGGGACCTTGGTGGTCTAGTTCCTCCTTGCTGCTCCTCGGTGGCAGCAGGGCGAACCATGTCACAAGCAACATCATCGTGGTACGCCCCGTACGTACGTACACAACGAAAATTGTGAAACCAGCGTACGTGGAATTAATCAAGAAGAAGAAATTAAGATGGCTGGCGCAACGAAGAGAGATTGATGTGAAAGTAGGCGACGTCGAGAAAGCATTTCAATTAGGAACGGTGACGTGTAGGTGCAATGAAGAATAAAATTACGTGGAACCTTTTTTTTTTGAAAAAACGAAAATGAAGGGAAATCTATCTATTATACTATCAAAGAAGAAGCATAAGAAGTCATCATATTTACTCTCAAGAATAGAAATTACCACATTAATATAAAAAAGAGAAAGATCTATACCATTAATTGTGATAGGTCTAGATTATAACGGTATAGCATAAAAGAAAGAGTCAATCTCAAGTACAATTCAGAAATAACTGAAATTCGGAATAAAAAATAAAATAAAATTTGATTTGATTTCCATACAAATTTCTTAGTAAAATCTCTAAATAAATATAATTCGGAATAAAACTTTTAAAATATAGCAATTGCATTTGTATATGAATTTCAACAAAAAATATCTAGAATTTAGAATAAAAAATAAAATAGTAATTTGATTTCAACACAAATTTGAAAGTAAAATACCTAAATAACTTTGATTCATAATAAAAATTAAAGAAAAATTAGCGATTGAATTTGTATAAAAATTCCAACAAAAAATAAATGAAATTTGGAGTAAAAATAGAAGAAAATTTATAATTTGATTTTCATATGAATTCCAATGTAAAATCTCCAAATAACTAAAATTGTAAATAAATTAAATAGATTAGCAATTTGATTTGCATACGAACTCCAAAAACTAAATTTTTGAATAAAAATAAAATTTACAACGAGGATAGCATGAATGGTGTCAAGGAAGATCACAAAAAAATGTAATAGTGTCAAAATGTCTTACAAGAAGACATTGACCCATGAGAAGCGAAGAGTCGAGGTGGTAGCAGTGGAGATGAGAACAATATCGTGCTGCTCACCTTAGGCATTCGATAAGGATAATATTGTGTTGCTCGCAGGAGCCATTGAAGAGAAAAGCTAGAGCAGATGGAGCTAAGGGCCAGAATGACGAGTGTTGGTGTTGTTGAAGAAGTCAGTATTCAAAGAAGCTTGATAATGAAGAAGCCTCGACAGAGAGAAGATAAGCTTCACAACGAAGACAAACTATGGATGATATGTAACCATCAGATCCATTTTATGTATCTTCTAGGACACCATTTCATAAATTCTCCTCTTCTTGTCTCAGAGAGAGAGAGAGAGAGAGTGAGTGAGTGGGGACCATGAGCTGGGCAGAGAACCTAAGAAAACCGTTGTAATATCCATCTGTCGACATTTCATCGGAGAAGCGACCCTCTCACAGAAAATTGTGAATATGATACTATGTATAGAAAAATTTGTATTTCATGTACACTACCTCTAGTCCAAAATACATGGTGTTTGGGAAGCAACACAACTGGAAGTAGAATCATGAATTTTAGAGTTTATTTGGATTTTTATTTGAATTTATTTGTATGTTTGTGTATTTATTTATTTATTTATTTATTTATTTATTCGTCGCGATTGCTCGATTAGAGTACGAAGACCCGGAAGAGCCGTAGTTCAAGCCTAACAAGAACCTTCAAGACCAATAAGCTTGTGAGCCAGACAAGTCAATATTTTGATCTTTCTGCACCTACATTTTGAATACAAATTATGTTAATTTAAATAACCAAATTGCATGCTTTATTTTATTATACAAATTATATTCAAGATTAAGCTTATAGTTAAGTCCCAATTATTAATTATGCTATTACACCCTACTACTTGACTTTGGACATAAGGCCCTGTTCTTTTCAGCTTTTAAAAGCTACTTTTCGGCTTTTTTACAGTAACTAGCTTTTCAACAAAATATCTTTTCAAGATAGTGTCTACTAGTTAATTATAGTACATACTGTACTGATGTCATTTATATCAGCAAAAACCACACGTGAGTTTCTGTTATTTTGTAATCTCTTATACAAACAGTCCAAAAGCCAAAAGCCATAAGCTCCAGCCAAAAAAAACAGACCTTAAATCTTGTCACCCTAGAAACAATAGTAAATATCCTAATGATAAATTCGTACGTAAAGTATTATACTCAGTTTTGCTTAGATATTTGGAGAGCAGAGAAGTGTACAACACTATCAATGTTGGCCTGTTAATGACTCTTAGACTGCTACTTTCTGCATTGGTTAAATAATTTCACATTTGTCCGTTGCAGGAAGCAACGTAGCCTCTGCCACACCACTCACATTCCTCAGCCGGCCGAAAGCTGATGAGTTTCATGGTAGATAAATGGAGTAATTGGTAAGGGTGAGCTCACGAAGTTGATGAGGACGACGGGAAGGGCAAATAGCTAAGCTCAGCGACGAGCTTACAGGTTGCAAGTCATTGCATTGAAAATAAAAAATGCCCTCGTTGTGGATAAGTTAGCCCCATTTGCAGTGTATATTATTGTACCGCTGAGTGTGACATCTTAGGAAGCCCACTCAAAAGATTTTAAAAAAGTCCATACAAAAGAGTGACATCTTAGGAACAATCCTCTGCATCTCTCACCACTTTCCAGGTCTTTTCCATCTGTTGCTCTACTATTTATACAGCTCGTTGATTTTGTAGCCTATTATCTCCACCCTTCATAGTTCAGATTTAGCTTCGTGCGTGCGCTTTGCCACGCGGTTCAATTCGATAAACATCAATACAAGCACCTGGGCTGCTCTCTGATCGTGATTACAATCCCCTGGTAAGCCCACCACACTCAGGTTCTCTGATGCCATCTTCCAAATAGCTCTTGTTCTTAGTCTCAGGAGGTAAACTCCCCACAATGACTAGATAAATAGTCCTCATGGCGGAAATGGTGGGTTCAGCTGTTGTTCAGGAGACTGTGAGCAGTCTACTCTTTAATGTTCTCTCTGTCTCTGCTATGTGTCAAAGTAATTCGATCTTATTTAATTTCTGCACAGAGAAACTCGATCAACGATCGAGCGGTCGTTGTCCTCATGGCGGAAGCGGTGGGATCGGCTATTGTTCAGGAGACCGTGAGCAGAGCCGTCTCTTTCGTGCTATGCAATAGCGAGGCGGCGGTGTGCAAGAGGCACAACATCGAGAGGCTGGAGATGGCGCACACCGAATTGGAGTTTGCGCTTGAGAGATCCAGAAAGCTGCCCATCACCGACGTGTCGTTGCTGCGGCAAAGGAGGATGGTCAAGCGCGCCTATGAGGAGTGCGAAGATGTGCTGCACAGATGCAAGCTACGGGTACAGGAAGACGAAAAGGTTGAGCAAGGGGTAACACAGTCCTCTTTACCTAAAAGGATTATCCATACTGTCAAATCATTCATTTCATCTTCGGTTAGCTTGAAGAACGATGAGTTGACCTGCTCTGATCTCAGAAGATTTGAATGGTTCGCTGATAAGGCCCGCAAGTTCATAAGAGACGTGGAGACTGGCTGTTCACTTGCGCACTACAGGTTTTTCAGCCCTCTCATCAGGCATCTTCTTGAAGGCAAAGAGCTCTGGTATAAACAGGTGCGAGGAAGCCGATCCAATGATCTTTTGATAGCGCCCGTATGGTCTGAAGAGCGTGGCGTGGAGGCATGCATAGTGTTTAATAGCGAAGATCGCATGACGCCAAATAAATCTATTTCCCTAGGGTTGATGCTACGACTCTCAGAAAGCACGGACGTCGTAGGGAGTACCGTCAAATGCTTGCAGTTATTCGGACCTGTATTCAAGCCCTCTGCCGAGGTTGCAATGGGAGAACTCGCGCAGCTACCTACACAACGCATTAGGACACGTTCGGGTGTTAGGACACGTTTGTTGGACACCGTTGCAGTTACATGTTTGCGTCCAGATCCATTATGTTGCAGAGCATATGGGCACGGGCCTTGTGCTAACAACCTCGTCGCATCCAAATTTCCAGCACAAGTTTCTTTTTTGCTTTTCAGTTGCTATATTCCAGCGTTTGAGTACAACTTGCAGAGCTCAGCTGACGTGGTGAGAGATTTGCCACCTCTAGAGCTGCAGGCTTGCGTCGCGCCTCATTGCCCGTGGCTGCAGGAGAGTTTTGCGGTTGAGACAATTGGAGGACGAGAGGAATATATAAATGGAAGCCATCCCCAAACGGAGGAGGTGCTTCTCACAAACGCAATCGATCGTTTCATCCGTCAACCCGACCTGACGCAGTATGGAATGGTTTGGCCGGCTGTACATGGCCTGGCAGGCTTTATTCTAAAGAAGCCAATCCCCGAAACAAAGGGCAGGTCAGAGATCCGGCGAGTACCAAAGAGGAGGTGCAGGTTAAACAGTAGATGTCTCCTCTCCAAAAAAAAGAGAGTAGGATGAGTAGGTAATGTTGGATAAGTCCTGTGTGTAGTCGTGTGCATGATCGTAGCCATGTGCGTGGTCGTAACTGAGTGCGTGGTCATAGTCATAGTCGTGTGAGTCAGTTATGTTTAGCGTATGGCCATATCTTTTGGTCGTACGCAGTTCAGGTCGTAGTGGCGTCACGTACGGATTGTTTGTGGCGCAAGTCTAGGAGGCCACTCATGCCACGTTCTGTACATAGAGTTTTATAAATTCAACAGTGCATGAGAGAATGCTGTCGCCTTGCAGCACAGACCTGGTGTTCATCGAGTACACGTGTGTTTTCCAATATTTGATATCAGAGCCGCGTTGACGGTCCAAGTGTAACTATGCCGTCGTCATGGGCTCCGGCGGGTGGGCAATCAAGGATTCTTCCGTGGCGAGGCCGACCTCGCTCACCGACACCTCCTCCGCGCCGACCATGGCATCGTGACGACAGTGGCTGTGAGATCGTTGTCCAGCGTGTCGTCAAGGAGGCGTCGTGTTCGGTGGTCTACCCCACGCTAACCTGGACAAACTACACCGACTGGGCGCTAGTGATACACGAGAACCTGCAAGCGCAATGCCTTTGGGAGGCGATCGAGTCCGACGACTGTGACTACCGCGACGACAGATTGGCATTGTCCGCCATTCTTCGCGCTATGCCACCCGACATGCTCTCGACCCTTGCCGTCAAGGACACCACCAAGGACGCCTGGGACGCGGTCAAGACGATGCGCGTCGACATCGAGCGTGTCAGAGAGGCGAACGCACAAAAGCTATGACATGACCTCGACGAGATCGCGTTCAAGGATTGCAAGTCCGTCGACGACTTCGCCATGAGGATCACAAGTCTCGCCAACAATCTTTGAGTCCTGGGGGACGTCACCCACGAGGAAGTGGTGAAGAAATTCCCGCAGGTCATCCCGGAACGTCTCTCGCAGGTTGCCATCTCCATCGAGACCCTTCTCGATCTGAGCGCGCTCAGCATCGAGGAGGTAACCGGGCGTCTTCGTGCGGTGGAGCAGTGGTACATGCTCGGCTCTAACACCAACACCGGTGGACGTGTCGATACGAATGGCTATCTGCTTCTCACTAAGGATGAGCGGCAGGCCCAGCTCCAGAGGTGCAAGAACGACAGGAACGACGAAGGCAACAGCTCCGATGGCAATTGCCGTCGCGGCAAAGGGCGTGGGTGCAGACGAGGTACTGGGTCACGTGACGGTGGTGCAAATACGGCCAGCCAGGTCGGCGGCCCCGACACTCCTAAGGACCAATGCCACAACTGTGACAAGCAAGGTCATTGGGCCAAGGACTGCCGCAGCAAGCCCAAGCGAGATCAGGCTCACTGGCCAAAGGGGACAATGATGAGCCCACTTTGCATATGGCTGGGGCACTCATCGACCACAATTCCTCTCCGTCGCCACAACGATTATCTCCATTGCCACCGCCGCGCACCCGCGTCGAGGTGAATGAGGAAAAGGTCTTCGTCCAGCTCAGGAAGAGGGAAGAACACGACCACCGTCGATGAGTCCTGGACACGGTAGCCACCAACTGCATGACTAGGTCAAGGGCGGCCTTCTCCGAGCTCGACACTGGCATCTGCGACACTGCGAAGTTCGGCGATGGCTCGTCCGGGGAGATCAAGGGGCGCAGCACCACCCTCTTCTCCTGCAAGTCGGGAGAGCATCGGGCACTCACCAGAGTGTATTTCATCCCGAGACTGATGGCCAACATAATCAACTTCGGACAGCTCGATGAGACCGGAAGCAGGGTCGTGATTGACGACGGGGTCCTACAGATCTTCGACCAATGACGACAGTTGCTGGCGAAGGTGAGGCGCTCTCCAAGAAGTCTCTACGTCTTTGAGCTCAACATCACTAGGCCCGTCTGCTTGTCCACGTGCAGTTCAGAGTAGGCCTGGCGCTGGCATGCTAGGTACGGGCACCTCAACTTCCAGGCGCTCCGCAAGCTCGCGTAGCGGGAGATGGTGCACGGACTACCGTCGATCGACCAAGTTGACCAAGTCTGTGACAGCTGCCAGATAGGGAAACAGAAGCGCTCTCCTTTCCCGCAGTGGGTGAAGTACAGCGCCAAGGACGCCCTCAACCTCGTCCACGGTGATATACGTGGACCAATCACGCCTGTCACCCTGGGCAACAACAGCTACTTCCTTCTACTGGTCGATGACATGAGCCGCTTCATGTGGCTCACTCTGCTCAAGTCGAGGGACCAAGCGCCGATGACAATCATGTGATTCCAGGCCAGCGCCAAGGTGGAAAGCGGGCGCACGTTCCGACTCTTGCGCACCGACCGCGGCGACGAGTTCACGTCGGTGCAGTTCGAGGAATATTGCGTGGACCTCGTCGTTCAACGTCAACTCACGACACCTTATTCCCCCAGCAGAATGGAGTAGTGGAGTGCTGGAACCAGACGATCGCCGCCACTACCCGGAGCATGATGAAGGCGAAGAGCGTGCCAGGGAGGTTCTGGGGAGAGGCGATCACCACCGCTGTCTTCATATTGAATCAATCGTCGACGCGGAGCCTAGACGGCAAGACTCCCTACGAGGCGTGGCACGGTGAGCGCCCAGCGTTGCATTTCCTCCGCACCTTTGGGTGTGTTGCGTACGCCAAGAGCACCAACCCATACCTCAAGAAGCTGGACGACCGCAGTGTCCCGATGGTCTTCCTTGGCTATGAACCAAGCGCCAAGGTCTATCGCCTCTTCAACCCCGTCAGAGAATGCGTGCACATGTCGCGTGATATCGTGTTTGACGAGGACGCACAGTGGGACTAGAGTGGAGATGGCGGAGATCAAGATGCAGGCGTAGAACTGTTCACCGTGGAGTACGTGGTCACAGGGAGCCAGTGCGCGACACGAGTGTGAACTCCTCCGACCACGGTCGAACGCCTTCGCCGACAACAACTGAGGCTGGGGCAGAACGAACCCCAGAGGCAATCGAGCACGTCACGCCACCTACACATGACTCCATTTTTTACGCGGACACTGATGAAGATGTTCCCTATCGCTACCACACCATTGACAATATCCTTGGTCCGGCCACGCCACGAGGGTACGCACCGAGCCAGCTCTACCACGACGAGCTTCACGTGGTGAGCACTGAGGAACCAAGTACGCTCGCTAAAGCGGAGCGAAGCGAGAATTGGAGGAAGGTGATACAGGAGATGGATTCAATTGCCGACAACAAGACCTGGAGTCTTGTTGATCTCCCTGTAGGTCACCGTGCGATCAACCTCTATTTACATGGAGAATTTGTGTGTTTCAGAGTAGCTCTAAACGAACATGCCCATATGGCCATATCAGTGATTTTCATGGGCTTCGAAATGCATGATTGTATTCTTGTCATACTAAGAATAGTTGTGACTTACTACTGAAAGAATAGCTCTAAATAATATGGCACCATTTAGAAGCACAAACAATTGGAAGTCTCTAAGGTCATGTAAAAGTGATACGTTCCAACTGTAGCAGATCTATTATGCATGAATTAAAACCTGGGAACACATGCTCTACTGACAAACAATGCAACTGTGCAGACAATCTGCCACTTGATAAAGAAGCCGCAATGCAATATTCTTTGAATTACAATTTGCGTTTCTATTAACTAAATCTCTGAAGTCTGAATATAACACTCATAGTCTAATTAAAGATTTACTCGGCATAAAAATGTTGAATGAAGATGCAACTCCAGAGCTAAAGCAAAAGATATATGACTAAGAGTAGAGTTATAAACTGGACGAATGCTAAGAGATTTGGGGCCTTTTTTTATTCTGCTTTCTCTTAATTGCGAGCATATGTCCATAAAAATGCACTTTACCTTGAGGGGAAGAACTATACAGCATAATGGGATGAAAAATCTACATACATAAGACTATACATCCTGCAGTTTGTTGACGGTAAACATTTTGCACTAAGCCTGAAAATAGCAAAAATCACATCAGTTGTATTGTTTGTCAGTTTGATATAGGATGAATAAACTCAATAAACCAGGGTGCATTACTCACATACTGAACTCTACCAATTGGAAACAACCTAACAGATATTTCCACATCTCAGCTTTCACCGACTTGAAGCTGATTTCACAGCCTAACAACATCAAACGCCAAGTTGTTGCAGAATAACTACTAATTTTTCAAAGACCTGTTATTAGGAAAAACATGGCAAAGTTCTTGCAGCAGAAGATCTCATGGAACCAAAACCTGGAGGTCTCCTAGAAAATAGGGCATAAATATTAAGAAGCATTGAAGGGAAAGCAAGCTTGAGCTAATGCAAATTAAAAGATGACATCATGTTGCTTTGCATATATGGTATCATCATATACACACATAACCACCTCATCTTTCGTAGGATGAAGGGAAAAAAAGAAACTTCCATGACTTAAACCTCTGACACTACCTCTTAAGACACACTGATGTACTCTTATGATATACTAAAATTTTAGTGAGTATTCATGTCTAAAAAAGTCTATTAAATATTCCACTCAATCTATTAAATATTCCACTAGAGACAGAACAAAGAAGATGTTTTATGGTCTTGCCATTCAGCTATAGAGGAATCTATTTTGATCAAAGGTAAAAAATCTACATAATGGATAGTTTGCACATTGACAGTTCAGAACGGTTTGAGTGAAATTCGGTGTGCAACGCAATTGGGATAATTCTGGCTCCTGCAGCACAAAGCCTGTAGGTTCCCTGACCTAGCACCAGTACATCAGTGTATCCAGTAAAGAAGAATGGCACTCAGCAACTTCACAGTAAAGACGAATTTGAGTACATGATAAAGCATAAAAAATCAATGCATGTTCTAAGAATAATCTAAACAAAAAATTGTAAGATAACCATTACCACACTAGCATTAGTGGGTGTGTTCTAATCTCTCCATGCCCCTACATCCTAACCTTCCTATTTCTTACGAATTCACCGTTTCCTGTCCAGAGCACTCAATCTTTTGGTCAGGCTCTGAATCCATAACCTTATGCCAGTAATTGGTTGGTGAATGGCACCTACTAATTCAATTTGCAACTACTCAGGCAAAATTGAAATAGAATGCTTCAGTAATTCATTGTCTTATTGTTAAAAAAAGTAATTCATTGTCTTGACAATGCCACGACACAGACAAACATATTAAGCAAGTGGTAAGTAATGTTGTAATATTTGCGGTATAAGCAAAGATATAAATATAATTCCAATATAATCATATAAGCACATCAAAACATCAATTCATATATAAATGACATAGCATATATGAAACTATATGAATTGAGCATATTATCCATGGTAAACCACATATTCAATAATAGGAATGACAACATTCTAAACATAAATATGTATGTCAAAGAATAAAGCATGTATCAATTAAGACTAGCAATAAGCTCAAGTTTAATTGATTATTTGTGCTCTCAAATGTAGGGTTGCACAAGACTAATCTCGGCCGTCCCGCTACTAAATCATAAACTTTTCATCGATTGGTTATATCAATCAACATTCAATCTTTGAGCTCTTAATTTGTTAACTATCAATTCACAAAATATATTCTTCACATGTGTGTTCGGTCTACAGCCAAAGATCAGCTAAAGCAAAGTCAAATACACATAAAATGACTTCTTGCAGTAACTGAATCAACCTCAATTATCAGGTTCTAATCTCTAACAGATCTGGAGCAGATAGGTAGAGATTCCTACAGACTAAGGACAGCTCTAATCAAATCACACACATACAATATATTTGCCTAAAGCTCACAATTAGCAGTAATCACAGAATATGAGTATGACAGCAAGTAACAACAACTAGAGCCCAAAGATTAAATCTACCAATCTCAGATTATGATTTCATATATCATTGAGCAACAGTATATCCCACAGCAATCTATATCTCTCAGCACCAGTTAATGTAAAGAAGATCAATTAACTAGAACTGCCACACAGATTGCAACAAAGGAAAATCACAGAATCACTCACAGCACAGGTGATATTCGAAACCACCAGAAGAACAGGGGCTAGGCACGCTTGCGCGCTGTCCCAGAAAACCTATTGCCTCCCACACCACCGTGAGAGAGGTCGGTGAGGCACGGAGATACAAAGCCCTCTCGCCGAAGTGAAGCACACGCCGGCCGAGTCGAGGTAGAGGTACGCCGCACAAGCACAGGGGAGGAGCCGGCCAAGCACCTCACCGGAGAGCACCAGGGAACCACCGTCGTCAAACACCACAGCAAAGAATCAAAGAAAGAGAGGAGAAGCTCACTGCTCCACCTATCCCCAAACAAAGAGCCGACCGCCATTTATAGCCAAGAGAGAGGAGGGATGAGCACTCGGCGCGCCACCAACCGTCGGGACCGGGTCTCACGCACCACCACCTCACCCCATACTCACCTCTCATCCGGATCGAGGACCGATTCTTGCGGAAGAAGAGGAGCCGCGCAACTCACGGGAGAGATGGGAGGCGCGAGTCGCAAGGGAGGAGAGGTCGCAGGGGACCAAGCCGACCCGCCGAGCTCGCTCGCCTCCACCGCGCAGCCTCTCGCTGTAATCGCCGCCGCCATCGCCTCCTCCAGCGCCCGCTGGTCTTGGCAACGGGAGGCAGCCTCCCTTTGATTCCTTCGCCCACCGACAAAGGGCCTCTTTCTTTCCTTTTTTTTCTTTTATCAAATGGGAAATTCCCTTTTGCCCTTGGTATATACAACGATCCCACCAATTTCTCAATTGATAATTGATGCTCAAAGTCTTGTTTAATATACAATGCTCGACTATGGGTACCTTTCTGTTTGAACCCAAAGTCTAGCGACAAGGACTACGACTCGCACGCACACAAAGGAGGATCGCGCTTTGATCCAATGCCTTGGTGTGAGAATTTTCGCCCAAGTCACATTCTGTACTGGGCGGCTTGCCCTTTCCCTCTCGGGTTGGGACGTTCCGGTCATGTCCCGTATCTTACTCATGAGCGATTAAGAAAGTATACCCTCAACTTTCTTTGATTGCGACCTCACAATCACACTCACGTAGGTGAACTCTTCTAGGAATCCTGTAGGACGATTCCATAAGTCATATAGACCTAGAGTTCATTAAGAGCCAAAGCTCAACCTTCCATACAGATAGAGCACTGCAGCTAATGGGACTCGTTAGATGTGCTCTCTAATCCCACACAGTTTGTTGTCCTAGAGCCTAGTTCACGGGATCTCCGATCTCCTAGGATAGGTTACTACCAATGTGAGCCTTTATACGGGTATAAGCCCCATCCCCTGTGACGCTGCTTGGATGACCTTTCGCGCCAATCCTTTGGTGAAAGGATCTCGCAAGTTCCTTTCGATCGGATGTATTCTCAAGAATAACACCCGCCTCTCTGGCATGCCTTACCGACTTAAGTCGGCGCTTTATATGTTTTGAGGACTTCATATTGTCCTTCCTACTCTTTGCCTTAACCGAACGGTTTGGTTATCGCAATGAGGTCAAAATAGTGGAATAGGTTTTTCCAAAGATGTAGGTCGAAAGGAGTTCTCGAATCCATTCGCGCTCTCTACAATTTCTTTGAATCAAGCGCTACCAATTCAGCCTCCATAGTGGACCGTGTAATAATAGTCTGCTTAGAAGACTTCCACGACACGGCCCCACCCGCTAGAGTGAATACATAACCACTCGTAGCCTTCATGTCATCCGAGTCACCGATCCAGCTTAGAATCACCGAATCCTTCCAAGACCGCAGGATGACCGAATAGTGTATTCCCAAATTAGGATTTCCTTCAAGTATCTTAGTACTCTTTCTAGTGCTATCCAATGATCATCTCTGGATTGGACGTATAACGACTCAATCGCATACAAAGATATGAGATGTCCGCCTCGTTGCACTAGTTAAGTACATCGTGATCCTATGATCCGAGAATATTTAAGTTGATCCTTCCCATGCCCTGTTCTTATGTAGCTTTGCATTTGGATCATAGGGTGTAGCCGCTTACAACGATCAGTAAATCCAAATCTGTTAGGACTTTATCCACATAATGGGATTGTGAAAGAGTAATCCCATTCTCACCCTTTATGAGCTTAATGTTTAAGATAACATCGGCTTCACCTGCATCTTTCATATCAAAATTCGGGAAAGGAAAGACTTAGTGTCATTGATCACATCCATGTTGGTCCCAAAAGCGTTATGTCATCTATGTAAAGACATAGAATGACACCTTCGCCCCATTAAACCGATAGTAGACACATTTATCGGCCGTTTACACAAAAGCCGACCGACGTCATTGTACTATCAAATTTCTCATGCCATTGCTTAGGAGCTTGCTTTAGACCATACAAAGATTTAATCAATCGACATACTTTCCTTTCTTGCCCTCAACCACAAATCCTTCAAAGTCGTTGCATATAAATCTCTCATCCAACTCTCCGTTTAGGAAAGCGGTCTTTACATCCATTTGATGTACTAGGAGTTTGTATGCAGCAGCTAGTGCTAAAAGCACTCGAATTGTGGGTAAACGAGCCACAGAGAGTATGTATCAAAATAGTCTTCACCTTCTTTTTGCGTGAAACCTTTTGCCACTAACCGGCCTTGTACTTTTCAATAGTACCATCAGTCTCGCTTCCTTTTAAAGATCCATTTGCACCATCTTGGCTTACAACCAAAGCGGAGATCTGCATTTCCCAAGTTCCGTTAGCTATGATGGAATCCATCTCGCTCTGGATCGCCTCCTTCCAAGAATCCACATCCGAGATGCGTATGCCTCTGAAAGGGTTCGTGGTTTATCATCCACGACATAGGTGACAAAGTCATCCCCAAGTGACTTCTCGGTCCTCTGTCTCTTACTCCTCCTCAACTCCAAATGGAGCGGTGTCATCCACACTAGGAGAAATAGAGAGATCATCTAGGCCGACATGTCCATTGTCTTCATTCGGTCTCATAGGAAACACATGCTCAAAGAATGTCGCATCACGAGATTCCATCACTATATTAGTAGCGATGTCACTCACCTCGGATTTGACCACTAGGAATCTATAAGTCGTGCTATTAATAGCATATCCTAGAAAGACACTATCAACGGTCTTAGGACCAAGCTTCCTTTTCTTCTACAGCAGCACATGCACTTTTGCAAGGCATCCCCACGCTCGAAAATAGGATAAGTTGGGTTTTCTCCTTCCATCCTTCATAGGGTGTTTCCTCCGATTGCGGTGGAACCCTATTCAGACATAGTTAGTGTGAGAACGCCTCACCCCACCAATAGTCCGACATACCGAACTCAAGCATGGCGTTAACCAAGTCACAAAGAGTTCGCTTCTTTCTTTCGGCTATTCCATTAGATTGGGGTGAGTAAGGTGGAGTAACCGTGAATTATTCCACTTTCTTCACGAGTGGGAGAACTCATGTGAGACGTACTCACCGCCTCTGGTCCGATCTTAACCGCTTGATTTTCTTTTCTAGTTGATTTTCAACTTCACTTTGTAGATTTTAAAGTATTCAAGTGCTTCATCTTTCGACTTAAGTAGATAAATATAGCAATACTTAGTCGCATCATCTATGAGAGTTAAGAAATATCGTTTGCCACCTTTCGTTAATATTCCATTCATCTCACAAAGATCGAGTGGATTAGTTCAAGTGGAGAAGTGCTTCGCCTTCAACGCTATGAAAAGGTTTTCGGTCGCTTGGCTTGCACGCACACTTCGCACTTTGAACCCTTCTCATAATTATAGCTTGGAATTAAACTCATCTTACTTAACCGCGTAATGGCTTCAAAATTAAATGACACAACCGTGAATGCCAAATATCATGAACTTTATTGCAATGGGAAACATTGTAAATGTTTACATTATTCAAATCTAGAATGGATAAGCGGAACATGCCTCCGCTATCATAGCCTTTGCCCACAAAATTACCAAACTTAGTCAAAATGACTTTATTTGATTCAAACACAAGCTTTATTCCTTGCCTACATAACATTGACCGCTAAGGAGATTGCGCGTCATCGCAGTACGCACAAAGACGCCTCTAAGGATGAGTGTTTTGCCCGGTGAGCTTCGGCAAACCTATCCAATCCCATCGTCATCGCTGCAACGCTCCGCTGCCCATTAGGACGGATCCACCACCTTCACCTCGAAATGAAGAAAAACAAGATCGATCAAGACATATATGTCTAGTAGCACTGTATCAATCCACCAATCAATAGATGGACTTGCCATAAAGGCCATAGGTACGTGCTCGTCCGAAGCCGGTGCTAGCCAGCACGACATGAACCTCGACCTTTCGGCTCTTGTCGACCCGGATGGACCCTGCCTTCCGACATGGCAATGATTGGCCTTATGGCGACCTCACATAAACGGCGCACGATGTCCTCCTTCTTCTTCTTCATTTTCTTAGGTCAGAGCTTGACTTGGGGCTGATTCTTAAACTTGGGTTTCCTGTGTCCTCCACCATTCTTAAGTTGAACTTGATGAGCTCGAACTTGAGCCTTTCCCGAGCCGTCACCGCTCTAGCACGCTCTTCGACATTAATAGCAATGACGACTCATTGAGCGTCAAGCGCTCCTTTATATGCCTCCGCGGTCACAAAGTCACGCCACGAGGCGGTAACTTAGCCAAATGACATTGACTTGAAACTTCTCGCAGAGCGCAATCGTCGACATAAGTCACGTACATGGAGTTGAAGCTCATGGAGCCGCTCCATCACCGACCGCCCTCAACCATCTTGTAGTTCAAGTAATTGGTCGTAATGAAGGACTCATTTCCATTATCTCCTGAGTATTTCTCCTCGAGCTCATCCCACGCTTGTTTGGCATTAGTGAAGTTGACATAGACGCCAAACAAGCGATTAGACAGATGGCGACAAACGGGCTAAGATCGCATTATTAGCATCTTCCCATTTCATCGTCTCGTGGATCTCCAAATGAAACGCGGTGGATTTGAGATGATCCGTAAGAGCTTAAGGTCGATCGGCCAAAGTTTGGCCTTCGCCGCCGCTTGAAATTGGCTCCGTCAAACACTTCGTGTTTCACGACATCGGATGAGGAAGCCATTTCTTTCAAAATAGGTTTTCGGATTGTTGTAATATTTATGTATAAGCAAAGATATAAATATAATTCCAATATAATCATATAAGCACATCAAAACATCAATTCATATATAAATGACATAGCATATATGAAACTATATGAATTGAGCATATTATCCATGGTAAACCACATATTCAATAATAGGAATGACAACATTCTAAACATGAATATGTATGTCAAAGAATAAAGCATGTATCAATTAAGACTAGCAATAAGCTCAAGTTTAATTGATTATTTGTGCTCTCAAATGTAGGGTTGCACAAGACTAATCTCGGCCGTCCCGCTACTAAATCATAAACTTTTCATCGATTTGTTATATCAATCAACATTCAATCTTTGAGCTCTTAATTTGTTAACTATCAATTCACAAAATATATTCTTCACATGTGTGTTCGGTCTGACCAAAGATCACTAAAGCAAAGTCAAATACACATAAAATGACTTCTTGCAAGAATCAATCAACCTCAATTATCGTGTTCTAATCTCTAACAGATCTGGAGCAGATAGGTAGAGATTCCTCTGACTAAGGACACTCTAATCAAATCACACACATACAATATATTTGCCTAAAGCTCACAATTAGCAAGAATCACGAATATGAGTATGACAACAAGTAACAACAACTAGAGCCCAAAGATTAAATCTACCAATCTCATATTATGATTTCATATATCATTGAGCAACAAGATATCCCACAAAAATCTATATCTCTCAAAGACTCAGCTAATGTAAAGAAGATCAATTAACTAGAACGCCACACAGATTGCAACAAAGGAAAATCACAGAATCACTCACAAAGACAGTGATATTCGAAACCACCGTAAGAACAGGGCTAGGCACGCTATGCGCTGTCCCAAAACCTATTGCCTCCCACACCACCGTGAGAGAGGTCGGTGAGGCACGGAGATACAAAGCCCTCTCGCCGAAGTGAAGCACACGCCGGCCGAGTCGAGGTAGAGGTACGCCGCACAAGCACGGGAGGAGCCGCCAAGCACCTCACCGAGAGCACCAGGAACCACCGTCGTCAAACACCACAGCAAAGAACCAAAGAAAGAGAGGAGAAGCTCACTGCTCCGCCTATCCCCAAACAAAGAGCCGCCATTTATAGCCAAGAGAGAGGAGAGGATGAGCACTCGGCGCGCCACCAACCGACGGGACCGGGTCTCACGCACCACCACTCACCCCATACTCACCTCTCATCCGGATCGAGGACCGATTCTTGCGGGAAGAAGAGGAGCCGCGCAACTCACGGGAGAGATGGGAGGCGCGAGTCGCAGGGAGGAGAGGTCGCAGGGGGGACCAAGCCGACCCGCCGAGCTCGCCTGCCTCCACCGCGCAGCCCCCTCCGCCAGAATCGCCGCCGCCATCGCCTTCCTCCAGGCGCCCGCTTGGTCTTGGCAACGGGGAGGCAGCAGCCTCCCCTTTTGACTCCCTTCGGCCCACCGACAGGTGGGCCCTCTTTCTTTCCCTTTTTTTTCTTTTATCAAATGGGAAATTCCCTTTTTGCCCTTGGTATATACAACAAGTAATTCACTGTCTTATTGTTAAAAAAGTAATTCATTGTCTTGACAATGCCACGACACAGACAAACATATTAAGCAAGCGGTAAACAATTCATATCAAGCTATGCCTGACCATATCATGCTTGCTTGCCTATGAGAGAGCACCGCAGCAGCAGCCAAAAACAAAACAAAAGTAGCAAATGGAAAACCAAGAGGTTCACCTCGGCTGCACAGCGATGAGGACCACCCCAGCCACCTTGTTGCCCGCCGACCAAACAAATCTAGCCACCCCCGAGCCCAATCGGAAATTCAAGTTCACTTGCCATCCATCTCTACACCAAACCGAGGGAAAATCAACCAACATGTTCTTATCAACCTAAAAGTAGCAGCAAATGAAGCACCAGGGGATTCACCTCGGCTGCGCGACCACCTCAGCCCCGAGAGCAGGTAAAATCCTGCAACTTTAGGTGATTCAAAGTGCAACTTCAGATGGCTGAAAAATTAAAAAAAAATTCAGTCGCCTGTGCAATAGTCACTCCCATCCGCAACAAATCGAGGAGAAACAGGAAGAGAGAGAGAGAGAGAGAGGGAGGAAGAGGAGAAACGTGCCACAGCCACCTCTCTCTAGCTGAATTTTCTGTCAATGAAAGAAAGAAGAGGATCGGAACACGAGAAGTCGGAGAGAGAGAGAGAGAGAGAGAGAGAGAGGAGGCAGGGAGAGGATTGGCAAGAACGGAGGTGATTTTGACCTCGATCTTGGCCTCCACAGGGAAGCAGCACACCTCGCTATCACCGGTGCGGGAAGGAGGCGAGGCGCCGCGAGCAGAATCGTCGCCAACGACCTGCCCCGAGTGCAGCGCGCACTCTCACTGCCTCCTCCACACCCTCGACGCTGGTTAACTGGTTTGCTCGCCCTTCCCCGAGCTCGGAGCAGATGTAGTAGATCTTCTCGGCGCTGAGCGCGTGCTGCTGCTCCCACATGGCCTCCCACTCCTCCTCATCCTTGACAAACCCCACGCACACCTGGACCAACCACCAAAACCCACACCTCAGAGGCATATCAGCGAACACCTGCCCGGCGGGCTGGCTGGTGCGTGCAGGAATGGAATAGCTACCTTGTAGCTACGGGACCCCCATGGTCGCTGCTGTTCCGCCTCGGCCACCGCCGCCAAGCCGTCGCCGCCTCTGCTACGGGGCTCGGCCACACCGCCGCTGAGGCGCACGAGTGGACGCACCACCGTCGCTCGGGGCAGGGCGCCGCCTCGCCACCCGTAGCGCCTCCGCCTCCGCTCGGAGTTATGGCATAGATGCTCTGTTCAAACAAGAAGCAAGCGCGATGTATCCCTGTCCGGCTGTCCCACGCAGACCGCACCGCCGCACCCGTACCCCTGCGGCAGCGCCGCCGCCTCCACCCACCCCCCCCCCCCCCCCCTCGCCGTATACTCTCTCTCCGTCCCAGCGCACTGTCTGTATTGAGTTTCATGGACGGATGGACCAACCAATTCACCCAAGAGCTTAAGCTGACAAGGAAAGATGGGCAATTCACTTATACTTCAACACTCCCTCTCACGTATAGGCTCCCTTAGGCCTAAGATGTGGAATAGAAGTGGACTGCAATTAATCTTTTTAATTGCGTCAGTCAGGTCTTGAACTCGAGACCTCTTGGCTCTGATACCATATTTAATTTCATGCACCAACCAGTTCACTGAAAAGCTTAAGCTGATGAGGAAAGATGGGCAATTCACTTATACTTCAACACTCCCCTCACGTTCAGGCTCCCTTAGGCCTAATACGTGGAATAGAAGTTGACTGCAATTAATTTTTTTTAATTGTGTCAGTCAGGTCTTGAACTCGGGACATCTTGACTCTGATACCATATTGAGTTTCATGCACCAACTAATTCGCCCAAAAGCTTAAGCTGATGAGGAAAGATAGGCAATTCACTTATACTTAACAGTCTGCACCGTATCGAGGGAGGCGCTTCCTCGTTGGGCTGGGCCGAGCCAATTCGGCGAACGAATAAGGCCTCGCCTTGACCCGCCGCTCCACACCACACCACACGCCGCGCGAGCAGATCGCCGCTGCCCGGCCACCATGGACGCACGCCGTGAACGGCGCTCCGTCGGCGTCGTCGAGGTGGTGGTGAACCGCGGCGACGTGCCAGGATCGAGGGAGCCGGTCGTGCTTGTGCGGGGGCCTTCGACTCTCTCAGCTGGATTGGTTCGCGCCGGCCAATACATCGGCCCATCCCTGTCCCTCTTTGTTCAAATGTACTATTGCATCTTCTATAAGTTTTGATAATTATCCGGATATTTTGTTTGCAAAAATTATCCAAATTCTTGAGCGTTGGATCCCTTCAAGACCAATAAGCTTATGAGCTAGATAAATCAATATTTTAATCTTTCTGCACCTATATTTTGAATACAAATTATATTAATTTAAATAACCAAATTACATGCTTTATTTTATTATATAAATTATATTTAAGATTAAGCTTATAGTTAAGTTCCAATTATTAATTATGCTATTACACCATACTACTTGACTTTGGATATAAATCATGTCATCCTAGAAATAAAAGTAAATATCCTAATGATAAATTCGTATGTAAAGCATTATACTCAGTCTTGTTTAGGGCCCCACTCGGTTGGGCTGAAAAGCTGTGGCTTAGGGCTGAAATTGCACGGTAGCGACTGAAATTTTACTGTAGCCGAAGGTGGCTTATTTAGCGTAATTAAATTTAAAAAAATTTAAAAATAGAAAAAAATATGTTAGCTCATTATGGACAACGCGAACAAATACGGGAAAAAGAACCGGTAAAAAAGCTCAAAAAAAGCCAAAAGTTTAGAAAAGATGAAATTTATGAATAGTGAAAAATAAACCAGAAGCTGAAGCTAAGGGCCTATTTAATATGGCTGCGGCTTATTTTTTTGGCTGAAATTTTTAAATTTTAGCTGTTTGTGATAGATATTATGGAGAGAAAAATACTCGCTTGCGATTTTGGTTGATACAGATGTTGGGTTTTTAATGTGTACTATAATTAACTTGTAGATCTCAACTTGAAAAAATATTTCGTTTGAAAGTTAGATACTATAGTAAAAATCAAAAGTTATTTTTAGAAGTCGTAAATGAGCATATTCGGGAGTAGAAAAAGTGTACAACACTATCAATGTTGGCCTGTTAATGACTCTTAAGACTGCTACTTGCTGCATTGGTTAAATAATTTCACATTTGTCCGTTGCAGGAAGCAGCACAGCCTCTGCCACGCCATAATTACCGGGTAAAAACAAGCACCATGGTGATCAGTTAAGCTTTTTTTTGGCTTATGGGTGAAAACACTTTAGCTGGCTTAAAAAAACACTTTAGCTGGCTTAAAAAAACACTGTAACTGACAGAGGTTTATTTAGCATAATTAAATTTAAAAAATTAAAAAATGTAAAAAAATATGTTAGCCCATTATGTATAATACAAACACATACGGGAAAAAAAGAACCGGCAAAAAAGCTCAACAAAAAGCCAGAAGTTCAGAAAAAGACGAAATTTATGAATAGTGAAAAATAAGTCGGAAGCCAGAAGCTGAAGCCCAACCGATCAGGCCAGAGACTAGGATGTAAACAATTCTATAATGGCGTCGGTGACTTGTGAGGACTCACATTCCTCCCCCTTACGTAAAAGTATCCATTATATCAAATCATTCATTTGAGTTGAGCTACTCCGATGTTAGAAGATTCGAATGGTTTGTAAGAGACGTGGAGACTGGCTGTTCACTTGCGCACTACAGGGTTTTCAGCCCTCTCATCATACAGGTGCGAGGAAGCCGAACCAATTGTCTTTTGATAGCGCCCGTATGGTCTGAAGAGCATGATGTGGAGGCATTCATAGGGTTTAGTAGTGAAGATCGCATGACGCCAAACAGTGGCGGACCCAGGGATAAAATAGAGCTAGGGTGGAGTTGAAAGTGTGAAACAAACATTATTACCTAAAAGCAAAACAATTCATGATCAAACTACGTTGCAATCGTACTAATAAGAGTATGTTATCTAAAACAGTTTACAAAGGCCCAAAAGCTTCAGAAATTATTGAAGAATCAAAACCACATAACATTCTGCCTCCTAACCTGATTCCTCGCACAAAAATGATTGCCCCACATACATATCGTTATTTCTAATTTAAAACCCTTCCTGCAATTCGTATTCCTGTCAACTGCTCAAAGAGATAAAGGGCTTCTTCACACTGACCATGCACGGCATAGGACATGATCATCGAATTCCAACTCACTATATTCGTCTCTGCCATCTCACCAAATAATCTTGATGCTTCACCCAAATCTACACATTTTGCATACATATCGATGAATGCATTACCTAAATTCACTGTAAACCCAACCTTATTACTGAAAATGTAGTTATCATATGTCCATCGACCAAGATCCAAGCAACCCAACTGAGCACATGCCGAAAGTACACTCACAAGAGTAGCATCAATCGGCTCCACACGTGCTTCAATCATCTGCTTAAACAACCCCACTGCTTCCTCAGGTTGATTTGCCCGTGAGTAAGCTGCGATCATGCAACTCCAAGAAACCGCATTCCTCCTAGGCATATCCTGAAACAGTCGAGATGCACTTTCCAAATCACCATACTTGGCATAAGCGTTAACCATGGTCGTCCAGGAGTACACATCCTTGACTGCCATGGCATCGAAAACCTCCTTAGCAGAGGCGACGCACCCGCACTTTCCAAACATATCGATCAGAGCATTCTCCAAATTAATACTCAGATCCACACCACCACCCTCTACAACATACTGATGCACCACCCTCCCCAGCGGCAGCAATCCCATCTGCCCGATCGTCGAGACCACAACAACCAGCGTCACCTCGTTCGGCTGCACGCCCCCTGCCACCACCATTCTACAGAACACCCGCCACGCCTCGTCGACCAACCCTGCTCGCGCCGGGGGTCCGCCGGCGACAGAGCTCGGGCGGCCGCCCGAGCATGCCCGAAGGGCGAGTATGCCCCTGACGCCAAATAAATCTATTTCCCTATGGTTGCTGCTACGACTCTCAGAAAGCATGGACGTCATAGGAATTACCGTTAAATGCTTGCAGTTACTCGGACCTGTATTCAAGCCTTTTGCCGAGGTTGCAATGGGAGAACTCACTCAGCTACCTACACAACGTTCTTCCCGTTTGTTTGTAAGTGTCACCGTTGCACTAGCTACATATCTGCATCCAGATCCATTATGTTGCAGAGCAGATGGGCACGGGCCTTGTGCTAACAACACCATGACATCCAAATTTCCAGCAGAAGTTACTTTTATGTGTTTCAATTGCCGTATTCCAGCGTTTGAGTACAACTTGCAAAGCTCAGCTGAACCTCTAGAGTTGCGCACTGACATCGAGCCTCATTACCCGTGCCACGGTCTGCAGGAGAGTATTGCGATCGAGAGAATTGGAGGACGAGAGGAACGTATAAATGGTAGCCTGCGCCAAATGGAGGAGATGCTACTCACAAAAGCAATCGATCTTCTCGTCCGTCAACCCGAGCAGACGGAGAGTCGGTCTGCACATGGCGGTTCACTCTTCACTCTGCGGAAGCCAACCAAGGGCAGGCCAGTGATCCGGAGAGTCACAAAAACGAGGTGCAAGTTACAGATTAGGGGCCGATAAGAGAGTGCTCGATATATGATGTTTTATTTTCCTCTATCCTCCATCGGTGAACTTGTTCGGTGGTTTGGATCATGTAACGTTAATGCGGCACACTTTTTTTAACAAATGTACAATTTCTCTTTCCCTCTTTGTTCAAATGTAGTGCTGTATCTTCTTTTGATAATTATCCAGATGTTCTGTTTGCAAAAATTATCCAAACCAAATTCCTGAGCGTTGGATCCCTTTGAATAAATATCTGATTGGATCCTAGCATGCAGGCGGTTGTAGACTAACGGGTCTAGGACCTAGATATACGCCGCATGCGATTTTAGTCGGTATAGTTGAATTTGGTATAGTGTCTACTATAATATATCTGTAGGCCTCACTTTAAAAAGATGTATTATCTAAAAGCTAATTAATATAACAAAAAGTGATATATCAAAGCTAAAACAAGAAGAACCCGGCCAATAATGTGTTGCTCCAGCAAGGCTTTCCAGCAAATCTAGTATACCCCGTAGAGCGTTGTATAACCCACAAGGTCTCATGCATTCACACATTTGTCATGAACAAGAAACAATTCTTCAAAAGGACAGGAAAATAACGCGGAGAGAGAAGGATGTGCTAGATGCTGTAGGAGAAAAACAAGTGCGCTACCTTGTCTTAAATTTATCGTATATAAATGTGATATAAATATTATTGAATATGTGTGCTAGCCAATGATCATATGACCAGCACAATAAATAAATAGGGATCAAAATGCAGGTTTCGAATCGTAACAATTGGTTTACTTATGTTGGGCACAACCTATTTTTCCCATCTCCTGTGCCTTCGCACTCCACCTTTTCCTATGGACCATCTCTGCTTGTGCTCTCCTCTTCTAGAGGAGTAAGATGTGTCCTATCCTCTCTTTTGCTCTCATCCAATAGCAAATGGGTCCCACTCCCAAGATTTTTTTAGATCCAAGGGCTAGGATTTTGTGTGGCTAGATCTAGGGTTGAGGTGATTTTTAATAGTGTTTTGGTGGATTTTATGAGGCTATATATTCGAGAGGTCTAACTCTAGATGAGGGAGGCGGAAGAACACGGGGATAGTATTGGTATTTGTTAAATTTTCCCTCTTCAAGAAAGGCTATAATGGCTATTTTGGATAGAAAATGTGACAGTAACAGCATGTTTCATTGTTTTTCGTGTTTGTAATGGTATTTTCTAGTTGACGTTATTTGCGATGGTATTTTGTAAGTCACAAAAATTTGCATGGTATTAAACAAATTTACTCAAAATTTTTCCGCTTCAGACTCGCCGAGGGCTCAGACACCGAAACAACTCTAATTTTTTCTCGAACCAATATCTCCTGTGCTCTTGCGGATGCCGCCCTTGTCCGTACAATGGCCGCCCTGAGATTCTCCTCCATTTGGGGCAATAGTTTTAATCTCGAACTTAGAACTCTGATACCACTTGTTATAAAATGCATGGCAAAAAAAATGCTCAAAAGAATAAGAGACACATATTTAATGTGAAAAACCATTGCCGAAAAAACCACAGACAGCGACAGACCCACCAAGTCAAGGGCCGACGCCCACCCCCACCCTAGCCGCCCACCCATAGCCTCACTGCTGCCGCGCCGATGTCGGGCGTGAAGAAGAATGCCGCGTTGCTCGATCTTGCTTGCACTGCAGCAGCGTTGCTTCGATCAAGCAAAGAATTTGTATTATGACCGAGGAAACTAATCCCCTTTGCATTCATTTTGTTCCCCCTTTCTTTCTTACATATTTCACCTAATTTTATTTTTCATTATTCTTGTAGAGATGAACAATGCAGTTGTATGGTTCTCTGTTGAGCCGTTAGGTCTTTCTGAACACATCTTGATTTGCCGTATAGATTTACCTAAGAACTAGCATTCTTTTGAAACAAGCATTCTGAGCGCCGGTTTTGTTTTCCATAAAGATGCGATGATTTTTGTTAGTTTCTTTAGCGGAGCTCTTGCGTCCTGGACTACAGCTGATTGAACCTTGACTACTGTGTACTTTTTAGTAGTGTTCTCGGGCTCTCAGCACTTGAAATTTTTTGCTCTACTTTTTTTGGCGTTCGGGTTGTCAGCCGCGCCCCAGCGAACTCACTCGCGGATCACACGCACAAGAAAACAATCTCTGAATTGGAGAATAGAAAACAAATGTTTTGGTGCTGCAACTCCCACTGCACAGCTTTTTCTGATGCATTACTCAACTATTTATAGAGATTACAATTAAAACTTAACAAACTGAAGAAATGGAAAGACAGGAAAACTGCATGCCATCAAACGACGTAATCAAGCATACGTTCCCAGCGTTAACTCCTCAGGAAACTGAAATCTTAACTATGGAACTGAAAAGCTATAGGTCGGGTGATAATCAAACTTAACCATGAAAATAAAAACTATAGGTAATCGAAAACTTAACTCAGCTAATCATGGATTTCTTTAGGCGCAGGATTATTTCATCTAATCCAATAAATCTCCCCCTAATCCTGACGCCTTGTGACGGTCTCCTCGATGCCAATCCTCCTGCGCTGATCAAGGAACTTGACGCGGCTGAGTGGCTTCGTGAGAATGTCACCGAGCTGCTCCCCTGAGGAAACAAACTCAACATCGACCTTCCCTCCCTTGATGCAATTTCTAATGAAATGGTACCGGGTGTCGATGTGTTTGCTCCTGTCATGAAAGACAGGGTTCTTACACAAAGAAATAGCGGACTTGTTGTCCACCTTGAGCACGACGGCCTCTGCCTCGCTGCCACGAACTTCGGTAGCCTCGGTAGCGAGGAAGTAGAGCTCGTCCGATACAAGCTCCACCGGCTCAGAGGTGGCGTTGATGTTGGCGATGCTACGGTAACGCCGTGGAGTGCCGAAATCGTCATCGAGGTTCGGGTCCACCGTGAGGGGCGACACGAATTCCACCTGTGGACTCAACGGCTCGGAGGAAGGTGCCGCTGATTCCGGCGGCAACGCACCGGAAGGCGGTGGGCTTGGTGAAGCAGTGTTGGCGTCGACGGGTTGCACCTCATAATAAACCATGAATGATTCAATCAATGCGCCCGTACCTGACTCATGCTCCCCCCAGTTCCACTTCCTCATTTCGTCGAACACCACGTCACGTGTGACCCACAAGCGCTTGGTGGCGGGATCGTAGACGCGGTAGGCCTTGCTGCCGGGCTCGTAGCCGAGGAACACCATGGCTTTGCTGCGATCCTCCAACTTCTTTAGGTGCGGCTTCACCACCTTCACGTGCGCCACGCACCCGAACGTGCGGAGATGATGCACGGCAGGTGTTCGACCATACCACGCCTCATATGGAGTCTTGTCGGGGACGCTCTTCGTGGGCGATCGGTTGAGGATGAAGACGGCGGTGGATACCGCCTCGCCCCAGAACTCCCCCGGCATGTCCTTCGCCTTCATCATGCAGCGTGCCATGGCCACAACCGTCTGGTTACGGCGTTCGACCACACCGTTCTGCTGAGGGGAGTACGGCACGGTGAGGTGGCGCCCAATCCCCTGCTCGGCGCAGTAGAGGCCGAACTCCACGGAGGTGAATTCACCGCCGCGGTCAGTGCGAAGAACACGCAGCTTGCGGCCGGTCTCGACCTCGATGCCGGCCTTGAAGCGCTTGATAGTTGCAGGGGCATCACTTTTCGCCGCCAGCAGAAAGAGCCACATGTAGCGGGTTAGATCATCGATCAACAACAGGAAGTACCTCTTGCCGCCATGGGTTGCCGACGTGATGGGCCCACATATAGCGCCATGGATGAGATCGAGGCGCTCCGACGCGCGGTACGCCGCCGCGGTGGGGAATGGTGTTCGCTTCTGCTTGCCGATCAGGCAGCTGTCGCAAACCTAATTTATGCGCTCAAGCTCTGGCAGGCCTCGCGCCATCCCGCGCCGAGCGAGCATGCGAAGCGAGTCGAAGTTGAGGTGGCCGAAATGCGCATGCCATGTCCAGGCCTCCTCCTTGCCCCTCGCCGCGAGGCAAACGGGCTGTGCAATGTTGACGTTGAGCACATAGAGACGCCCGCGGTCCACAACCCGCACAACACCGGAGTTGGGGTCGCGCAGTGTGAGGACGCCATTCTCGATCTCGTCTTGCAACGAAATCCGCCCACCGCCGAGGCCGACGATGTTGCCGCGGAGGCGCGGGATGTAGTAGACGCCGGTGAGCGCGCAGTGACCACTGTTCTTGCAGGCGAAGAGCACAGTGCCGCACCCCTCGATGCGGACTCGCGAGGCGTCGCCGAACTTGACGGAACCGTGCACGCTGGTGTCGAGTTCGGAGAATGCATTCCGTGCGCCCGTCATATGATTTGATGCGCTGGTGTCCAGGATCCATTCTGGATCGACTGGTTCTCCCTCGTCCCGGAGAGTGACAAGGGCGCGCTCCTCGTTTATAACGAGTTCGGTGCCTGCTGGTTCACTGTTGATGGCGGGAGAGAGATCACAGACTTGAGCCATTAACAACGTGGGCTCATCTTCGCCCTCAGCTTGCTCTGGTTCGGCTTGGAGAAGATTCGCCTGAGCCAACCTCTCACGATCCCGCTTCGCCTTTCGGCAGTCCTTGGCTCAATGGCCGAGTTTGCCGCAATAACGGCATTTGTCCTTGGAGATGTCGTGGCATGCGGCCTGGGATGGCCCAGACTTTGGTTCCTCGTCTCCCCCGTCACGCCCGCGGCTGCGCCGGCCGCGCTGGCGTGAGCGTGACGTCTTCCCACTGTTCGCCTTGGTGTTATACGACGACCATTCCTTCTCAGTGAGTAGAACCTGGTCTCCTTCCTCATCGTCCGACTCTCCACGGTCCTCGACAGCGTGGAGCCGGCCGGTGAGGTCCTCGATGGACAGAGTGCTGAGGTCAACCAAGGTTTCAATTGACAAAGCGATTTGGCGATACCTGTGGGGAACAACACGCAATAGCTTGCGGACCACCTTCTCCTCCGACAACTCCTCCCCAAGGAGGCGAAGGTCGCTAACGACACCCTGGAGCCGGAGACTGAAGTCCTCCACGTGCTCGCCATTTTTGAATCGCATGGACTCAAATGTTTGGCGTAGCTTCTGCGCCTTGGATTCACGCACTCGATCCGCCCCAACCCTCATCGCCTTGAGGGCGTCCCAGGCTTCTTTGGTGTTATCCTTCTCGGCGAGCGGCCGGAGCATTTCTGGAGGCACCGCGCGCAGGATCGCTTAAAGGGCCTGGCGATCTTCCTGGTATGGCACATCACCGGTGTCGACGGCGTCCCACAGGCCTTAAGCCTACAGGTTGACTCGCATCAACACCGCCCAATCGGAGTAATTTGAGCGTGTGAGCGTGGGGTAGGAGATGGAGCCACTGCTCTCCTTCACGACCCGCTGGACAACGAGTTCACGCTGGCCGCCATCGCGTCGTTGCGGGCGGCGCGTCGGTGGGGACGGCGAGCGTCCACGGCTGTGTCGTTGCTGTGTACGGGAGTGGCCTACGGCAAAGGCGGGAGCCGACATTTTGCTCTGATACCAATTGTCAGCCGCGCCCTAGCGAACTCACTTGCGGATCACATGCACAAGAAAACAATCTCTGAATTGGAGAACAGAAAACAAATGTTTTGGTGCTGCAACTCCCACTGCACAGCTTTTTCTGATGCATTACTCAACTATTTATAGAGATTACAATTAAAACTTAACAAACTGAAGAAATGGAAAGACAGGGAAACTGCATGCCATCAAACGACGTAATCAAGCATACGTTCCCAGCGTTAACTCCTCAGGAAACTGAAATCTTAACTATGGAACTGAAAAGCTATAGGCTGGGTGATAACTGAAACTTAACCATGAAAATAAAAACTATAGGTAACTGAAAACTTAACTCAGCTAATCATGGATTTCTTTAGGCGCAGGATTATTTCATCTAATCCAATACGGGTTAACTTTGCTTCTATCCAAATATACTTCTCGTAGCACCAACTACGGAATGAGGGTGTTTTACATTTGGGGTGATGTAGTTGTACGTCTAGTACTCGGTATACCCTGGCTTTTTGGTTACCATCTGGAGTAGTTCTAGACTGGTGCTTGTGGGCTTGAACAGAGCTCTATCGCGCTTTGGTGCTTTCTCTGGTTTGCATAATTGTTGCTCTGATCATTCTGATGCAGCTTAATTCCTACTAGTACTTCCAAAAGAAAGAAAGTTAAAGATGGACGAATTTGCGTAATCAATATTGGTCGATCATGGGTATGATGATGATGCGACGCCGCATGGCGATCCAAAGTCGCGGCGGCGACACCTTTGACGGTGCGCCGCTGCAACACCATCCGTTAAGTGGCTTCTCCGTCCGCATGGAGGGCTCCCCTGACATGAACCCATGCACCGCGCGCATCATCCAGGCCACCGGCGGCAAGGATCCCCTGATAGCCAGTAAGGGCTCTGCCTCACCATTAGCCCCCCCTAAATTTTTGATCTGGGTCCGCCACTGACCACAGACATACAAAAGCGGAATTCACTGTATAAGAAGATATTTACCATGAGGCTCTTGCCTTCTCTATAGTCTATAGGGGTATATACAGTGTTTACAAAACTTCAGGTTGAAGGAGAACTCCATATTGAAAATGAAAAAAAATCGAATAGAATTCAGATCATATTTTAACAATTCTGAACCCTGATATAGTTCAGCTCATTTCAGCAGCAGGTTAGCTCTCTACGCATGCTGTTGTCTCTGAACTTTATTGATCTCCCTTTACTCCGTTCTGCACGCATGCAAGTTTATATTTTGGTCCCCTTTGTTAGGTTTGATCTGACACAAACCAAACTCGACCTAGTGCTGATGTGTCTTCCTATGCTGAATCAGAAAACAAGTGAGAGAGACCATACCGTTGGCTTGCTTCTCAAAGTCATCATGAGAGAGAGACCATACCGTTGGCTTGCTTCTCAAAGTCCTGGACGTCACTATCCATCCTCTTCTTTAAGTTCTCCCTCTTCTTTAAGTTCTCGTCACACCTTGCAGTATGTTCTCCTCTGAAATATCTCTGCATACAGGGTAACTGTTCACCACTTCCATAGTTCCATGTTATTCAGTTAGGTGTAGAATCTTGCAAATACTAAGCTAAATCTTTGCTTGTGGTCCCAAGTTCCTTCCTATTACTAATTCAGGGCTCTCAAAGTCAGGACTTGACCAATAATTCATTCATCTATTTTCCTGTCTCATGCACACTGATATATATTATTGCATTTCCTGAGCAGGGAGGGGATGATACAAATGCTTGAATGCGAATGGCGGAGATTGTCAGTTCCGCAGTTGTCCAGGAGACAGTTAGCCAAATCCTATCTGGTCTGGTTGACAGGCATGAGGGGAAATTGAATGCAAATGAAAACTTGGAGAGGCTAGAGATGGCACACATCAAGTTGGAGGCCACACTTGAGATATCCGATAAGTGGCGGATCAATGATGCATCACTGATGCGCTGGCGGAAGAAGCTGAAGCGTGCTGCTCAAGAGTGTGATGCCACACTACGCAAATGCAAGCAGCGAATCCTAGAAGAAGAAGAAGACATGGATCAGGAGGTAAGGAACTCCTCCTTTCCCAAACGGATTGCACGTGCTACCAAGTCATTTATTTCCTCCGTCTTTAGCCGCAACAACAGCGAGTCGAGCAGATCCATCGTTCGAAGATTTGAGTGGTTTGCAGATGGTGCTAGCGAGTTTCTGAGATTCGTAGAGCTTGGTGGCACACCACGCCGTCACATGCCCTTCGACCCTCCTATCAGGCACCTTCTTGCCGGCAAAAAGGTTCAGCACGAAATCGTTCGGGAAAACCAATGCCCTCTGCTTTTACTATTTGCGCCCTTTAGTACTGCAGGGCATGGAATAGAGGCTAGGCTGATCTTTATTCAAACAGATGGTAATGCACCGGAGGATAATTTTTTACTTAGTGTGATCCTACAGATTTCGGCGAGTACAGACATAGTTGGGATTGCAATCAAGTGCTTGCAGTTGTTTGCCCCTCATTTCAAGTCTATAGCTGACACTATTAGGAAAGAACTTACTCAACTACCAACGCAAGACTTCTCCTGGGTGCCAGATATTGATTCGTTCCATACAGAACATTGGGACAATATTCACAACATTTGTACTCAATGGTTTCGCCCGAACCCATTATGTTGCAAGGAGCATGATCCGCATGAGCTTTGTGGTAGTAGCAACATATACACGCCAGAATTACCAGATGTTTCTCTAGAGCCAATTATTGAAGTGAATTTGCAGTGCCAAGTCTCACTGTCTGACACCGAAGGCAAAAGTTCTCTGAAAGTCGGACTCCTCTTTTCGCCCCCATGCCCCTTCAGAAGACATGTTGCCTGCAGTCGAGAGTTCTGCGATAGAGATAATTGACGGTGAGGAGCAACGTTGCTTGCATATAAACACTGCCGACAATATCATGCTTCCAAGGGCGATAGATTGCCTTCGCAGGAATGCTGAAGCAACAGTGTATCAGATGATTTGGAAGTCCAAACATTGTAGTGCATACCTTTGGGTTGAGACCATAGGCATGCAACAGAGGACCATTCAGGAAGGTGGGAGAGAACAGGACGAGAATGTGGAATGTCGGACAAATGTGGCCACTGACATGCGCCCGTCCGGCTGCAGGGCTCAATCATGGACTGGATTCAGAAAGAAAAGGAAACGCAGACAGCGCGCGCCACCACCATTAAGCCTGAAATTCTAGATCATGGGGAACAGGGTGAAATAAAAGAGTGGGAAAGAATATTATATGAGAGTTACTAGTCATAAATGAGGATAAAATCTATGAAAACACAGAAGTATAAAGGCTCAAGAGGAGCAAAGCTACAGCATGAAGGGTGGAGAGCTACATTTGAACAATTAAGAACTGTGCTCTCGGTAACATATAGCCTTTCTTATATTGTGTTTCATATACGGTTATGTTTGTTTCTCACCTGTTTATCATATATGCTGGGAATTACATGGTTTTGTTAAGAAACTTGGGCCTGGGCCAGCCTAGGCCCATTATGGGCACCTCATCGAGGATATAAATAGGAGTCGATCTGCAGAATTTGTACTCATGCAATCAAAAGCAATAAAAAAGACCAGGGATTCTTTCTACTTCTCTCCATGTTTTCAATCTATTATTCTATCTTCTGTGATTGATTCATTTCTATTAAGCAGAGGAATCGATCGGACTGGTCGCCAGCGACGGTTCCTCAACACGTTATCAGCACGAGTTCGCTCCGATGAATCGAAGGTACTCATCGAAGCTCTAATAGATTGAATTATCTAGTTCGCTTTAAATTCACAGTTTTTGCGTTCTAGATTAATTTTCTACGGTGCAAATCCGCCCTAATCTAACGCGAGCAAACTTGATGTCGCCGGCACAATATCGATCGGTAGATTGTATCACAGGGTATATGTTGATTGCACTGTAGATTAGAAAAAAGAAGAAAAAACCGCACATGGTCGGCTCTGCACAGCCGCCGTGCGCAGGAAGAATGCTAGCCGCCGGCCTGAAGCCGAGGTCAGCCCAAAGCATGAAGCGCCGGATAGCAGCTACCCAAAGCCGCTTGGCCGCCGCCGGTTCGCCTCCTCGCCGCCACCGCTCGGTCTCAGGCAGTGCACGCCCCCGCACGGGCCGCCGTCTCCCGTACGAGGCTCCACAGCCGCCACTGCTCGATCTCGGACAGCGCGCGCCCCCGTACGGGCCGCCGCCTCCCGCACGAGGCGTCGCCAACGCGCGCCTAGCGCCTCAGCTTCCGTGTGCACCACCTTGGCCCGAAGTCGCCGTGCGCCGCCCGGTCTCATGCGCCGCCTCGCCGACGAGGATGAGGATTACAAAGAGATAAAAGATTACAAAGAGGTCCCTAGGTGAGACAATTTTCACACCTCGCCGACGAGGATGAGGATTGAGCCCTTAGCTCCGGAGAAGCTATGCCTCTACACCGTTGGAACCCGGATCTGGTGACTACAGTGTAACCGGTGGTGGTCGACGATGATGAGGGGCTTGGGATGGTCTCCTTAGCTTAAAAGGCTCTAGGAGATTGAAGGTGAAATCTGCCAATAGGGATTAACATCAATGACATGAAAGTTACTGGCGATTGAGCCAAATAAGGCACCTTCTACAAGCGGAGATTGAGAAGCCTTCAACCACGGTAACCTATTTCGGTGGGTGTAGAAGATGTGGATCTGGACCGCAAATCACTATAGCGAATATCGTCCATTACTGTGGCAGAAAACACTATAGTTAGTTCGTTGTTTTGCACTGTAGTGATGGCGGTGTATCGTTAGATCTACACGTCTTTTTTCCAATCCAACGCCAAGAATCATCCAAAGACAAAATGTGTAGCACTAGATCCAGAACAAAGAAACCCTAGAGGATTTGGATTTAGATCCAAACCAAAGAACAGATGGGTGGAGCTTGAGATCCGATCAGGGAAAATACCTCCTTGAGGTAGCTCAACAGTTCTATGGCCTGCTCCAATTAAGTTTTGAATTAAGCTTCAGTATGTGGTTTTAGATTTTGACTAAAATTTCACTATAATGGCTGTCAATGATGGATTTCGTGCCATGGAATGAATCAAGGAGAAAAAGAAAAAATTGAAAAAGCATTATATCATCACAGACAATACAAATAAATAACGGAAAAAGAAAAAATGAAAAAAATAAAAGCTAAAATTAGAAGCTAATATATCTTAAGTGGCTTGTGTTTTAAATAAGGCAGAAGCCATAAAAGACAAAAGCTAAAACCGTTTAGAGCAGATCAAATCGACCACACTCGTAAAAATCTGGACAAAACTTCTGACATACGGCTGCCAAATGCAGTGCTTTAGAACGGTGTGCATCTACAGCACCCTTCACTACGACCACTTCTCAGTCTTTTCTTTTTTCCAGAACGACCTCTCAAGGTCTCGACGTTCCTTGGTGTAGATAACTGTTTCACCACTTGTCCATTTTGATGCTAATAATTTCAAAGGGTGATGCTACCAGGTTTCAAAGTGTGAAATTGAAGGAACGTTCACACCACCTTTCGGAACTGCTTGTCCTGCTGTTTCCCACCTCCCTCTCTATTATTGTCCTTTTCACGGCCTACTACTATTACATCTTCACAAACTCATCCAGAGTTTCAGCTGCACTGCTCGTAACTAGATCAGTTTATTCCTACAAGCTAGCGTTGCATTGTAGTGTATATACTCCTTGATCTTGATCCATGCTCGTCCATTTCGTTTCACCAGCTTTTGCTTGCGACACACTTCGAGTGCTTGGCACCAGAAGCAAGCGATTAGAGGAAGGTGAGATATAATAATAGTACTATCTACCATGAGCTGATACCAGCTAGCAATAACTTTACTCAGATTAATTTGTCTCGGTCTCGATGTGGCATGCGCCAAACTAAATCGATCTTGTTTAATTTCACTACCAGAGTCGGAGCGATTGTTGTCCTCATAGCGGATGCGGTGGGATCGGCTGTTGATCAGGAGGCCGTGAGCAGAGCCGTCTCTTTCGTGCTCAGCAACCGCGAGGCGGCAGCGTCCAAGAGGCGCAACATCGAGAGGTTGGAGATGTCGCACACCGAATTAGAGTTTGCGCCGAGAGATCCAGCAAGCTGCCCATCACCGACGTGTCGTTGCTGCAGCGAAGGTGGATGGTCAAGCGCGCCACGAGGAGTGCGGAGATGTGTTGCGAGATACTGGAAAACGAAAAGGTTGAGCAAGGGTAACACACTCTCTTTACCTAAAAGGATTATCCATGCTGTCAAATCGCTCATTCCACCTTGGATTAGCTTAAAGAAAGATGAGTTGAGCTGCTCCGATGTTGGAAGATTCGAATGGTTCGCTGATAAGGCCGGCAAGTTTGTAAGAGACGTGGAGATCGGGCTGTTCGCTTGCGCACTACAGGTTTTGAGCCCTCTCATCGTGCATCTTCTTGAAGGCAAAACTCTCGGTATGAACAGGTGCGAGGAAGCCGAACCAATCGTCTTTTGATAGCGCCCGTATGGTCTGAACAGCGTGGTGTAGAGGCATGGATGTTGTTTCTTAGCGAAGATCGCATGACGCCAAAGAAAAAAATTTATCTAGTGTTGCTGCTACGACTCTCGTAAAGCACGAACGTAGTTGGGATTACCACTAAGTGCTTGCAGTCACTTGGACCTGTATTCAAGCTTTTGCCGAGGTTGCAATGGGAGAACTCGCGCAGCTCCTATGCAAGATGTTTCCCGTTGGAAGGTATTAAAGACTTGTCTAAGTGACGCCGTAACATCAGTTAGATATTGGCGTTCAGATCCATTATGTTACCCACAAGCGGGAACGTTCTAGAGCTGGTGGCTTCCATCGCGCCTCATGACCAGTGCCACGGTCCGCAGGAGAGTTTTGCGATCGAGAGAATTGGAGGACGAGAGAAACGTATAAATGGTAGCCCGCGCCAAATGGAGGAGATGCTACCCACAAGCGCAATCGATCTTCTCATCAGTCGACCCGATCTGACGGAGTATTACATGGCTTGGCTATCTGCACATGGCGGTGCAGTCTTTATTCTGCGGAAGCCAACCAAGGGCAGGTCAGTGATCCGGAGAGTAGCAAAAACGAGGTGCAAGTAACAGATCAGGGGCCGATAAGAGAGTGCTCACTGGTTTGGATCATGTAACGCTAACGCGGTACTCTTTTTTTTAACCAATGTACAATTTCTCTGTCCCTCTTTGTTCAAATGTATTTCTTTTGATAATTATCTAGATGTTTTGTTTGCAAAAATTATTGAAACCAAATTCCGGAGCGGTGGATTCCTTTGAATAAATATCTGATTGAATACTAGCAGGCTGTTGTAGACTAACGGGTCTAGGATCCGATCCGCTTTGTCTATCTTCTAGGGCACCATTCCATCAGTTCTCTTCTTGTTGGAGAGAGAGAAATTGCTCTCATTTGGTTGGTTTTTTGGGCTGTGATTTTGATTTATGGTTTTCGAATTCTGGTTATTTGCGTGCATTTTTTAACTGATATAGCTAAACTCGGTACGACTCTATTACAATTTATCTATAGACCTTGCTTAAAAAGACGCACCTTTTATAAGCTAATTAATGTAGCAGAAAGTGATAAGATAAAATCAGAATAAAAAATAACCCATCCAATTATTTGTTACTCCAGCAAGACTTTCCAGCAATTGTAGTATACCCCGTACAGCGTTATATAACTCACAAGGTCCCATTCATTTGCACACATTAGATGTCGTCATGAACAAGAATCAATTCTTGAACTTCACAAGGACAGGGAAATAACGTGGAGAGAGAAGGATGTGCCAGATACTGTAGGAGAGAAATGCTACCGCTATACAAAGCTGGGGGGATTCCGGCCCCCCCAGCGCATCCACGTCATGCCTCTGCGCCACGGCGTGTGCGTGGCGAGATGCTACCGCTATACAAAGCCGGGGATTCCGCCCCAACAGATCCACGCCACGCCCTTGCGCTCGGCCGGCCGGCGCGTGGCGAGAGAATTCGCATACGGCCGGCCGAGGTGATTTCCTCAGGTTTTTTGAAAATTACGTAAAGGTCCTTTTTCCTCGCGAATAGGTCCCTGCAAGTTTTTTCCCATTAAATTTAAAATTTTTGATGGCGCCCATGTTTCCGAAATTACGATAGATCCTTATTTACTTACGCATGCACCCTTACAAGTCCTCACTTTTTACAAAAACCCTTTGATTTTTCCAAAATTACGCATTTGTCCCTGGTTTTTTTACGGCTCCTGCGAATTATCGTCTCTTTTACTTTGGTCCACACGGTAGCTAGCGCGGCATGCGCCGCGCTTATGCGGCTAGTAAATCTTAACACTAGTATGGTGTGGCGAATTTGGCATCACCTAGACTCCAGCGTGCAAGGGCGAATATAGTGATTTTTTGTCTTTATTTTAATACAACAATAAATAGGACATGTTTTTTTTATTTCAGTTTATAACTTTTAGTTACGGTTTATGACTTTTGGTTATAACTTTTGAGCTGTTTGTGTTAAACAAATTGACAATTGGAGATATTGTGCAGTTATCTGTAGATATGCGCTACAGATGAGTAGCCGGGTTTGTTGGAGATAAGGCAGCATTTGTATGCAGCAATCTGTTCTGCTATCTGTAACTTCATTTAGGATCGTCGATGGCAATCGATGGGGTGAATGATTGCAGATACAAGGGAAACTTTTCTTTTAATTTTCGCTTTTTAATTGTTTAATCTGCAAAACCGAAATAACAAAAACAAATAAGGACAAATTTTTCTGATTTTACTGTAGCAGTCACTGTAGCAAAGCACTGTAGTAGTTACTGTATCAATTTACTGTAGCGTACTGTAGCAGCGCGAATTCAGTTCCGATCGCTATCTGATTCCAATTGGCGGAACACGTTTTTATTCAATCTTGCAATCAATTTTTAATCAAAACTAATTTATGTATGTAAGCAAGAAAAATTCTTAGACATAGATCAATGTATGGAGAATTCATAGGAATCAGAAAACCAGAAAAAGGATAATATATGCGAAATATAAAACTCACTAAACTTAATTGAAAAACAAAGGAATTGTGCATATCTCAACACATGCATGCAAGTCACGGCTCACCTGGATTATCCATCCAATCTCGAAAATGGTGCCCTTCTCAATATACATGCATGCATCCAGAACTCACAAATATCCAAGTCTTCGACCAACAAGCCTCCTGGATTAATGCTTTCACAAGCTACGGCCAGGCCTCATGCCCTGCATGTAGCCGCCATGAACACAAGCCGCCGCACGTATTTTTCTTTTTCCGTTCGCTCAAATCGGCAGACGCCGCACCGCGTCGCGTGAAGATTCACAGGCCATGCCGAACGGAGACGGAGACGAGACACCGTCGTTCCCTTTTTTTCAAATAGATCTGATTTTTATTTCTGCATAATGGTGGCTACAAGGTGCTCTTTCCTAGCACCTCTAAACCCTAATCTCTCCAAAACCACAGGTTACCTCCAACCCTACCTCTATTTATAGTCTAAGGCCTAAAACCTGGGTTTACCCTAAGCCCACAAATTCTAATCCAATTCCAACACATAAGGGACCCGAAACCCTTCCTAACACGGGTTTTCCAAAATTCCAACTTCTCCAACTCATCACGTGTCGAAGCCTTCAGGACCACACCTCCCGTAGCTTCTCCACGCATCATCCACCTTTAATCTCCATGCGCCCCAAGCATGAGCACGACCATCTCGTGACCTTGACCGTCTGAACCTCAGATCTCCCCATCCTAGTCCCGGTCCACCTCGTCACCGACCATAATCGCCTCCATGCTCAACCTGCACATGCAAAGACCAAAGAACATTCTTCCGGCACAAGTTCTCTCCAACTTGACCAACATCAATCCGCATACACGCGACACAACTCGCAAAACAACGCTAAACAATATTATCAAATATTCATCATCGACAACCATTGTCAATTATTCATCACCAAAATAACCTAGACCGAGCCACATGGTCTAACAATTTGTTGGAATAGTCCCACATTGGTTGTGGAAGGGCAAGAGACCTAACTTAAAAGTGGGGAGTTCCTCATCTCATTGGCTAGCTTTTGGGGTGAGAAGACCTTACGATCCAACACTTCAAAGATGTACTATAGCTTATCTGAAAACTTGTTAACATCAACCCTGCATGATAAGGTTTGGGTTGTTATGTTTAAGTAAACAATCCTTGTAATCCCGAGTTGTAATCTTGGTATTATATAAATGAATCTGAGCCTCATGACTTGTTGCAATAAACCTTGACTTCATTTTTATCATGGTATCAGAGCCACATGTGTTTCCGCCAATGTCACTCATCCCCTCCACCAAAACAGCCTCTGCTATGGCTTCCACCTCAATAGCAGTCCCGACGGCTCCGGCGTTCAACCACTTCATCACCGTGAAACTCAACAGGGACAATTACCTGTTGTGGAAGACGCAGCTTGTGCCGTATCTTCGCAGTCAAGGGTTACTCGAATTTGTAGATGGATCTTGTGCTGCTCCGCCACCTACCGTCACGAAAACATCTGAAGGACAAGAGATTCAGGTTTCAAATCCTGAATATCTTACCTGGTTTCAGCGTGACCAAGCAGTACTCAGTGCTATTCTCTCCTCTCTTTCAGAGGATGTCTTGTCTCATGTTCTCTTCAAGATCACAGCAGCCGTGGCATGGAAAGCTCTGGAACTCATGTTTGGTTCCATGTCCAGAGCGCGAGTTGTGCAAGGATGGATCCAATGGCCAATTGGTGGCGATAGCAACCTGCGCTTCTTGATTTGGGGAAGGTTGGGGATTGGAGGCTAAAAGAGAGAGAGAGAGGGAGAGAAATGGGGAAAGTGAGCAAGAAGCTTTAGGTGATTTGGGAACGATAAGAATACTTGTGCTTGTGGGGTGCACGTAGACAACATCAAGAACCCTATGTGGAAAAGATCTTACAGCTGGGGACTATTCCGTTGATTTGGAGGATAACGGTATACGGTTAACTGGTTACTTCAATTTTGTATTTTTTCTATGATGTAGTTTAACTATAACCTAATGAGATTTCTAATCTACTATAAGTTAGCCCACCTTCATTTCAAGTCGCCACAGCAAGAACAATCATCGCGGACCCACGGGGTATGCCGGTGGGCCACGGCATACCCTAGGGCCCACCGATGAGCCAATGTAACTAGTGATTGGGTTTGATCTGGATCGTGTGGCGTTGCAGGTGACGTCGGGAGCACGGTGAAGCCGATGCACGAAAGACGGCATCGGCCGCACTCGCACGACGTGCCCTACGGCTCCGGCAGGCGTGCTAGTGACCCCATGGCGCCATGGCCCCATATTAGCTTTTTCATACTATATATAAAGTATAATATATATGTATATTAGTAGTTAGGTCAAATTTGTCTTTTCATACCCAATCACCTAAATTATTACTAGATTCTTTTAGCCTATTTCCTCTCCTAAGTCCAAATTAGCGCCAAACACCGGCTTAATATATATGTATATTAGTAGTTAGGTCAAATTTGTCTTTTTCATACCCAGTCAGCCTAAATTATTACTAGATTCTTTTAGCCTATTTCCTCTCCTAAGTCCAAATTAGCGCCAAACACCGGCTTAAGCCCACTAGGTCACTATAGTGATTCACATAACACATGGTAGAAACTCTAGGTCTCACTCGGTCTTTTCTCTCACCTAAGTCTCTCCTCTCTATCTCTCTCCATTTGGTGGCGCAGAGCTTACGGTCTTAAAGGACACCGGAGCGACTGCTTCGCAATGCAAGTCACCTTGCCATCGCCGCCGCCAATGCGGTGCAGCCGCATAGGTTCAACCTCCCGACCTAGTGACCCCATGGCGTCATGGCCCCATATCCCTAATCCGATAATCCTCTGTCTCCTTCTACTCCCTTAGCAATCTCTCGATTTGAATTAAAATTATGTGTCTAAATAAAGACGTGAGTTGTATTTTGCTTAAAGAAGTGAGGTATCTATAATGATTCTAAAGTTTTTGCATAGTAGTTGATTATATTTTGATGACTTATGTATCAATTATTTAGAAAATATGTAAGTGTTATCAAATTTGTCATGTAGCTTGATGTGTCGCCAATGCGGTGCAGCCGCATAGGTTCACCCTCCCCGACCTAGTGACCCCATGGCGTCATGGCCCCATATCCCTAATCCGATAATCTCTCTGTCTCCTTCTACTCCCTTAGCAATCTCTGATTTGAATTAAAATTATGTGTCTAAATAAAGACGTGAGTTGTATTTTGCTTAAAGAAGTGAGGTATCTATAATGATTCTAAAGTTTTTGCATAGTAGTTGATTATATTTTGATGACTTATGTATCAATTATTTAGAAAATATGTAAGTGTTATCAAATTTGTCATGTAGCTTGATGTGTCGCCAATGCGGTGCAGCCGCATAGGTTCACCCTCCCCGACCTAGTGACCCCATGGCGTCATGGCCCCATATCCCTAATCCGATAATCCTCTGTCTCCTTCTACTCCTTAGCAATCTCGATTTGAATTAAAATTATGTGTCTAAATAAAGACGTGAGTTGTATTTTGCTTAAAGAAGTGAGGTATCTATAATGATTCTAAAGTTTTTGCATAGTAGTTGATTATATTTTGATGACTTATGTATCAATTATTTAGAAAATATGTAAGTGTTATCAAATTTTTCATGTAGCTTGATGTGTTGGACACTTGGATGATTTGATCCTTTTGATGTTTGGTCATCTGATCCATATTTTGTTTAGCATACTACTTAAGTTGCATAGTTAGAAATTGTTCAACAAAGTATGTTCACGATAAAATCACTTTTGAACTTCCGCTTGAGAATACAAAAATCTAACAAAGAGAATTGTCTTTTAACTTGATTAAAGCATCTCGTTGTGATTGTACAACTCTATTATAGATTATTCCGATTTGAACTTTGACTTAGGTTAGTAGTTCCAGGGAAACAGTTCATCTCTAATTCCAATCATCATGGTTAAAACCATTAGTCTTTGAGTTCTGTTTTTCTGAAGTTGCTTCCTTTTTGTGTGTTTATCTGCATGATATTATATCTCGTTCCCAAGGCATGAAGCATCGTCGTGTTAATTTTTGATTATTTTAGAATTTATGTATATTATTTGAGATGTTGTCTCTAATATAAATAATTGTACTTTAATTTTCGCTACTGTGGACCTTTATGTTTTCAATTGAACAATATTTTGTAATTTCGAATACCCATTTTGAAATTCCTGGATCCGCCACTGAAAGAGTATACTTAGAAAATATAATAACGTAATAATTTGAGAATTATTCTATCCTCCTCATATACTAACCCTGTAACCTGTAGCTAGCTCTACACAAACCGTCTTGTGTGGCCAGGACAAGAAAACTTCCCACGTACGTACGTAGTGCATGACGATCTGTTCATCATAACCTCAAAGTTAAAAATAGGGGCAAAGCCACCGCCGCATGACCTTGGGCTGCTGCCCTGCCGTCGTCTGAGCACCTCCATCTGTCGATGGCTAGATATGTCTGGGCTCCGCACTTTGCCTGGGCTCCCACCAATAGTTGGATCCACCATTGGTTAAAAACAGGCCGTGGTGACAGTGACACCGTCTCCTCTAAATCTCCACCCCACCCCATGCTGGTGCGCATACCAAATCAAATTCATCCACGTAACCCAGGAGTTGATGGCCGTGTAGGTATAGAAGGAATTGAGCCTTCCACGATAGATGAGTTCTCTTGACTCAGCTTGACGTTGATCTGATGACCAAGCAAAGGAGTTGGGAGAGTACCAGCAAACGTCGAGATCTCAGCACCGGCCATGGCGGAGGCAGAGGTGCAGGACAAGGAGGTGCCACTGGATGCCGTTATGATTGACGCAATGGATCAAAGCTCTGATACCATATTGAGTTGTATGCAGCAACCAATTCACCCAACTTTTTCTTATCAGCTTAAACTTTTGGAGCATATAACTCAATATGGCATTAGAGCCAAAAAATCCTGAGTTTGTTGGCGCAATTTTATAAAAAAATAATTGCGACTCACATACATTACGCCTTAGATCTAGCATAGCCTAGACGTAAGAAAAGTATTGAAATATATTGTCTAAGTTTTTATAGTTTAAATTTTTAGATGAATTAATTGATGTATATAACTCACTAGATAGAACCTTTAGCGATGGCCAAGAAGAATATCGCCAGAAACCAGCATTGCCGATGTAGGAAAAGTGTACGACAGTATGCAGGAAGCAACGCAGCTTCTGCCACACCATAATTACCGGGTAAAAACAAGCACCGACTCAATAATGCCATTGGTGATGGTGAGGACTCGCATTCCTCACCACTAAAGTCGACGAGTTACAGGCGTAAAAATGAAAATGGGTGAGCCCACTCAAAAGATTAAAAAAAAAGTCCATTCAATACTCTCCATCTCTCACCACTTTCCAGGTCTTTTCCACCTGTTGCTTTACTATTTATACAGCTCGTTGATTTTGTAGCCTATTATCTCCTCCCTTCAGAGTTCAGATTTACCTTTGTGTGTGCGCATCAGGGCTGCTCTCTGATCGTGATTACAACCTCAGGTAAGCCCACCACACTCAGATTCTCTTATGCGCGTCCAAATAGCTCTTGTTCTAAGTCCAAATAGTCCTCGTGGCGGAAATGGTGGGTTCAATCGTTGTTCAAGAGATCGTGAGCGAGTCTGCTCTTTAATGTTCTCTGTGTCTCTGCTATGCGTCAAATTAATTCGATTTTGTTTAATTTCTGCGCAGAGAAACTCGATCAGCGATCGAGCGGTTGTTGTCCTCATGGCGGAAGCGGTGGGATCGGCTGTTGTTCAGGAGACTGTGAGCAGAGCCGTCTCTTTCGTGCTCAGCAACCGCGAGGCGGCAGCGTCCAAGAGGCACAACATCGAGAGGCTGGAGATGGCGCACACCGAATTGGAGTTTGTAGGACCGAAATGACGACGGAGGAGGGGTGAATGTCGTTCTCTTCTAAATCGCTCCCGAGAATTCGTACACTGATTTTGCAGAACAAAGCAATTCACAGAAAATAAATTTTGCTGAAAACTGGAACGCATGCGATACTGAAAAATTCACCATAAATCAGAGGTCAACCAGCAAAAATTTCATCTGAAAATAATACTGTTTGATCTGCATGCACAAAGATCAAAAACAGCACAAAAAGAGAATAAAAGAGGCACTTAAAGAACTATACTAAGAGGAAGTTGTTGGCTGGCCGAGAAACACAAAATAAAGAAACAGCCGAAGGAACTAGTCTACTAGAGCTCAACCAAGAAATGCAAGTAAAACAACTACTGCCAGGAACTAAAAAGAAAAAGAAGAAAGGAGCCTGCCGACTGCAACTAAAGAAATAGGCCAACCAAGAGAACATGCAAAAGATAAAAAGCAAAGGGGAGTACTACTTGGTCTGCAAGCTAGCCGAACAAAAAAGAAGAAAATCTCCTTCCAACCAAGATCAAAAAGAGGACAACCACTGCTCTCGGATGGCATAAGAAAGGATCAAGAGCTGCTGCCTGGCTGCAACATGAGAGCTCTAACAAAAATCCATACTGCCGAGAGATCAAAGAGCTGGACTACAGCTCCCCTGGCCGAACAAATAAATGCATGCCCTGTCCGAACGCACATTTCAGGGAATAGCAGCAGCACACAAAAAAAATAATGGCCAAAACTGCTCCTGGGGAAAGGAAACTTGAGAGCAAGAGCACTGCAGACTAGAAATAAAAGATCACAAACTTGCTACTCTTCCAAACTTGCACAAACTAGCCAACAAGACTAAAACTGCACGAACCAACAAGAAAGTACAGAAATTAGAGCATCACTCCAAAAACAGGAAATGCACAGAGAAAAATCAAGAGCAGGAACAACTTAAACAAGATCTCTCATATTGATTTAGAGGAAGAGAGATACCACGATTACATATGAGGGATTTTTCAGCTCATTTCTCTAAAAATTCTACCCTCTCATTTCATGCTCATTTCATTGCATGGAGAGAACCAAATAAACCCTAACTCTTACACCCACTCTCTCGAAATTTCAGCACACATCTCCCTCTCTATTTATAGCCTCCACTAATGGGTTTGCACCATACTTTACCCATTAGGCCTTCAACAACTCGACGCTTTATCCAAACCCGCTTCCTTTTGTGCCGCTTTGCGTTTTTACCGAAACGCCCCTCGCGCACCTTCCAGGAAGCTTCCTCATCCCTTGCCTCGCAAGCCACGCAGCCGCGCCGCCTTCGGCACACCTCGACCGCTCGACCTCGGCGCCACTGCGCCTAGTCCGTCCATCGTGCCTCGCCACGACTCCACCTCGAGTCCACGCTGCCTTCGACACATCCCGACCGTTCTGACCTCAGCGCCACCTGTGCCTAGTCCGGTCCTCCGTGTCTCGCCACGACTCCACTCGATGTCCTGCAGCCACACAGACAAGAAACACGTCAAATAGCACCGCTCGATACATGAAAGCGTAAATACTATCATACTTACCACAGATGAAGTCCAAACCTGTCGAAGCATTAGAATAAACGTCCTAAGTCCAAACGACCAAGTTTGACCAAATCGACCGAGCCTGTTGCACCACGCAACGACATGGTCAAAACCACCCAAATCAAACTCGACTATCCTAAACCCTTGTCAATTTCTCATCACTCTCATGGGATCACGACCACATGGTCTCTTAGAGTTTGCGCTTGAGAGATCCAGCAAGCTGCCCATCACCGACGTGTCGTTGCTGCGGCAAAGGAGGATGGTCAAGCGCGCCTACGAGGAGTGCGGAGATGCTCTGCACGGATGCAAGCTGCGGGTACTGGAAGACGAAAAGGTTGAGCAAGGGGTAACACACTCCTCCTCTTTACGTAAAAGGATTATCCATGCTGTCAAATCGTTCATTCCATCTTGGATTAGCTTGAAGAAAGATGAGTTGAGCTGCTCCGATGTTGGAAGATTCGAATGGTTCGTTGATAAGGCCGGCAAGTTTTTCACTTGCGCACTACAGGTTTTTCAGCCCTCTCATCAGGCATCCTCTTGAAGGCAAAGAGCTCCGGTATAAACAAGTGCGAGGAGGCCGAACCAACTCTCTTTCGATAGTGCCCATACGGTCTGAAGAGCGTGGTGTGGAGGCATTCATAGGGTTTAGTAGCGAAGATGGTATGACGCCAGATAAATCTATTTCCCTATGTTGCTGCTACGACTATCAGAAAGCACAGACGTAGTAGGGATTGCCATTAAATGCTTGCAGTTACTCGGACCTGTATTCAAGCCTTTCGCCGAGGTTGCAATGGGAGAACTCGCGCAGCTACCTATGCAAGATGTTTCCCGTTTGGAGATATTAAATACCTGTCTAAGTGCAGACGATACATCAGTTAGAGCTTTGCGTCCAGATCCATTATGTTGCAGAGCAGATGGGCCTTGTGCTAACAACACCGTCACATTCAAATTTCCAGCACAAGTTACTTCTATGTGGTTCTGTTGCTATATTCCAGCGTTTGGGTACAACTTGCGAAGCTCAGCTGACGGGGCCGGTGGGAACGTTCTACAGTTGTACGCTGCCATCGGGCCTCATCACCCAATACATCGGGCCTCTACTGGGGAGGACGAGGGGAACTTATAAATGGTAGCCTGCGCCAAATGGAGGAGATGCTACTCACAAAAGCAATCGATCTTTTCATTCGTCAACCCGAACAGACGGAGTATAACATGTTTTGGGGGTCTGCACATGGTTGTGCACTCTTCAGTTTACAGATCAGGGGCCCATAAGAGAGTGCTCGATTTATGATGTTTTATTTTCCTCTATCCTCCATCGGTGAACTTGTTCGGTGGTTTGGATCATCTACCCTACTCTATAATACACCAAAATTATCTTTACTACATCCACCCCCTTAATCACCCCCACAGTCATGCCTAATCTAAGTCCACCCAGATTTGTGTACCAAAGTAATCCAACTCTATACAAATAAATGGCCTGGATCTCTCCTCAAGCCTTATTCTCTTACTCATTGAAGATCCTAAGGCCAATATTATTTGGATCATGCACTGCATCGAACCGGTACGCACCCCCGCGCCCACGCACACGCGCGGGGCGACCTCGCTCCTGCCTCCCCCAACTGCCCTCTGATTTCTCCGCCGCCTCCTCCCCTCCCTCCTCCTCCGCCGCCTCCTGCCTCCCACCGCCTCCTCCCCCGCCCTGCGCTCCGCCGCCGCCTCCCCCGCCCTGCGCTCCGCCGCCGCCTCCTCCTTCCCTCCCCACCTGCCGCCGCCGCCTCCTTCCCTCCCCACCCCGCATCTCCTTCTCCCCATCCCGCACCGCCTCCTCTTCCGCCCCCCACGCGCCGGTGCCTCCTCCTTCCTCCTTTTCCTTCCCTCCCCACGCGCCGTCTCCTCCGGACGACGAGATCCTCCGGACGGACGAGGAGGCCGGCGCCGCTGCGGCTTCGGCGTCGGCGGCGGAGGACACGGTGAGGAGAGATCACTCGCCAAGCTGCAAATCTCAGGTCATCTCCGTCTCTCACCTCGGCTTGATTCGGCGGCCGGGAGCTTTGGGCGGCTCCGTCCGCTAGGGTTCCGCCGATCCGAGTTGCTCCAGCGGCGGCGATTCGATCATCGGTGAGTTTTTTTGGGCGTTTTGCTCGAATTGGAGCCCCACACCACCCCGCGCCGCCGCCTCCTCCTCCCCCCACCCCTCCGCTCCGCCGCCGCCTCCTCCTCCCCCCACCCCGCGCCGCCGCCTCCTCTTCCTCCTCCCCACCCCACCCCACGTCGCCGGCCTTCTCCTCCGCCCCGCTCGCCCAGATCTAATCCGCTGCCTGACGCCCCTACGCCCGCTTCGCCTCGCCCTCAGCGCCTCCGCGGCTCCGCCTCGCCCAGATCCGCCGTTGCACCCGCCGCCGGCCGCCTCCTCCACCCCTACCCGGCCGCCGGCCGCCTCCTCCGCCCCTACGCTACTTACTATTAGGAATCCTTGCCCACAAATTGGAGCGCCGAAAGTTTCCGGAAATCCGCGAGGCGCACCACCGCTGACCATCCCCACCAACATCTATAAACTTCGCGCGGCAGCTTTACCATGTCTCCATGTTTCATTTATTATTTTCCTCCCATTTCCCTTTCGAAGCCCCACTCCCCTCCCTCTCGCGAAGCTGCACATGGTTTGATCTCTAAGGCTAGAGAAGAGGTAACAACAGATATTGCATAGTATCTTATAGTATGACTGTGGATTTGTATAAGGAGCGACATTATCTTTTTTCAGGTTGATGCGGATCTTAGAGTCATTTCTTTTACTCTTGATCCAAAGGAGAGGAAGATGATACAAAAGAAACATTATCTGCTATTTTGAGACTTATTTTCGCATTTTGAAGCATAGCATGAGCGCTTCAAATTCAAGGTATGTGCATCGTAAAGTGTATAGTTTCATAAGAACAAATAATTTGTTGCTGGTATTATATGATCACGAGTTTATTTAATAATGAAATTTTACTTTTATTTTGGCATGAAGTTACACTCGACGGTAATGATATTTTCATGTCAACTATTGCAGTACAAGGCCAATAATGTCTCCCGGTATGAATCGCACCTATCTTTTGGCTAGATGAATTAGAGGAAATATTGATTATAGATGCAGATAAACCAAGATGAATCGCACCTATCCTTCGGTGATTTTGTTTTGTTAGCTTGCAACACATCAGAAATCATTCACTTGGCACCTACGCCTTCACTGGATTGTTCGCTTGTTGTACTCCTTCAAGATGTCGGGTTTGATGCTACTGCGTTTGGTGTCTTGAGTGGTGACTGCTTCAAAGTATAGCTATGTGATTGGATGATTAAGATTCATCCATTTATGGAATGCTTAATTTTATCTTCCGTGTTTTTCGCTAAATCTGCTGCTCATGACACTTTCAAGGTCGCATCTCATGGCTATTCCGCTCTTGTCTAAGTGGTGATTTGTCATTAGTCGAGCACTTTCTAAGGTCTCATGGCTATTCCGCTCTTGTCTCTTAGTCATTGCTTTTGTCCATTTGTGGATATTGGTCAAAAGTAAGGAACTATGCTTTGTCGATAACGACGATTTCGAGCACTCTTAAAAAGAAAACTATGACGCTAATATTCCGCTAGATGTGGGTATTCGCACTCTTAAAACCATTTTGCTAGATGCGATTGGCATTGCTCAATTAGTTTTAATGAAAAGGGTATTTTTGTTAATTAAGGAAAAGCGCACAATGACATACTATTTCTATGCTACGAATAGTCAAAACTCAAAACCAACACTTGCATGTACATTAACTTGCCAGTCATCTTGACACGATTGCATAGTTGATTACATACCAAGATGACTTGATGGATTTTAGTATAAAGACTTCAATAGTTCAATGATCCAAATGAACAATTTCAAAAGTGCGTTTTATTTCTTGTATTTTGGTCTAAAATATGTGGTCAAGATTTGTTTAATTGATTGTTGCTTGTAACATTTATATCGCAATGTGTTGCAGCGTATGGATCTTTTAGCATTATGGAAGTCTTTGCAGATAAGCTTCTTTCAAGGTATGGACATTTGATGTTATCAATAATGTTTTAGAGATGTCTATGATTGAGAGTTATTTCTTCTTATTTGTAGCATGATCATGAATAGGAAAGCTCTTAAGATGACATTGTTTCTGTTAACTTATAATTGTTTGATCATTTTACACTGTTGAGTGGTTGTGTTATACATGTGTCAGGTTTTGGTTGAGAAAATGGGGCTTCCTGGTGGATATACTCCATCTCTGGATTCATCTGATTTGCTAAGTATGTTGATTTCTTCATGGATCTAAAATATAATCCGAGGGGATTATTAGCTTCCTTTTGCATAGAATCAGGAATAATTAGCTTTCTTTGTTTGTTCGAGGGTGCTGTCAATGGTGGAACAATGCTGCTAAGAGAGTAGCAACTCTGGAATTGAATCATACTTGAGTATTTTTTAAATTCAAGAAAAAAAGAACTGGTGTAAAATGTTGGTAAATAATGTTGGGGAAATTACCTTAGCACTTCCTGTGATTTCCTGTTGTGAGACAGTTAGCTGATGCTCATGCTCTAAGTCAAGTGAGCATATGTTACTTGATTGATCTAGCTGGCAAATGGAAATATCATTAAACATTAATAGTCAACCCTACTCTATAATACATCAAAATTATCTTTACTACATCCACCCCCTCAACCACCCCCACAGTCATGTCTAATCTAAGTCCACCCAGATTTGTGTACCAAAGTAATCCAACTCCATACAAATGAATGGCCTGGATCTCTCCTCAAGTCTTATTCTCTTACTCATTGAAGATCCTAAGGCCAAAATCATTTGGATCATGCACATCATCAAACCGGTACGTAGCCCGCGCCCACGCACACGCCTCCGACGACCTCGCTCCTGCCTCCCCCAACTGAACCCGTGCGCTCGGCTCCTCCCCTCAGATTTCTCCGCCGCCGCCTCCCCTCCCTCCCTCCTCCTCCGCCGCCTCCTGCCTCCCACCACCGAATCCGTGCGCCTCCTCCCCTGTGATATCTCCGCCGCTCCTCCGCCGTCGCCGCCTCCTCCGCTCCACCGCCGCCTTCTCCTCCCCCCACCCCTCTGCTCCGCCGCCGCCTCCTCCTCCCCCCACCCCTCACAAAACCGGACGGCAGAGCTAGGGTTTGGCGTGGGATAACGAGGCCCGCCTCCATGCCCTCGGCATCCGCCGCCTCGCAGCGTCCCCTCCTCCGCCCGTCCCCGCAGGCGGCGGCGTCCAAGAGGAAGCAGAAGAACCGATCGGCCGACGCGGACGAGGAGTACCTCCGTCTGACGATGGCGGCGGCGAGGATGAGGAGAGCTCATCGGCCAGCGACCAAGGCCCTGATACCTAGCTCACCAGCCAGCCACCGCACCAAAACCCTAGCTCGCATCTTCCCTTCCCATCCTCCCTCGCGCCGTCCTTCCAAGAGCTTTTCCTGCCCACCGCGCTACCGAGCGCCGAACACCGAGCAGCCATGGCGAACCGTAAGCGACGCGCAAGCCCTTGCCTCCCCTCGTTTGCCCCGCTTCACGCCCCATCTGATTATACTCTTAACCCTGGATGCCTTCGGGCGGTTGGTTGGTTGATTTGCAGCAGCTCCGGCGGCGGGAGGAGGTCGTTCCTGCAGGCCGTGGCGACGGTCACCGAGGAGGCGCCGCCGCCTCTCGCGTCGTCCAGATGGAGGGCCTGGTGAATTGCTCTCAATCCCCTTCTGCGTTCGCTTGTATTTAGAGTCTCGCGTGCGTCTGCTTCGTTTGTCAGCTCGTTTGATTTGGTCGCTGACGCGTGAGAGGAAGTAGGGGAAGCTCTTGCTTTTTGGTGGATCTCTTGCTCTTGCCACTAATATTTGCACATATAAAAAGGGAAATGGTGCTACATTATCTTGGATATGCATATGATGATTGAACACACTGATATGATGCGTGGCATTATCTGGGGTGTTTAGGAATATGATTGACAAAAGTTTTTCTTTCACTCCAGTTAACTCATCTGGTTTCCAATGTTGTTCTAACTGTTAGCATTAAACCTACTACATCCTGTTAAACCAAAATATTGACACAGTAAAAAAAAAAGGTGCACCAAGGGTTGAGATCAAACAAATCTTTTACCTGGTTTAAGCCAGTTTCATCAGTTGCGGTATACTAGATAAATTTTACTGCATTGCTGGATCAGATGGTTTTCCCATGACTAGCAACAATTTTCTTTTGGACTCTATTTTGCAGAAAACAGCTAGGTTAGGGTAATTTCTTCTCACTGTCATTTTGGCTGTCTCTATTATGCAGGCCGTTCTGAAGATCATTAAGCATTGTGAAGAGTTTGCGCCTGCTCTGGTTACAGGTCAACTGCTTGGTTTGGATGTTGGCAGTGTTCTGGAAGTGACCAACTGTTTTCCTTTCCCTGTGAGTCTTTCAGTCTTTGTAGTGGTTTATGTATTTTGCTGTCATGCTGTGATAAAATTACTTCCAGGATATGTGTGGTTTATCCATTTTATAGGCTAATGGCCCCTCTTGATTAGGGTTTATCTGCACGCTTTGGTAAGCAGATTTGTTCCCAATTTTTCCTTGTCTGTTTCTTTTTTCTTGAAAAAGCTCTCACTGTAGATTGCTATTGCGCACCCGTGAGTTCTGAGGAGTGAGATCTTTTAGAAACTGTCGTGCAAGTTCAAGTATGAACAGATTATAGATGGTAAAATAACCGAAGTTTGCAGAATTCAACGTTCTAAATAACGATACAGACATACAGTAACAGTTGCTTGCAGCATTTTGTTTGATCTTCAGTTGTAATTAGATAATTTTAACACGTTCTGTAACTAGCCATCCTGAATTTTTTACCGTGTCTGCAGGCATTGCTCATTTTGAATTGGTTTTGTCAAAACTCTGGTGTCCTGATTAGACATTTTAAGCTATAACACGGTAGAAAGCCTTGATCATTGCTTGTACTAAATGTTAGGGACTATTTCTTTGAAGATGAACTATAATAACTTATTGTTTTTCACTGCTTTCCAGGTTGATTGCGAATATAATTTCATAATCAGCATTGAAAGACAGTATGAGTACTCTTAGTACCACACGCTCGAGGAAGCGGCACAGGATGGTTCCAGGGATAAAGTTGTTATAAACTTGGACCCAAACTCTCAATTGTTGAGAGGGGGAGTAAGCGTGAGGCTCTGATCCCTACGGGTACACAGGCTTCACCCATTGATGTTGAAGCTCTAAACGATGAAGTATGTTTGCTCTCTGTTGTCTTGAATCAAAGGATGCATCAGTGCATCACCATGATTATTTATACTGAGCTACTGTTTCTTTTAACAGAGGAACGTGAAAACCATGAGGCAACCTTTGGCTGTAGTGGATCTGGAATTGGATACTAATCAGGAAGGTAAGCTCATTACTTAGTGAAACTCCGCATAGCCTGTATGTAGTCTTTTGCATGGTACCAGTTCAAATAATGGGTTATTAGAAAAATATTTGGGTACTTCTCTTCAATTTAATTTTGCATTTATGATCCAATTGTGCATATTGGTTGGAACTTTGTATTCTGCAAAACCAATAATTTCTTTGGAATCTTTATGATTGAGAGAATTTTGTTACAAACTATTTTGAGGATGAGGGAGTCCTATATCTATCTCATCTGCATTTTACTTATGCTGCCATGTAATTTCCAAGCGACAAAAGCAACAGGCCACTGCGGAATCTCGTGAATCCGTGGTTCTGTACTATATGTGAAACTGAAACTTGAGATTTTGTCTACATACTCTGTTGTAAATGATTGATACAAGGGACTACATCGTAAAGGTAGATCTCTACCCCATTTCTTGTATTTTTCCTGCAAGAACTGAAATAATATGTAGCGCACACCTTCCAATCTGAAATCATTTTTGCTTTTTTAGAGTTGGTGTATGTCCAACTTATGCATTTACCTTTTCTTTGTTGTATAGGCTACATGTAATTCTGAACTCCGATAAACACAATTTTATAATATTCATTTGATGCTTTTTTCCACTTTCAAGCAAACCTCTGTTAAGTAACCTACAGTTTCTCCCTATCTACACAAAGCAATATGCTTCAGAATGTAGGGTAGTGGTTTTAATGTTCAGGTAGTGTCATATCTCTTGAGTGCTGCGACATTGATTGATGATGAACTGCAATGTAGGTGGTCAGAGAGCATGACCCTTTTGGAAGAGATGTTGAACTTTTCCATTTGTGTGAGTACTCATGTTTCACACTTACTCTTTTATATCACTCTTGACATCAAAACATCTATATCTGTGACCAGAGCTGGATCTTGGCGATTTGACATGCATATGTTTAGACTAATAGTAGACATAGTTTTTCACATTAAACAGGAAAGCTTGAATGGGAAAATCTTTCATATTAATAAGATGCACTTTTGAAAACAACTAGATTATTCATGACCCTTATTGTCTTCTGTGATGGCAAGTTATCGTCTTGGGATTAATACATGGTGCAGAAAGAGCTGAACTCATTTGAAGGCATTCTGTATGATAGTGTCGCCAAATTGTTATTGCATAGTGGTCTAAATGACGAATTCACAAGTGTTGATATACATTAGTATATAAATTTATCAAATTTTCTTCAGACTTGAGTTGTCTCTCAAATTGCAAGTGGATGGAAAGTTGATGTATTCAAGTTTGAACGCCTCAATGGTTGGATGACAGATCATCGAACTATTCCAAAGTTGCCCTTTGTGAATCAATGGTTGATATGTTTTTAAGAGAAGGTACCTCGGTACCTTGCATGCACAAATTGGTAATCCAATGGGAAAGGTACGATTTTCTCTAAAGAAGTAAATTAATCAGGGCCAAAACTCGCCACAAATTTGTTGTGTTAGGAAAAATATACCGAGAACAAGCCGATCATTAGCTACATCTCATGTTGACGATCGCAATGTTGCCATCTTTGTGATTGAGAACATGTCTACTTTTGTTCACTCCCTTTAATCTGTTCTCGGGAGTACTGTAATCAAGGCGCTACTTTATGTTGACCAAAGAAATATCGTGGATATGAAGACTATCGGAGTGGAAACACCAACCTTGGAAGAGTGGCACCGCTAAGCTCTTGTTGTATCAGCACCAAAGGGACTTCTCGGGTGTATCGAGGCGACAAATGGGCTACATCTTGAATTATTATAAATTGAGGATACATACACCAACCAAAGGATTATTTATGTATCCTTATATTTATTGTTGTGAAACTATGTATAGGTGGCCAAAATATGAATTACTCATATATGTAGCCTCATCCGAGAGTGTTTCTATTTTTTTTTGGCAATTTTTTGTTGTATCTGTGTTGAATACACAAAGTAGCAAAGTGGACCGTTATTTCACTTTTATTAGTTACCACACTAATATGGCAGGTTAATCTTGTCTATTAGTGATATAATAGAAACTTGTGAAAGACAATAAAAATTTAGATCATATAAAACATATCACAAATAAACTAATTTATTTTTTGGTTATACAATATATGAGACGTGAATCTTAATGAATCTGATTGTTCGTTTTATTTTTTACAAATTTTATCTTGTTTTGTATTTTACCGTAGCGTTAGCACGGGCACACTACTAGTGTAACGCTAACGCGGCACACTTTTTTTTAACCAATGAACAATTTCCCTTTCCCTCTTTGTTCAAATGTATTGTTGTATCTTCTTTTGATAATTATCCGAATGTTTTGTTTGCAAAAATTATCCAAACCAAATTCGGAGCGTTGGATCCTTTGAATAAATATCCGATTGGATCCTAGCATACAGTCATTGTAAACTAACGGGTATAGTTGAATCCGATGCATGTTGTCTACTATAATCTATCTGTAGACCTCACTTTAAAATGATGTACTATTTAAAAGCTAGTTAATATAGTAGGAAGTGATAAATTAAAGCCACAACAAAAAGAACACGGCCAAGAATTTGTTGCTCAGCAAAGGCTTTCCAAAGAAATCTAGTATATGCCGTAGAGCGTTGTATAACCCACAAGGTCTTGAACAAGAATCAATTCTTGAACTTCAAAAGGACAGGAAAATAACGCGGAGAGGAGGATGTGCTAGATGCTGTAGGAGAAAAACAAATATTAACCTAAATGCACTACATTATCTTAAATTTATCATATATGAATGTGATATAAATGTTGTTGAATGTATGTGCTAGCTAATGATCATGTGACCAGCACAATAAATACATAGAATTCAAATGCAGGTTTAGGATCCCGACAATTGGTTCGCTATGTCGGGCAAAACCCATTTTTCCCATCTCTCGTGCCTTCACACTCCCCCTTTCCTATGGACCATTTTTGCTAGTCATTTATTTTCTCTGTCTTCAGCCGAAACAACAGCGAGTCGAGCAGATCCATCGTTCGAAGATTTGAGTGGTTTGCAGACGGTGCTAGCGAGTTTCTGAGAATCGTAGAGCTTGGTGGCACACCACGCCGTCACATGCCCTTCGACCCTCTTATCAGGCACCTTCTTGCCGGCAAAAAGCTTCAGCACAAAATCGTTCGGGAAAACCAATGCCCTCTGCTTTTACTATTGGCGCCCTTTAGTACTGCAGGGCATGGAATAGAGGCTAGGCTGATCTTTATTCAAACAGATGGTAATGCACCGGAGGATAATTTTTTACTTAGTGTGATCCTACAGATTTCGGAGAGTACAGACATAGTTGGGATTGCAATCAAGTGCTTGCAGTTGTTTGCCCCTCATTTCAAGTCTATAGCTGACACTATTAGGAAAGAACTTACTCAACTACCAACGCAAGATTTCTCATGGGTGCCAGATATTGATTCGTTACATACAGAACATTGGGACAATATTCACAACATTTGTACTCAATGGTTTCGACCGAACCCATTATGTTGCAAGGAGCATGATCCGCATGAGCTTTGTGGTAGTAGCAACATATACACGCCAGAATTACCAGATGTTTCTCTAGAGCCAATTATTGAAGTGAATTTGCAGTGCCAAGTCTCACTGTCTGACACCGAAGGCAAAAGTTCTCTGAAAGTCGGACTCCTCTTTTCGCCCCCATGCCCCTTCAGAAGACATGTTGCCTGCAGTCGAGAGTTCTGCGATAGAGATAATTGACGGTGAGGAGCAACGTTGCTTGCATATAAACACTGCCTTCGAACAACTGGACAATATCATGCTTCCAAGGGCGATAGATTGCCTTCGCAGGAATGCTGAAGCAACAGTGTATCAGATGATTTGGAAGTCCAAACATTGTAGTGCATACCTTTGGGTTGAGACCATAGGCATGCATACAAATGTGGCCACTGACTTCGTCAACTTATAGGTTGCACATGCGTCCGTCCGGCTGCAGGGCTCAATCATGGACTGGATTCAGAAAGAAAAGGAAACGCAGACAGCGCGCGCCACCACCATTAAGCCTGAAATTCAAGATCATGTAACGGGTATGATGGGGGAACAGGGTGAAATAAAAGAGTGGGAAAGAATATTATAGGAGAGTTACTATTCATAAATGAGAATAAAATCTATGAAAATATATAAGTATATAGGCTTAAGAGGAGCAAATCTACAGCATGAAGGGTGGAGAGCTACATATGAACAATTAGTGTTATGCCAGTCTTAGTTAAGAACTGTGCTCGACATTAGGTGTTTAGGTAAGTGTAACATATAGCCTTTCTCATTTTGTGTTTCATATATGGTTATGTTTGTTTCTCACCTGTTTATCATATATGCTGGGAATTACATGGATTTCATGTATTATACATCTATTACATCATCGCCCTTTGCATGTGTAGTTATTTCTTATGTTAATTTGAATGTGTAATTATGTACCATGAGCTAGTAAAATTGAGGAGAAAATTATAAAATATCGCCATATTTTCTGTTATTCCATTTACTTCTCCTTTACCACTACTTACATCCATTGCACTTCATTTGACTAGAAATTCTCAATTTGATACCTTGTGTTATGTTTGAGCTTTATTTGTTAGGATGATTTCAAAAAGAAGAAAACACAGCTAGTGCAGCTAATGCTGTTGTGGCCTTTCCAGAGACGACACTATTACGGTATCTTACACTACATTTTTCAGAATTTGTTAAATTAATTTGATGTCAAAATCAAATCTTTGTGCACATGTGCACCATACTGTGCTTGTGCACTTAGATATGTTGCCCATGTTTATACCAGCTCTACACAAACCGCAATAATTAAACTAAGCTCAGTGACGTGACTAGACCTCAGGAACGGAGCTTCCCTGTGCCCACTTCCCTGTCCCCCTCCCTGTTCCTTCAATCTGGAGCATCCAAAGTTGATCCAACGGCTAAGCTTTTATATTTTCACTATTTATCCATTTTCATCTCAAAATTAAAAATAAAAATATGTTAAACCATAATAAATAATAAAAAATACAGAAAAAATAAATTTTATTTTTTCTGTAAATAAAATTTATTTTTTCTGTATTTTTTTATTTTTTTATTATGGTTTAACATATTTTTATTTTTAATTTTGAGATGAAAATGGATAAATAGTGAAAATATAAAAGCTTAGCCGTTGGATCAACTTTGGACGCCCAGATTGAAGGAACAGGAGGGGGACAGGAAGTGGGCACAGGAAGTCTGCTCGCACTCGCACCTATAACGCATCATGTGTGGTCGGGACAGGAAAACTTCCCTCGCACGTATGTAGCGCATGACGAACAGTTCCTCACAACCTCGAAGTTGAAAACAGGGGCAGAGCCACCCCCGCATGACCTTGGGCTGCTGCCCCGCTGTCATCCGAGCTCCTCCATCTGCCGGTGGCTAGAGATGTCTGGGCTCCGCACTTTGCCTGGGCTTCCACCAGTGGCCGGCTCCGCCACTGGTTAAAAATAGGCCCCAGTGACAGTGACATCGCCTGATCATGGTGCGCATACCAAATCAAATTCATGCACGCAGCCCAAGAGTTGTTAGCCACGTAGCTACATAAGGAATTGAGCCTTCCACAGTAGATAAGTTCTCTTGAGTCTTGACTCAGCTTGACGTTGATCAAATGACCAAACAAAGGAGTCGGGAGTACTAGCAAACGTCGAGATCGCAGCACCGGCTGTGGCGGAGGCGGAGGACAAGGAGGAGCCACTGGATGCCGTCATAATTGACATAATGGATCAAAGCTTTGATGTCATATTGAATTGTATACATCAACTAGTTCACCTAACTTTTTTCTATTAACTTAAACTTTTGAAGCATATAACTCAATATGGTATTAGAGCCAAAAGATTCTGAGTTTAAGGTCCGATTGACACAATTTTACAAAAAATAATTGCGACTCACAGTCAACGTCTTAGGCCTAGCGTAGCCTAGACGTGAGGAGAAGTATTAAAGTATATTGTCTATTTTTTTATCAGTTTAAGTTTTTGAATGAATTAACTGGTGTATATTAAGTTGATTGGTGCATATAAATCAATAGAAAGAACCTTTAGTGATGGCCAAGAAGAACAGCGCCAGAAACCAGCATTGCCGGTGGAGTAGGAAAAGTGTACGACACTATCAATGCTGACCTGTTAATCAGTATTAGACTGCTACTTGCTGCATTGGTTAAATAACTTCACATTTGTCCGTTGCAGGAAGCACCAGAGATTAGGATGTAAACAATTCTATAATGCCATTGGTGACTGGTGAGGACTCACATTCCTCAGCCGGCCGAAAGCTGACGAGTTTCAGGGTAGAAAACAAGGAGTAGTTGGTAAGGGTGAGCCCACTCAAAAGATTAAAAAAAAGTCCATTCAAAAGAGAGTGACATCTTAGGAACAATCCTGTTGCTCTACTATTTATACAGCTCGTTGATTTTGTAGCCTATTATCTCCACCCTTCAGAGTTCAGATTTACCTTTGTGTGCGCGCTTGGTCACGCGGTTGAATTCGATAAACATCAATACAAGCACCAGGGCTGCTCTCTGATCGTGATTACAACCTCAGGTAAGCCCACCACATGCAGATTCTCTTATGCGCGTCCAAATAGCTATCGTTCTAAGTCCAAATAGTCCTCGTGGCGGAAATGGTGGGTTCACCGTTGTTCATGATCGTGAGCGAGTCCGCTCTTTAATGTTCTCTGGTGTCCGCTGCGCGCCAAATTAATTCGATGTTGTTTAATTTCTGCGAGAGAAACTCGATCGGCGATCGAGCGGTTTTTGTCCTCATGGCGGACGCGGTGGGATCGGCTATTGCTCAGGAGGCCGTGAGCAGAGCCATCTCTTTCGTGCTCAGCAACCAAGAGGCAGCGGCGTCCAAGACCAAGAGGCGCAACATCGAGAGGCTGGAGATGGCGCACACTGAATTGGAGTTTGCGCTTGAGAGATCCAGAAAGCTGCCCATCACTGACGTGTCGTTGCTGCAGCAAAGGAGGATGGTCAAGCGCGCCTACGAGGAGTGCGGAGATGTGCTGCACAGGTGCAAGCTGCGGGTACAGGAAGACGAAAAGGTTGAGAAAGGGGTAACACACTCCTCTTTACGTAAAAGGATTATCCATGCTGTCAAATCGTTCATTCCATCTTGGATTAGCTTGAAGAAAGATGAGTTGAGCTGCTCCGATGTTGGAAGATTCGAATGGTTCGCTGATAAGGCCGGCAAGTTTGTAAGAGACGTGGAGACTGGCTGTTCACTTGCGCACTACAGGTTTTTCAGCCCTCTCATCAGGCATCTTCTCGAAGGCAAAACTCTCTGGTATACACAGGTGCGAGGAAGCCGAACCAATGATCTTTGGATAGCGCCCGTATGGTCTGAAGAGCGTGGTGTAGAGGCATGGATATGGTTTAGTAGCGAAGATCGCATGACGCCAAAGAAAACTATTTGGCTAGGATTTCTGCTACGACTCTCAGAAAGCACGGACGTAGTACAGATTACCATTAAATGCTTACAGTTATTTGGACCTGTATTCAAGCCTTCTGCTGAGGTTGCAATGGGAGAACTCGCGCAGCTACCTATGCAAGATGGGAAGAAATGGGATGAGCTGGAGGTATTAAAGACTTGTCTAAGTGCCCCCGTAACATCAGGTAGAAATTGGCGTCCAGATCCATTCTGTTGCAGAGCAGATGGGCACGGGCCTTGTGCCAACGACACCACCACATCCAAATTTCCAGCACAAGTTGCTTTTATGGGCTTTGGTTGCTATATTCCAGCGTTCGAGTACAACTTGCGAAGCTCAGCTGACGGGGCCGGCGGGAACGTTCTAGAGTTGTGGGCTGGCATCGCGCCTCATGACCCGTTCCACGGTGTGCAGGAGAGTTTTGCGGTCGAGAGAATGGGAGGACGAGAGGAACGTATAAATGGTAGCCTGCGCCAAATGGAGGAGATGCAACTCATAAACGCAATCGATCTTTTCATCTGTCAACCCGAGCAGACGGAGTATGAAATGCTTTGGCGGTCAGCACATGGCGGTGCACACTATACTCTGCGGAAGCCAACCAAGGGCAGGTCAGTGATCCGGAGAGTAGCAAAAACAAGGTGCAAGTTACAGATCAGGGGCCGATAAGAGTGTGCCCGCTAGTTTGGATCATGTAACACTAACGCGGTTCATGAAACGAAACAGAATTTCAAAATCTGAATTTGAGTTGAATTTTGCGTTTTGCTTTGATCCTTCGCTTCCCTAGCATATTCCGCCCAAAACTCCACCCAATCCAGCCCTTAATCTTTGTCGGCAAAGCTTGGACGAAGAGATCGGGCGCAGGCACTGTGCACTGTCCAAAAACAGCCGATGCCCCCGATCTTTCTTGCCGCCACCTAGGTTTCTTCGCCGCCAATCCTTCCCCGGCCTCTCCCGTGCCTTCCAGCCACTGCCAGCTCCTCTCCACCCGTCATTGTGTCGTACCGCCCCGCCCTGACAGCCTCTGGCATGGCCGACAAACGTGGCAGCGCCGCCAGCCACGCACCGCCACCGCTTCTGCCTCCTTCTCGCGCCTTCCTCTCTCAGCCACTCTGCCACCACCCTGTCGCGCCTCTGATCGCCGTCTCTTTGCACCCAAGACAGCCCGCGTTCACACGGCAAACCCCGAGCTCCCGAAACCGCCGCCGCCGTGGGTTTCTTCCCCTCTCCGGTGCAAACCGCCTCTCCTCGCCTATTTAAGCGAGCCAAGCCCTCCATGGTGAACCCCACACCTCCCCGAAGACGACCGACGCCCCCAAAGCCCCATTGCCGTCCCCATTGCTGGTAATCGCAAGAATCCCCAATTCGAAGCCCTAACCCAATGTCCATCCTCCGGCCAATCATTCCTTAATTCCTTTCACCAGTAGTGTCCCTAAGCTCCTAGAAACCTTCCCCGACCGCCGCCTTAGCTCCCCAAAGCCCCATCTTCCCCGGCACCGTGAGCCACCCCACCGCCGCAAAACCCCACCGTGGCCAGCCCTAACCCGACCTCTCTAGCTTAAATCGGACCCTCCACGAGCCTACCCGAACCCTAGTGAAGCTCTAAAGCCAACCCAATTACCTAGAGAAGCCCTAGTCACCCACAATTTTCAAATTGGCCGTGGGAGAGACGAACTCGCTGCCGGCGATTGCCGCCCCCGCCGGACCTCCCACCACAAAAAATGGAACCCCCTCACTCCCATGAACCCATCCATACCTTCAAAATCCGTCGCAAGTCCCTCTAGCCCCACCGCCAGTCGCCACCTCCCTCCCATGTTCTCTGCGCGTGCGAGCTGAGCAAGGAAGAAGAACAGTGCCGTGCGCACTGTTCATCCGACCGAGCCAGCCGGTCTCGGCTGAGTCAAACCCATTCACCCGCACCCGATCCGTCCGACTGGACCCAACCGAAGCGGCTGAGCCGAACCCACTCACTCGAGCCCGATGAACAGTAACCGACCCGAACCAAAAAATGCATGTTTATAGTCCCTAGAACCGTTTCGAGCCTGCCAACCCAAATCTCATGCCCATTTTCCCATATAGCCCTCCTATAAGCCCAAAATCCCAATTCAAATGAGTTTTCCAGATTTTCTTTCTTCTTTTATTTTCTTTATTCCTAGCTCAATCCTTCGGGCATGGAATTAATTTTATTTTAATTGTTTTACGTTAGCTTCCGAAGTCAAGGTTCCGTGGGAGCAGGAGAGGGAAGCTCAAGTTCAAGCCCAGTCCACTGAAGAGTTCGAGCTAATTGAAATCGTAGACCCGCAAGGCAAGTCACACATATTTTGATCATGTTGAACCTACATTTCTGTTATTTATCTATTAATCAATATTTTCATTATGTTATTTGCGCACTGTTATTTTATGTACAATAAATGCTTAGAATGACATGATACTAGTTATGTCCTACCACCCGAAAAAGCCCAGTCTAATTTGATGGCCATATTCACCTTGACAAAACATAGTAATATTAAATATAATAATAATGTAAACATGCTAATTTAGAGAATCAACAACATCTTCTGTTACTAAAAGATTTGGTATTTATTTGGAAAGTGGTTCTAGGGTAAGCGAGGATCGCTGGATCCCGTGACCTTAGCCTAGGGTGAAGGCAAGAATTACAAATCAATAACAGTGTTGTGGCACTAGATATGGATTTATGGGAGAAAATTGCCCCGGTGAAAATATAAGGACTTGACCCTTATGCTGAGTAAAGAACATAGTGATCGCCCAACCATAAGTGTTGACACATCAAACTTGGTCTAGTAACTCCTCAAATTCGATTGAACCTCTACATATGCGGCTGGAGGCAAAGTGTGAGTTCATACGGAAGGGAGTTAAGAAGGGCCGTATGGAAGTTGGCACCATTATTATTTATACTATTAATTTGATTATCAGTTGTCCACACAATAGTGGGTTGAGATGAGTCAGGTAGAGGCCTGAGCTTGTTGAGGAAGCCTACTAGGTGGAGGCTATATAAAGAATTGAGCAGTAAACAACCTTGTTTTCTTAACTCTTTAGTAGGAGTTAAGGAATTTTGTGGGTAAAGCAGGGCAGCTTTGCAAAGTTATGACCAATTGTATTCGAATACGCCGTGCTTCAGGTAAATGAAGCTATGTTTAATGGATGAATCCAACAACAAAGCATAAGTAAATTTGGAAAGAATTTGGTAATGTCAGAGATCTGGTAATTGAACCTTGAAACCCCCCCCTAAAGTTTATAGAAGGCTATGATTTTATGTTTAAAACCTGTTTATAACTAAAGCTGCATCCATATAAAATAATAAACTTTTCCCCATCACTTGATGTACCCTGCATATAGTTAATATTAAGCTCCGTGTGACTTGTTGAGTATGGTAGTTGTACTCATACTTGCTAAAAATATTAACACAAATAGCCTGCACTAAGGAGGCAGATGAAGGCGAAGAAGTGGAGTTCTACGAGGTCGATGACGCGTGGAATTAGGGTCGTCTTCCGCTTAGGCGTGCCTGTGGCATCCTTTTTCTGTATTGTATCTAAGGGCTATTTGCCCTACTGTAAAACTTGGATTTCATGCCTTTATATTGTAATAAAGTCGACTTTTATTCTTAAGCTTGTGTTGGCAATGTTATGCACTTGATTAATGTAACTCGCATAATTGAAACAATCCAGGGCAATATAGGATTCATAATGCTCCTGAAAAAGGGGTGTTACAAAGACACTTTTTTAACCAATGTACAATTTCTTTGTCCCTCTTTGTTCAAATGTATTACTGTATTTCTTTTTCATAATTATCCGGATGTTTTGTTTGCAAAAATTATCCAAACCAAATTCTAGAGCGGTGGATTCCTTTGAATAAATATCTGATTGAATCCTAGCATGCTATTGTAGACTAACGGGTCTAGGATCCAGATCCGTTTTGTCTATCTTCTAGGGCACCATTCCATCAGTTCTCCTCTTGTTGGAGAGAGAGAGAGACAGATTGCTCTTATATGGTGAGTTTTATTGAACTGTGGCTTTATCTTATGTTTTTGAATTATGACTATTTGCATACGATTTTGGTCGGTATAACTAAATTCCTTACAAATCTACTACAATCTACCTATAGACCCTGATTTAAAAATACATCGTTTATAAGCTAACTAATGCAGCAGAAAGTGATAACTACAACAAGAACAAAAAAAAGAACCGACCAATTATTTGTTACTCCAGCAAGACTTTCCAGCAAATGTAGTATACCCCGTACGGCGTTGTATAACTCATAAGGTCCCATGCATTTGCGCACATTAGATGTTGTCATGAACAAGAATCAATTCTTGAACTTCACAAGGACAGGAAAATAACGTGGAGAGAGAAGGATGTGCTAGATACTGTAGGAGAAAAATAAATCTTAACACTAATGTGATGCGGTGAATTTGGCATCACCTCTAGACTCTAGCATGCATGAGTGAATGTAGTTTTAATACGATAATAAATAGGACATGTTTTTTCTTCTGTTTATGATTTTTAGTTGCAGCTTATGATTTTTAATTATAACTTATGATTTTTAAACTATTTGTGAGAGAATACGGAGTAACAGAAACTCACGTGAGGTTTTGTCCTATATAAAAAAAGTTGCTACAGTGTATACTAAATCAAATTGTAAACTCTATCTTAAAAAGATACTCCGTTTGAAAACTAGTTATTGTAGAAAAGAGAAAAAAAATAGATTTTAAAAGCTGAAAAGAAGAGACTCATAAAATAGGAAACTCCTTGGTAATTACTACTATATACAACCAGCAATTGTGAGAGATGGCAACGGCGGACACCATGCCTATCGTATGATATGTCTTCTTTTCAGCTTATAAAAACTGTTTTTTAGTTTTGGCTTTCAAACGAAGTGCCTTTTTAAGATGGGATCTATAAATTAATTGTAATATATATTCTATTGACTTTATTTATATCGGCTAAAACTGTACGTGAGTTTCTGCTACTTTGTACTCTCTCTCACGAACAGTCTAAAATCTATAAATTATACCTATAAACCTAAGCCAACAAGAATATGCGCAGGGGCGGAACTGGGCCTTGGGCTGGGTAGGCTATAGCCCGAGGCCTAGCAATATTACTAATACTACCCCCTCTAATATATCCTCAAAAAATTTCACCCTTACAGCCCAGCCCGAGGCCCACCAATGGTAGCCCACAGCCCCACACAACAATTCAGCCCACAACCCCACAGCAAAGCAAAATTAGCAGACCACCATGCACAGAGACATCCACCAGACCAAATCCAAACCTAATCCCCATTCCCCAACCCGCAATCCACCAAATCTGAGCACGGAGCATCCCTCTCTCAAGCGCGCTTCACCGTCGGCGGCGCTTTGCTCACAAGACGCCCACCACCGCCGCTCGCGCCGTGGTCGGTCGGTGGCTTTGCCGGTCCGCCGCAGCCTGAGTAGGGAGGAGGATGACAGCGAGTGCAGCCCGGAGCCAGAGCAGGGAGGAGGACTGGAGGAGGACGGCGAGCGGTGAGCACAGCCCATAGCAGGGAGGACGGTGAGCGCGAAGGACGGACAGAGCGCAGCGACGACGGCGGCGGCGAGAAGGCGAGGTCAGAGAAATGCGACGGTTGAAGTGCTGAATTGAAGAAATGCGGATGGGGCGGACGCCACGACCAGATTTATGCTGAGCGAGAGGAGCGGTTGAGCGCTGATTCAACCAAACGGAGCACCGACCGAGCCACCAACCGAACAGGCGAACAGTGGACTGCGCAGCGCAAGGCAGACTGGCAGAGCGAGGTGAATCACAGAATCACCAATTTTTTTTATGTTTTAAAATAAGTATAAATGACCAGATGAAATATTATATATTTAATGTTTTACATTTTTTATTTAGGAACTAACTAAAAAGAATCAAAGGCCTTTTGTGAAAGGCCTTTTGTCTCCAACATAATATCATTGTGCCGAATATGTCTGATAAAATACCGATTAGAGGTTGTTCAAGGGGTCGTGGTGGTCGAGTGGTAACTTACTATGAGCATTTCCATCATGAAATATTCATTGTGGTGCACGATCAAATTATTGTTGAGCTGAATAATCGCTTTGCAGAAAGATCTACTAAGTTATTAAGGTGCATTGCTTGTCTTGATCCAAAAAAATTCTTTCGCTAACTTCGATGAGGACAAATTAATTGAACTTGCTAGAATGTATGCTGCTGACTTCTCTCAATATGACTGTGTAGTCCTTAAAGACCAACTTCACACATTTATTGTTGATGCAAGACGTGATCTATCTTTTGCAAATTGTACCGACATTGCAAATCTTGCTGTGAAGATGGTTGAGACTGACAAACATACAGTTTTCCCATTGGTATATCGTCTCATTGAATTGGCCTTTGATTTTACCGGTAGCAACAACAACTGCAGAAAGAGTCTTCTCGGCTATGAACATCATTAAAACTGATTTACGAAACAAGATGAACGATGAGTAGATGAATCATAGCATGGTATGCTATATTGAGCGAGATATGTTTGCAAGTATTAAAGATGAGAAGATTTTAGAGCATTTTCAAGGGATGACATCACGCAAGAAATAACTTTTTTGTGCAAGTGGTAAGTTAGTTTATTTCAAATGTAATATTAATGCTCTTTGAATTTATCTATATTTTATTTTATTTTTTATGTTGTCTTTGTAGGTTCTGGTTCTTGTCCTACTATTGATGAGGAAATGGTGGGTTAGCCGTATAAGATAGTGAGCAAATCTCCATTTAGGATTTGAGGTACTTGATGTATTTTTATTACGCTACATTTTGTATGATTTCATATCTTTTCTTATTGTGATTTGTGTTGAAAACTTGAACTCTTCAAGTATTGAGCGTTAAGCAAAATTTTCATATCAATGATACATTTCTGGCATATTTTTCCTTATATCATAATATAGTTTTAGACTTGTAGTATACTAGACTATTACTTGGTTCAAATTTAGCCTCGGGTGTACTCCAATCCTGAATCCGCCACTGAATATGCGCATAGATAGATGACATACCGCCCCTAACACGGTACCTGTATGTCTCAATTTCGTGATAACTGTGGGACGAGGACTTGACCAAGAATGGTTTGTAACGAAGATCATTCTAACCAAATGCTAACTCCTCTATTGCTTCGCCACCGCTGTCCTCGTTTTTTCCTTTTGCTCTCCCAACTATGCATATTGGCTCATAGTTCTCATATTATTACTATTATAAAAGAACAAATTGATAGCATATATCTTTTCTCCTCCAACCGTCCTATTCTCAAATTCTCATCACTCTCTACTTTTCAACTGATCAGAGTAATCCTCTTCCATAGTATGATGTTCTATATATCCAATAAATTTCGTTGCAACGCACGAGCAGGTGACTAGTAACTCTTTATTTCTCAACTGATTGTAAGATTTCATACTCAACCTACATACTGTGCGGTGTTGATATTTGGTTCTTGTCTTTATTATAAAACACACACGACAAAAATAGATGCTTAAAAAATACAAGACAGATTTTATGTAAAAACTTTTGTGACAAAAACCACGGACACACAAAGATAGAATTCACTACATAAAAGATATTTACAATAAGACTCTTGACTTCTGTATGGTCTACAGGTATATATTTATAGTATTTACAAAAGAGACTTCATGTATAAATAGAACTTTGTATTGAAAACAGAAACATACTAAGTAGAATTCGGATCACACTTTAACAATCTTCACCTTGAGACGAATTCACTCCTATAGTTGAAATATCAAATCTCCTCAAAGTAAGTCTTCATCACCTGACTTTGCATTTCAAAAGTTTATTGGACTAATCTTCAACAAAAAAAAGACTAGAACAGTCTTATCCAAACGTTTCTCGTGAAGCAAAATTGAACAAATCACCAACAGGTTCAAACACACAGCTATCAATAAAACAGATGAACAAATCTAGATCTTCAATGATTCGTAACTCCAAAAAAAGTTCGAGTATGTGTAACTGACCTCCTAAAATAAATACTCAATTGTCAAACAACATAAGCTAAAACATCACATGTGACGCTAGATAGATAGCGAAGAACTTAAATTATAGAATCTGCCATGCTCCACTTAGAACACAAAACTCAGCAAATAATACTCATCAAAAGAGCAACTTACACGTGTGACCATCATGTACATTGCATTGCTGAGCATAAAAGTAATTAAATTCTATGATATAGTTAAAAAAAATACTCCACCCTAACAGTGGCTCTACAACAATGGCTGAGGTAGAGCGTAGATCAACATTAATGTGGTGATCGGTTGGGCTATGGCTTATGGCTTATTTTACTGTAGTTGGCTGAAATTACACTGTAGCTGAAGGTGGCTTATTTGATATAATTAAATTTAAAAAATTTAAAAATAGAAAAAATGGGTTAGCCCATCACGTGTAATACAAACGAATACCGGAAAAAAAGAACCGGTGAAAAAACATAAAAAATCCAAAAAAAAAATTAGAAAAAGACGAAATTTACAAATAGTGAAAAATAAACCAGAAGCCGAAGCCCAACCGATCACCACAAATTGTACTAGATCCAATGGCTAAAAATGCCTTTCACACTTTTAACACTTAAATCTCGTTTCACACTGCAATTCGAGTTTTCCCAATTCGAAATCTCGACTCGAATCCAACGTGGGAAGAGACAGAGAGAAAGCAATGGCGCAGCGGCAGCGGCGGCGGTGGGAGCAGCAGCAGCTCTCTCGCCTCTGCGACCTTGTCGCCGCCTCCCTCCTCCCCCCACATCGTAAGCAACTTGGCACTAGTCTCTGCTATCTCCGGCCTCCTATCATCTCAATCCACTTGCGCTGCCATCTGCAGGAAACCAAGCTGCCGGCGCCGCAGCTCACGCGGGAGGACGAGCGGCGGATCCTCCTCGCGCTCTCCCGGGTAATCATTCTCTAATTTCGTTCCTGGACATCGCGCCTCAATTATTTGTTTATCATGTTTTCTTTGGGGGATTGTTTTAGGTAAATAAGGTCATTCGAGGGTGGGACGAGGAGGAGCAACAGTGCGAATTTGATCAGGTATTGCTTCCAGTATCCAATGTTTTGGCCCTTTTATTCGTTTGATTGTTAATTTGTCGTAGTTTTAGTTGGATTTACGTGAGCGATTTAGCGGTTGCTCTTATGTTTGGGTTTAGGGGGCTAGGGTTCACATTGATCAAACAAAATGTGTATTTAGTACTATATCAGTGGCACATAACTGTAATCTGTAGTGTAAGTGTCCTCACGGAGCAGCTAGGCAGTGCCAATTGTGCAAGCAATATTGTAAGCTTCGCTCGGTGGTTTTGAATCGTAGAATGGATTACACAATTTCTGTATAGGATCAATTTGCTCATGACTGATCTCGGTTATGAGGCAATTTCGTTTGATTTTTGTCATTCAGTGTCAATTATGCAACCAAAACTACACTAAGGTTCCCTCTTTCTTCCCTTGCATCAGAACTATCTCTGTTGCAAACTTACGCCTCACCCTCCCTTAACCCTCCAGTCTTAGTCCATATGGGACAGATTCCATTTCAAAAGTAGTAATATTAAATATCTAAAACCCTATTCAATGATAGCAATCTACTACCAGCATATAATGTCTTATTACTCTATTTAAGTGTGATTTCTATGAGCACTACTGTAAGTGCGAGCTCTTTCTGTTAGACAGACATCATGGCAGCCCTATGGGCTTTTGGCTTTAGGCCCATATGTGTTTAGTTTGGTTGATTAGCTACTCAGTATAGACAAGGATCTCTCCGGTTGGCCCATATTTCCATTAGCCAAACCCTAGACATCCTTGCCTATATATATGCATTGTATTGCTACCTCCTGAATCAATCTACTATTCTGTTCAACACACTTTCCTACATGGTATCAGATTGGTCGATTCCCTTCCGCTCATAACCCTACCTACCCCTGTCTCTCGGCCGCCATGTCGGGTGATCTCCCGCCGCCACCTCTCTTTCCTCGCCGCGATTTCTCTCCGCAGAGGCCGCCGCTGTGGTCGAGGTGGCGCGCGCTGCCGCCCGGCCAACCCCGACGCGCGCCTCGCTGCCGCCGCAAATCCGCGCCACTGCTCTCGCGGCCGAGGCCGCTGAGCGCGAGGCGCCGCCGCCGCCCAAGCACGTGCTGCGGCTGCTAAACGCGAGCGCGCCGCCGCTGCTGGAGATGTCGACGCTGACGCCGAGTCCGTGGACGACACCCCCCTTCCTCTCCACGACGCCCTCCTTCATGAAACTGCCGCCATCGCCAACATCCATGCCCAGGCAGTCGGCATGCAAAACATCCGCTCCTTGGTTCCCCTTGTTCTTGACTTAAACTCCGGCCACTACACCCGATGACACGAGCTCTTCCTCCTCGCTCTCGGGTAGTACTCCCTCGAGGATCACGTGCTCGCCGACGACCCGCATCCGACCCTCCCCGACTGGGTTTGCATGGATTGCGTCGTCAAATCCTGGCTTCTCGGCACTCTCTCCTCCGACCGCAAGACCGTCTTTGGAGCCGAACGCCGAGCCACCGCGCGCCACTGGCTCGCCGAAACTCGCCAAGACAGCAGTCACACGCCTCTACTCGACGCCGAGTTCGGAACTTCGCCCGGGGATCTCTCCATCGCCGACCACGCCGCCGCTTCAAGACCATGGTCGATGCTCTTGCCGATCTCGGGAGGTCGCCGCCAACCGCATTTCGCCCTCAACATCATCCGCGCCTCAACAAAAATTCACCGCCATCGGTCTTCATCTTCAACTGAGCCGCCGCTTCCTCCTTCCTTGAGGCGCGCGCCGACCGCCTCCCGGAGGAACTCAACATGGCAAATCGTAAGTCCTCCCCCGCCATTGCCCTACTCACTTCAGGCGGCCAACCCACCGCAACACCCGCGACGAGCCCCATCTTCTTCGACTCACGGCGGCCGGCGGCGCGCAGCGAGCGGGGCGGTGGCCCCTCCCACTCCCATGGACGGTGCGGCAAGCGCTCCGGCCGAGCCGCTGTAACACCGCGTCCTCCCAGGGCTCCGGCGCAGGCGGCGCACCTCAAACCGGCGATGGGCCCAGTCTCTACAACCCGTGGACTGGCACCATCCAGATGTGGCCCGGTCCCCAGCCTCCCCTTGCTCCTCTACCGCAGGGACGCTTTGTCGGGCCGGCTTCGCTTCCTCAGGCCCCACCGCAGCCTCAAGCCCTGCTGGCTACCGCCCAGAATCAGTGGACTCTCCCTGATACTCACGGCCAGCCTGCGGGATTCTACCGTGGTGCTCTATCGGCAAAGCCGCTGGACACTCGCCGCTTCCCGCTGACACTTCACGCTCCGCCGCTCGCCTCGTGGGACTGACTGCCTCGGCAGCGCATTCTCCACCATGGCGCTGACTCCTCACAAGCCCGAGTGGTACTTCGACTGGGGCTACCTTCTCACATGGCCTCCGCCCGGTATTCTCTCACTCCTACGCTTCTGTATCCCGCTCCTTCATCTATTGTTGCCTGTGAACGCCCCTTCTTCCCATACTTTTATCGCACAAATTGACCTTCATGGTTCTCTCCGTCTTAATAATGTCCTTGTCTCCCCCAAACTTATTAAGAACCTCATTTCTGTTCGTCAGTTTACATCTGACAATAACTATTCTGTTGAGTTTGACCCCACTGGCTGTTTCGTGAAGGATCTTCTGGTCTCGAACGTGATCATCAAAGCGCGATAGCTCGGCCGCTTCGACCCTCAAGATCTTCCTCGTCGCGAGTCCTTCTCACCGAGTCCTCCGCCCCACTTTGGCATCGCCGCTTGGTCATCCTTGGCCATGAAGTTTTGTCTAAGTTAGCGTGTTCTGCAGCTTATTCCTTCATGTAATAAAATCATAGGTCATTCTATTTGTCATGCATGCCAACCGGTCGATATGTTCGCCTTCCTTTCCTATGTCGACATCCCGTGCTTCACACAATTTTGATCTTATACACCGTGACCTCTCGACATCACCTGTTGAAAGTGTTTCTGGTTACAAGTATTATTTGCTCATTCTCGATGATTGTTCGCATCATCTTTGGACGTTTCCCCTTCGGCTCAAATATGACACATTCATGACACTCGCTAACTTTTTCTCCTTTGTTTCCACTCAGTTCGGCGCCCGTATTAAGGCAGTTCAGTGTGACAACGACCGCGAGTTTGACAACTCTAGCGCCCGCACGTTCTTCCTCACTCATGGCGTCCACCTCCGCATGTCCTGCCCCTACACCTCCCAACAGAACGGTAAAGTTGAGCGTATCATTCGTTCTATCAACAATGTCATTCGCTCACTTTTGTTTCAGCCGTCTATGCCACCATCCTATTGGGTTGAGGCCCTGGCCACTGCCACTTATCTCCTCAACATCCTACCCACCAAGACACTGAACTTCTCCACGCCGCATCATGCCCTTTTTGGGTCTTCACCATCATATGAGCATCTTCGCGTGCACATGCTACCCAAATCTTGCTGCCACAGCCCCCCACAAACTTGCTCCTCGTTCCGCCCTGTGTACCTTCCTTGGCTACTCCACCCACCATAAGGGATATCGATGTCTCGACATGGCCTCCCCCGCCGACCGCGGCCGCCACGCCTACACCTGGCGCAGCGCAGATGGTGTCCACCTTGAGCTCTCCACCGGCGCATCCTCCCTCAGCACGATGGCCGCTTCTTCCCGCGTGTCTTCCACTAGCGCGCGCCTCCCCGCGCGCCTTCCTCGGTGCCGTGCGCTGTCTCCGTCGCGAATCGGCGACCGATGACAACGCGCGCCAAGTCCGGCTTGCCTACCGCCTCTACCACGCCATCGCCGCTCGTGCCTTGGGCGCATCGCACCACCCTTGCCGACCCCAATTGGTGGGCGCTATGGAGGACGAGTACGCCGCTTCTTGCGTAACCACACTGAATTGGTTCCCGCCGCATAAAGGCGAATGTCGCTTCGTAAATGGATCTTCAAGCACAAACTCAAGGCCGATGGTTCTCTCGAGCGGTATAAAGCTCGTTGGGTGCTGCGTGGCTTTACGCAGCGCCCGGGTTTGGATTATGCCGAGACATTTAGTCCAGTTGTGAAGCCAGCAACAGTGCGGACAGTGCTCGCTCTTGCTCTTTCCAGGCAGTGGCCGATTCATCAGCTTGATGTGAAGAACGCCTTTCTTCATGGAACCTTGTCTGAGACAGTTTATTGCTCACAGCCATCCGGATTCGAGGATTCTACTCATCCGGAGTTTGTCTGCCGCCTGAACAAATCACTGTATGGTCTCAAGCAAGCTCCCCGTGCATGGTACAGCAGGTTTGCTTCATATCTGCTATCCCTTGGGTTTCTTGAGGCCAAGTCTGACACATCACTGTTTGTATACCACCGCGGCTCTGAGATTGTCTACCTACTCCTTTATGTTGATGACATCGTTCTCACCGCCTCATCTGCCGGACTTCTCCGACACATCATCATTGCCTTACAGCAGGAGTTCTCTATGAAGGATCTCGGTGAGCTTCATCACTTTTTGGGGATGCATGTGCAGAAGTATCGTGGTGGTCTTCTCTCACAGCGTCAATACATGATGGACATCCTGGAGCACGCAGGCATGGCAGATTGCAAACCATGCACCACCCCTGTCGACACAAATCCGAAGGTGTCAGCCTCAGACGGTGTTCCTGTCAGTGATCCCAGCGATTTCCGTAGTTTAGCCGGGGCCCTACAGTATCTCACCTTCACCAGGCCGGACATCTCTTATGCAGTTCTGCAGGTGTGCCTTCATATGCACGACCCTCGCGAGCCCCACCTTGCTGCCCTCAAGCGGATTCTTCGGTACATTCGTGGCACTCTCCACTTGGGACTTTTTCTTCAGCCATCCTCGCCGTCTGATCTCGTGGTTTACTCTGATGCTGACTGGGCCGGTTGTCCGGACACACGCAAGTCCACCTCGGGCTATACCGTGTTTCTTGGAGATAACCTGGTCTCCTGGTCCTCCAAGCGTCGAACACGTTGTCCCGCTCCAACAGCAGGCCGAAATGCGTGGTGTGGCCAATGCTGTTGCCGAGGCCTCCTGGTTACGTCATCTTCTATTGGAGCTGCATACTCCACTTCAGCAGACTACCTTGGTGTATTGCGACAACATCAGTTCAGTCTATATGTCCTCCAACCCCGCCCAAAGATCGCACTAAGCACATTGAGATTGACCTTCACTTGCTCGCGAAAGTGGCTCTTGGCGATATTCGTACATCGCATGTTCCCACCACTTCACAAGATGCCGACATCTTCACCAAGGGCCTTCCTTCATCGGTCTTCAGTGAGTTTCGGTCCAGTCTAAACGTCCGAGGTGCGGACGCTCCGACTGCGCGGGGGGGGGGGGTGTTAGACAGACATCATGGCAGCCCTATGGGCTTTTGGCTTTAGGCCCATATGTGTTTAGTTTGGTTGATTAGCTACTCAGTATAGACAAGGATCTCTCCGGTTGGCCCATATTTCCATTAGCCAAACCCTAGACATCCTTGCCTATATATATGCATTGTATTGCTAGCTCCTGAATCAATCTACTATTCTGTTCAACACACTTTCCTACACTTTCTATTCGGCTTTTTAATGGAAATTTTCTGTATTCAGCTTACTGTGCTTATACATGTATATTGCTATGAGTTTAGCATCGAGATAGCGGGGGATGCAGTCCCATGTAGATTTATCTGAAATATTCATGCTATATCTTATTTTTAGGTTTAGTGACATCACTCATACCTGTCATGTATCTTATTTTTAGGTTTCATTGATTTGAAATTCACTTGTGAATCGTTGTTTAACATCCATTGACTTCTGCACAACTTTCTTGAGAGAGAATACACATTCATTTGTTTCTTTCCCTTTCCTTTAGGAGATTGTTTCGTGTTCGAAAAGTTCACAGCTGTTTGCTTTACCACCCACCAGCTTTTGATGATGGATTTAGCCGCTCGCCAATATTGTCTCCATATTGGTAAGAACAAATGAGTTCTTATTTCCGTTTCAGTAATGAAAATGGGGATGTCCCTGGATCATTTTTTTTATATAAGAACAATTCATATGATGTTTTCCTTGCTTCATGCTTCACGTTTCCACAAAATCCCAGTTGGCACTTGGTAGGACCCTCATGTGGCCCCTCTTGACCATTTACATAAGAAGACGTGCACACCTGTTACTCTGTCCGTGAATGATGATTGTTTTGACAAAATATATCTATCCTTTTCTGTTGTTATATATGAATAGAAAGTTCTAGGGAAAGCAAAATGGCCACCGCCCTGAACCAGCCTTTCCACTAGTGACAGTAGCCTAGTACGGGCCTGTTTGGATCCACCCAGATTTTAAGAATCTGGCTTTTGGAAACTGGGTGGGATCCAAACAGACCAGTTTTTGGGGCGCTTTTAAAATCTACCTACCTGTGATACTTAAAACCAAGAAGTCGTTGATACCCGCTTTTGCCGCTTTTTTGCACAAATACCCATTTACCCCCATTAAAGACCACGCATGGTCGTTAATGTGCTGTTCAAGAGTAATAAATGTAAGGGTATAATAGTCTATTAGCACCAATCATAAATGAAACCAGCTTTTAAAAACTAGGGATCCAAACACCCCATCGCTTTACTTAGAAATCGACTTTTAAAACTAGAAGTAATAGCCGGTTTTTAAGAATCAAACTGATCCAAACAGTAATGCACTCATTCAAAGTTTTTTTGCATTAATAAAGACAAACGAATAACACTCTGTTGTGTTATTTTCTAATAATAGCGTTGGTCTTCATTGTCTGTAACCTTCTTTAGCATTGGGGTATACTTTTGGCATGAGGATAAAAGTAGGGAGGAAGCTTTATCCCAATCAACTGTGGATCATTGTATCAAATCTTGTCATTTGATCCATAAATAATGTTAATGTGTCAAAACTACTCTTACCAATATATTAAAATGGACAAAAGAAACAACATAGCACCGATAATTAACCAGAGGAAGTTGTGGAACTTGAATGCATAAGGGCAGTCCCAATGGGGGGTTTCTAGATGTAGTTTCCAAGAGAAGAAGAGAGCAATTAATGGCTAGTAGAAACTATCTCTCCCAACCCATGGTTTCTACAGCTTGGTCCATACAAAGGATAAATTAAATGCAACACCAAAAGGCAATAGATCACATGTGGCAATCAGCCATGTAGACATGTTTGCATTCATCGACAAAGAAACAAAGAACTAAAGTTAATGCCAAAGAATTAAACATGTTCTTGATAACAAATATGATCATAGCTGATTCCGCAATTCAGAATAACGACAATAGGTAGCACATATAGTTGATAACAAAGAACTAAAGTTCATGACACACATATAGTAAAATAATATTAAGGTGGCTTCATCCAGTAGCCACATTTGCACATGGTCACGCAGCACTCCAAAAGCAAGACCAACAGCAGCCAGGTAACACAGTACTCCAAAGGCAAAATAGCATGAACTCCAGAAGCCCTCCCTGTGAGACAAAACAGTAAAAAAAATGGATTAGGCCACTCTAGAAACCATCATGTGCAGGACAAAACAGTAAAGAAATATGATCGATCAAATCAGAATCAAATTATGTACCTAATTGTTTTGCCTATATAAAAAGTTATGTACCTAATTGTTTTGCCTATATGAATTCCCAAACTTTTGCCAAATATGATCAATCAAATCAGATTGAAGTTGTTTGTACGCTTGGCGATCATGTAAGGCCGTATTTACTAAGCACATCTTCCATCTCTCGGTTTTCCATGAGAGATTGTGGGTTCTTGAACAATATATGTGCTGCCTTCCTCACTCAAATCAAGTGGAACCTGCTCTATATCCTTCTCATCTTCAATTATCATGTTGTGGAGGATTATACAGGCAAGCATGATATTCTTAAGATCCCCTTGCTCATACAAACGTGCTGGTCGACGCAAAATACAAAAGCGAGACTGCAAAATGCCAAATGCGCATTCGACATCCTTCCTTGCCCCTTCTTGCTCCTGTGCAAACAGTTTATGTTTGTCTTGTTGTGGCTCACGTATAGACTTCACAAAAATAGGCCACTCTGGATATATGCCATCAGCTAGGTAATAGCCGATATCATATTGTCTTCCATTGATGGAGTCTCGCACCTTAGAGCTTCTCCTCTCAGCTGCTCGACAAACAAGTGTGATTGGTTAAGCACGTTGATATCGTTGTTGGATCCGGCAACACCAAAGAAGGCGTGCCATATCCAACGATCATGCGAAGCAACTGCCTCAAGAATGATCGTAGGCACACCATGATCACCGCGGGTATACATACCCTTCCATGCGTAAGGACATTTTTCCCAATGTCAATGCATACAGTCAATACTCCCTAGCATGCCAAGGAACCCACGGCGCTCACCAATCTCCATTAATCGCTCAACATCTTGTACAGTTGGTCGCCTCAAGTACTCTGCCCCAAATACTGCAATCACTCCCTGCACAAACTTCTTCAAACACTCTTCTGCTGCCTTATCATTCAACCTAGCAGCTTCAACCTTACTATTTGCCATAATTTTCTGCGCCTCCACCATCTTCTCATGGTCCTTCCTAGCCATTGTGCTTACTTCAATGAACTTGTCTAGCTTCTCACTAATACCAGAATAAGCTGCAGGTGTCTTCTTTTTACCGTAGAGCTCATTCTTAGCCTTCTTATGACCAATAGGACGAATATTTGGATTATCTTCCAAATTCACCACTTCAAATTTACTTATTAGTCGCACCTTGTTATTCTCTTTGTCCTGCTCCTTTTTAACATATGCGCACTACTTCCTTTCATCTTTCACAGCTTTCCAAAAGTGCTTCAAAGATAAAATCTTTATCACCATGGTCGAAGCATACATCTTTTCAGCAATTTCCATCAACCGATCATCACTCACACCACTTCAGAGACTTTTTGGTTTTAATCCAGCAACCATGGAAATCCATTACGGTTTCTTAACACGATCCCAAATGATCTTCGCTGGTTCCGCTTCTCCTCCGAAACCTCCGTGGTTTTGTTGTATTCTTCATGACATCGCCCAATATTGATCTCGACTTTCTATCGGTTCCATCAACTGGGTCTTTGAGTTGCGCAACCAAGCAGTAAGCCTACATTCACAAAACAACAACCAATCAATGAACTTTACAACCAACCAGATTTTCCCTAAAGTCCAAGCACAAAGTTAACAAACTAAGAAAGGTTGCTTACCAATCTAACGCCTTCATCTTTCGCCCAGCTCAATCGCTCACAGTCCTTTCTTCTTCGATGGTTCCATCCTCGTTCTACATTGATCGCTTCTTTGTCTTCTTCGATCGTAGGGTTCTTTTCAAAATTGGAGCAGCTGGAGAAATTGTAGTTGCGCTTGTTGTTTTGCCAACTAAATGGAAATTTTGGGACCGCTATTTGATCGAGAAAATTGGTAAACCCACCGTGGGTACATCCTAAAAATACAATTGACATATTCATAAGAACTAGGTTTGTTTGGTGCGTATATCCTGAAAAATCCAGCAATGATGCCTAAAAACAGGTTTGAAAGACTATAGTTCCACTTCCTAATCAACAAATTTATTTGAAGACAAACAATATAAACCATTGTATACACTCTATATATAAATGGTAACAAGCAAAGAGCATGACATCTTCAAAAACAGGTAGAATTAATCTCAAATGATATATCTGCTGTGGTAGAATAAAAACAAAGCAAACAACACACAAAGTATATATCGCACATTCATTTTGTCATCCAGCTTCTTTCAAAGGAGATGATGATGCACCAATCAATGGAACACTAGAACGATAATAAACATACCCTTCATCGAGCCCAACGGAGATGAACTTGTCCACCACGCAGAAAACCAACGATTGAAGACTTGCAAGTGGTGGAGACGATGTCGCAGGGCGGCGGAACAGCTGGCGTTCGGCGGACGGGTTGGGCGGCCGAGCACCCTTGCCTCGCCTCGCCTCGCTCGGCCCGGAACTTGACGATGGCGGCCAAGAGGATTCATCTTCTCTGTTGGGCGATTGGAGTTGGGGAGATTGGAGTTGGGGCCGATTGGAGCTGGGGCGATTGGATTAGGGGGCGCGCGCGAGATCCAGAGTCGTAGGCGATGGAGTTGCTCGAACTTGAGCACGCGCGCGCGGGAAGAGAGCGGGAGATCCAGAGCGCGCGCGGAATAGAGCGGCGCGGCGCGGAGAAAAGCGGAAGGGAGGAAGGAAGCGCGCTGGAATCCTGCGCGAGGCGGGCGCATGCGATGGAGGGCGCAGGCGAAGCGAGAGGAGAGCGCGGCGGAGGGGGCGGCGGCGCATGTGATCCGGCAGAAACGGATCGAGTCTTCCAGTGGTGTTTCAATCGTTTCTATGAGCATCGATTCTATCATCGACGCTGTTCGTCGTAGAAATCGCTTTCTTGATTTTGTACCCTCTCTCTTCATTAATTCCTATGCCACATCAGCAAAAAATTAAATTGACAAGGTAATTAATACACATAGAAACTACCATAAATATACCATTGGGACTGCCCTAAAAAGCTTCACCTACATTTACTACTTTAGTCTTAGATTGATAATTGGCGCAACTGCAGACCATTTTATTACATGACATACCCTTTGGTTTGTTTTAAATAGTTTATTTTTGTTCTTGGAGAGGCAATCTAGCAAAAAAGTTTGTGCTGTTCTCTGTATGATCTAATTCCTCTGTCCACATATACAAGTTTGTTTTTGACTTTTCATAATCTCCAATGCAAGATTTGACTGTGCTTTTTATCATAATACTAGTTACGTAAACGTGCGTTGCAATGAAACTCATTGAATGTATCGGTTAGAAATTGGAGAATGGTGAGAAGTTAATAGAATAGAGCGGTTGGAGGAGATAGATGTATAACCACCAATTCATTCTTTTATAATAGTAATGATAATGATACTCGCAAAAATAATTAAAAAATTATGTTTTATAAAAATATTTTGCAACACGAATCCGAGAACACTACGTTTCTTGTAGTCAATCTCTACTCTTTACATATAATAATGGTTAAAGTTTTAAAAGGTTGACCTTGTTTTAAAAGGTTGACATCACTAATCCCATGGCAACCTATGTTTGTGGAAGCAGGGAGTATCTTGTGCGTAACTATTCATGCCATTAGGTCGCCCCGCCTCTAGTATGTGCGTAATCAGGTGCGTGTGCGCTCGCCGATAGTGTCGACTTCCTATAACCTTTTTGGTTTGGTGATCTCGCATCGTTCTTCCACAAAGATCCACTTTCACGCAAAATCATTGGCTAGTGTTATCTAACTTATGTTTTATGTTGATTGTACATTGCAGTCCAATACAATAGTATGCCTTGGCTAGTAAGTTACTAACAGGCCACAGTGAGAATGGCACCACCTCTAAATCTCCACCCCACCTCATCCCCTTGATCGTGGTGCGCATACCAAATCAAATTCCTCCACATAGCTACGGAAGGAATTGAGTAGATAAGTTCTCTTGACTCAGCTTGATGTTGATCAGTTGGGAGAGTACCAGCAAACGTTGAGATCGCAGCACTGGCTGTGGCGGAGGCGTAGGACAAGGAGGGGCCACTGGATGCCGTCATGATTGACGTAATAGATTAAAGTTCTGATACAATATTGAGTTGTATGTAGTAACTAGTTCACCCAACTTTTTTCTATCAACTTAAACTTTTGGGGCATCTAACTCAATACGGCATTAGAGCCAAAATATCCTAAGTTCAAGACCTGATTGGTGCAATTTTACAAAAAATAATTCTGACTCACTTATAGTCCACGTCTTAGGATTAGCGTAGCCTAATCATGAGAAGAAGTATTGAAGTATATTATCTAATTTTTATTAACTTAAACTTTTGAATAAATTAATTGGTGCATATAAATTAATTAGAAAGAACCTTTAATGATGGCCAAGAAGAATAGCGCCAGAAACTAGCATTGCCGGTGGAGTAGGAAGTGTACGACACTATCGATGTTGACCTGTTAATCAGTATTAGACTGCTACTTGCTGCATTAGTTAAATAATTTCACATTTGTCCGTGGTAGGTAAGGCTGCAAAAAAAGTTTAAAACTCACGAGCTACTCGAATTTGGCTTGTTCTAGATTCGAGCTCAGCTCGAACTTTAAACGAATCAAACTCGAGCTTGATCTTTCGAGCTCACAAGCTTTACCGAGCCAAGCTTAAATAATTCGTGAGTCTTGATTCGAGCTTAAATAGTGATACATATTAACTCTTACCGAGTTTACTCAAGCTGAACTCGAGCTCGAGCTTTTCTTATTGTTGAAAATGTTGGAAATGTAGGCAATATTTTAATTCCAAATTTTAATAGGAGACAAATATAATAAATCAATGATGCAAAACTTACTACTAACAGCATGCTACTCATCATACTTCAGGATATACACAAGAAAAATTTAGAAACAAAATCGAACGAACGCACGAACGACTTACCTTTTCGTCTGATGAAGAATAGGCGCAATGCAGAACGTAGATGACGCTATGCAGTGAGCGGTCGCGCAGATGTGCGCTGCCCAGAAACCTTATTGCCGCCCTATGCAGGTACACTTTGCAGCAATGGTTCGGAGATAGCCGCTCTCCCTCCTTCCAGGTGCATGCCGGGAAGAAAGGTTGGCGAAGTTCAAACAACACAACACCAGAGCACAAGATCGCAAAGAAGAAGAAAATAGAGGCAGTAGAATTCTGTCACATATTTTGGACGTCTCCAGGCATATAAATAGACAGACTGATAACTAACATGATTAAACAGTCATTTACCCACTGGTAACTGACACATTTAACCAGTCATTTATCCACTAGTAACTGTCTGTCATCAAAACCCCAATAAAGCCTCAAATTCAAACGTTTGAATCTCATTTAAACACAAAGAGAGTGGTGCAGAGTTTAGCAAAAAATAAATATAGACTTGGTCTGCCAAGTAGCACGTAACATCACGGCACAGTTACTAGTCACGCGATTTTCACGTGAAAATACGTGAATACGCGCCCGCGCGTGCGTGCGTGTGACTAGCCAGAACTCTTCTCATACCATCTCTATCCATATTCAAGGAGTGGTGAGGACTCCACCTTATAAATCGGTCTTTCTCACCTTACCTTAGCAATATAGTACTAAACCATGCATGCTTTAGAATTATAGAAATGGGCCATTCTCAAATGAGCCAATTTCTAACAGAAAAATAGTGTATGTTTGAATTATTTTAACTGTTATCGAGTTTACTAGAGCCGAGAATGAACTCAAAATTTTCTTATTATTGAATAATGGTGTATAATAAATTATTTTAATAGTTATCGAGCTTCAATGAGCTGAGCTCGAGCCTGTGTCCGTGCCAGCCCGGCTGGGGGTAGGCCGGGGCGCCGCTTAGGCTCCGGGCCGGGCGGCCCCACCCCGCCGCAAGCCGCACGCAACGCCCAGCGCCAGCCCCAAAGACGCATGCAGATCGGATATTCGGATCGGATCGACGGTATGCATGCATGCGCCATGCGACGAGCCACGACGTGATCACATGAATACGACGCATGAATCTTAATACCGATCGAATACGTGATCGAATCGACCGAGTCCGAGACGACCGCAAAACCGCATCATTGCATCAAGGATTCAAGGGCTCAAGGCCGCCCGCCGCCAACGCCGCCATCGCCGATCGCCGCGGCGTGGGCGCGGGCGACCGCGGGAGCAACGTGCCAACGCCGTGTCGCCGACTCGCCGCTCACACTCTGCAGTCTACTTCGTCTCGCCTCGGGGCGGCGACATCGCGCGCGGGCTCGCCCGCTGCGGGCCGTCCGCTGCCGCAGCTTCGATCGCCCGAGAGGCCGACCGCCGAGTCGCTGCTCGCCAAGACAGCACCCCATCGCTCGATCGTGATTCGGTATTCGCGCGCCGATCACTCGCTGATTACGCCGAAGTCGCTGCCAGACGTCAGATTACATACCGCCGACTCGGCCGGGTTCGCCACTCGCCGCTTACGCTCGCTTCCACGCCGCGCCGATCACTTGGTCGCTCTCAATTCCATCTCGCATCCGCCATCGCGCGCATTGCCAAGGTGAGACAAGTAGGCAACAATTTACATCTAGTGATCTACTCATCTACATCTACTTCAAAAATTAGGTTAGGATTTTATATTCTTGTTGTTTACTTTACTTTGTAAATTACGTGGTTTAGAATGTTGCCTAAGAAGCATATGTCTGTGCTCAAAAAGAAACAAAAGAAAACGAGAAGAACAGTTTATTGAATCGCAAAAGGAGCTATACATAAGTTCTTTTCAGCTTCAAGTAGTGTTGTTCCTGTGATAATCCCGAGGAGGTGGATGATACGCAAGATGAAGAACAAGAACTGATCATAATTTAAATGCGTGTTGATGTCAATGAGGACGATGCAAGGGAACAAAATTTAAATGCACAAGTTGATGCCAATGAGGATAGTGCGGGGAACAAAGTTTGCAAACCTTCATCCGAGAATCCAAATGGTAATGAACAAAACGACCCACTTATATCAATTTTTGATGCTAGAACATGGGATAATCTTGACAATAAGGAAAGAGATATCTTGATTGAAAAGGGGCTGTGAGAGAACCTGAATCAAATTCCTTTAGATAACCTTGGTAGACATTTTTCATATGCTTATTACTCCGAAAAGTTAAGTAATGGTGAGGTTGTTGATAGAAAGTGGTTAGTTTATTCTAAGCATGTGGATAAAGTTTAATCGCTTTTGTTGTCGATTGTTTAAATCAATTGAGACCAAAAATTCACTAGCACTTGATGGAATGAGAGACTGGAAGCATCTTAGTGTGAGACTCAAACAAGATGAAAATAGTGTTGAGCATATACAACACATGAATACTTGGAATGAACTTAGGTTGAGGCTAAACAAAATCAAACAATTGATGATGATTTGCAACGGAAATTACAAAGGAAAAGAGCGTTGGAGGCAAGTTTTGGTTAGAATTGTTTCTCGTGAAGTTTCTTGCTAAACATAATCGGCCTTTCGAGGATCAAAGGAGAAACTTTATGAAGATAGCAATGGTAATTTTTGGGCACAATTGAAATGATTGGTGAATTTGATCATGTGATGCAAGAACACATTAGGCGCATTGTAAATAATGAAATTCATCATCATTATCTTGGCCACAATATTCAAAATGAGTTAATATCGCTTATTGCTCATGCCGTGAAAAGTTTTATTCTAAGGATCATCAAGGATGCCAAGTATTTTTCTCGTTATTTTGGATTGTACCCGATGTGAGCCATGAAGAGCAAATGACTTTAATTGTGCGTTGTGTCAATATGTCAAGTAACACCCGAGAGTGGAGGAGTTTTTTCTTGGTTTCTAAAAGTAGATGACACATCAGACCGGGCTTTTAATGAAATGATGGGTGCCTTGGGCTCTCTTGATTTGAATGTTGTTGATGTGAGAGGTCAAGGTTATGACAATGGTTCTAATATGAAGGGTAAACATCAAGGTGTTCAAGCGGTTGCTTGAAATTAACCTAAGAGCATTATATATGCCATGTGCATGTCATAGTCTAAATCTCACTCTCGTGATATGGCAAAATCTTGCAAAAAAAGCTATTTCATTTTTCGGGATTATACAACGGATATATGCATTGTTTTCATGTTCTACTAAAAGGTGGAAGATTTTGCTTGACCATGTTCCAAAACCGATAAAAGTCTTTGTCTAATACTCGTTGGGAGAGTCGAATAAAAGTGTCCAAGCTATCAGTACCAAACTCCCAAATAAGGTCACTTTGTTGGAACTAGAGAAATCTTCTCACGATGATCCAAAAGCAATAAGTGATGCTCAATCTTTGTAATCGCACTTGAGAATTTTGAATTTTTAGTTGGTATGGTTATTTGGCATGATATTCTGCTTTCAGAATATGGTGAGCAAGAAATTACAATCTAAGATTGTGTGCATGGATGCTACTCTCACACAAATTTAAGGGGTCATCTCATTTTTAAGAGGTACGTAAATGAAGGCTTCATCGCTAGTATTGATATTGCAAAAGATATTGCATCCAAATGGATGTTGAGCCGTAATTTCCCATAAAACGCCAAAGTAAAGAAAGAAGCATTTGATGAACAAATGACCAAAATGAAGAAATACAATCACTATAGAATCCTTCGAGTTAATTACTTTATTGTCATGATTGACGTTGCAATTGCTTCATTGACTAGTCGATTTGAGCAGCTTGAAGGCATTTGAAAATATGTTTGGTTTCTTATTCAACTCCAAAATCTAAAGTCTCGGATGATAATGATCTACTGAGGTGTTGCACTACTTTTGTACAAGCTTTTTCTCATGATGGGTCATCCGACGTTGAGTTCAATGATTTTTCTCCGAATTAAAAGTCCGCAAGTCACCTTGCCAAATGATAAGATGTCAGATCCGAGATTCTTCATTACATACAGCAGATTGCTACCCAAATGTCTCATTGCATATCGAATTCTTCTAATCGCACTGTGGATCGTAGCCTCAACAAAGGAGTTTCTCAAAATTGAAGTTCTTTGAAAAACTATTTGCGGTCTACTATGTCACAAGAAAGATTGAATGGCTTGGCTATGTGTCGCATTGAGAAGAATATCTTGGACGACATTGATCTCGATGTTATTATTAATGATTTTGCATCAAGAAGTGCTAGAAGAAGTTCCTTTTTATGAAAGACATTGGATATTTGTCGCTCCTATTTGAGGTAAATTAATTCTTACTAGTTACATTTGGTTTATGAACTAGTTAGTACCTAATTAGTTTATCATGTTAAAACTATTGATTTGTGTCACTTTAGACAATATAAAGTTTAAACTTCATATTTTATGAGTAGAAAAAAATTTATAGTAAAAAGGCCCATTGAGTCAAATTCGCCCTAGGGCCCTTGAAAATGTTGAGCCGGCCCTGGTCCAGGCTTGCACCTCAACTTGAGCTCGGCTCGAACTCAACTTGAGCTTCTACCGAGCTCAAACCTGAAAGACCAAATTCACTCTAATTCAACTCGTTTACAGCCCTAGTTACAGGAAGCAACTCAGCTTCTGCCACACAATAATTATCGGGTAAAAACAAGCACTAGAGATTAGGATGTAAACAATTCTATAATGCCATTGGTGATCAAGAGGACTAACATTCTCAACCTACTAAAGTCGATTTAGTTTGTGGTAGAAAAAGAAGTAGTTGGTAGGGTGAGCCCACTCAAAAGATTTTTAAAAAGTCCATACAGAAGAGTGTGACATCTTAGGAGCAATCCTCTGCATCTCTCACCACTTTCCAGGTCTTTTCCACCTATTGCTCTACTATTTATACAGCTCGTTGATTTTGTAGCCTATTATCTCCTCCCTTCGAGTTCAGATTTACCTTTGTGTGTGCGCGCTTGGTCACGCGGTTCAATTCGATAAACATCAATACAAGCACCGTGGCTGCTCTCGATCGTGATTACAACCTCCGTGTAAGCCCACCACACTCGATTCTCTTATGCCATCTTCCAAATAGCTCTTGTTCTAAGTCCAAATAGTCCTCGTGGCGAAATGGTAGGTTCACCGTTGTTCATGAGATCGTGAGCGTGGTCCGCTCTTTAATGTTCTCTCGTGTCCGCTATGCGCCAAATTAATTCGATGTTGTTTAATTTCTGCGCAGAGAAACTCGATCACGATCGAGCGGTTGTTGTCCTCATGGCGACGCGGTAGGATCCGCCGTTGCTCGAGGCCGTGAGCGAGCCGCTCTTTCGTGCTCAAGAACCGTGAGGCGGCGCGGCGTCAAGTGGCACAACATCGAGAGGTCGGAGATGGCGACACCGATTGGAGTTTGCGCTGAGAGATCCAAAGAAGCTGCCCATCACCGGCGTGTCGTTGCGCGCAAAGGAGGATGGTCAAGCGCGCATACGAGAGAGCGCGAGGTGTTCTACACGGATGCAAGTCGCGTACCGGAAGATGAAAAGGTTGAGCAAGGGGTAACACACTCCTCTTTACGTAAAAGTATCCATTATATCAAATCGTTCGTTCCATCTTGGATTAACTTGAATAAAGATGAGTTGAGCTGCTCCGACATTGGAAGATTCGAATGGTTCGCTGATAAGGCCGGCAAGTTTGTAAGAGACGTGGAGACTGGCTGTTCACTTGCGCACTACAGGTTTTTCAGCCCTCTCATCAGGCCTCTTCTTGAAAGGAAACCTGTCTGGTGTAAACAGGTGCGAGGAAGCCGAACCAATCGTCTTTTGATAGCGCCCATATGGTCTGCTGAGCATGGTGTAGAGGCATTGATAGGCTTTAGAAGCGAAGATTGCATGACGCCAAAGAAAATTATTTCCCTAGTGTTGCTGCTACGACTCTCAGAAAGCACGGACGTAGTTGGGATTGCCACTAAATGCTTGCAGTTACTTGGACCTGTATTCAAACCTTTTGCCGAGGTTGCAATGGGAGAACTCGCGCAGCTACCTACACAACGTTTTTCCCGTTTGCCGGACACGTGTCTAAGTGCCGACATAACACCAGTTAGAAATTTGCGTCCAGATCCATTATGTTGCAGAGCAAATGGGCACGGGCCATCCAAATTTCCAGCACAAGTTTCTTATATTAGTTTCTGTTGCAATATTCCAGCGTTTGAGTACAACTTGCGAAGCTCAGCTGACGGGGCCGGCCGAAACGTTCTAGAGTTGCGCGCTGCCATCGCGCCTCATCACCCGCGCCACGGTGTGCAGGAGAGTTTTGCGGTCGAGAGAATTGGAGGACGAGAGGAGCGTATAAATGGTAGACTGCGCCAAATTGAGGAGATGCAACTCACAAACGCAATCGATCTTCTCATCCGTCAACCCGAGCAAACAGAGTATAAAATGTTTTGGCGGTCTGCACATGGTTGTGCACTCTTTATTCTGCGGAAGCCAACCAAGGGTAGGCCAGTGATCCTGAGAGTAGCAAAAACGAGATGCATGTTACGAGTAGCAAAAAAGATAGTGATCGTGGTACACTTTTTTTAAGCAATGTACAATTTCTGTGTCCCTATTTGTTCAAATGTATTGCTGTATTTCTTTTGGTAATTATCCGGATTTTTTGTTTGCAAAAAGTATCCAAACCAAATTCCAGAGCGGTGGATTCCTTTGAATATATATCTAATTGAAACCTAGCAGGCTGTTGTAGACTAACGGGTCTAGGATCCAGATCCATTTTGTCTATCTTCTAGGGCACCATTCCATCAGTTCTCTTCTTGATGGAGAGAGAGAGAGAAATTGCTTTTGTATGGTGGGTTTTTTAGCTGTGACTTTGTCTTATGGTTTTTGAATTATGACGGTTAGCATATAATTTTAGTCCGTACAACTAAACTCCTTACAACGTTTACTACAATCTATCTATAAACCTTGATTTAAAAGACATACCATTTATAAGCTAGTTAATGTAGTAGAAAGTGATAACTAAAATAAGAACCAACCAATGATTTGTTACTCCAGCAAGGCTTTCCAGCAAACCCTGATCAACTCAGCTTCGGCTTCTGGCTTATTTTTCACTATTCATAAGTTGTCTTTTTCTGAACTTTTGGCTTTTTGTTGAGCTTTTTTGCCGGTTTTTTTTCCCCGTATTTGTTTGTATTATACGTAATGGGTTAACGTATTTTTTATATTTTTAAATTTTTTTAAATTTAATTATGCTAAATAAGTCTATGTCAGCTATAGTGTTTTTTTCAGCCAGTTACAGTGTTTTCAGTCATAAGCCATGAGCTTTTCACCCGAACCGATCACCAATAGTATACCCCGTACGGCGCTGTATAACTCACAAGGTCCCATGTATTTGCACCATTAGATGTTGTCATGAACAAGAATCAATTCTTGAACTTCACAAGGACAGGAAAATAACGTGGAGAGAGAATGATGTGCTTTCTTGAACTTCACAAGGACAGGAAAATAATGTGGAGAGAGAAGGATGTGCTAGATACTGTAGGAGAAAAATAAATCTTAAGACTAGTGTGATGCGGTGAATTTGGCATCACCTCTGGAGTCCAGCATGCAAGAGCGAATGTAGTGATTTTTTGTCTCTATTTTAATACGATAATAAATAGGACATGTTTTTACTTCGGTTTATGATTGTTGGTTGCGGTTTATGACTTTTGGTTATAACTTATGACTTTTGAGCTGTTTGTGAAAAAGTACGAAATAACAGAAACTCACATGAGGTTTTGTCCTATATAAAAAAGGTTGTTACAGTGTATACTAAATCAAATTGTAGACTCTATCTTGAAAAGACATTCTGTTTGAAAGTTAGTTACTATAGAAAACCAAAAAATAGATTTTAAAAACTGAAAACAAGAGACTTATAAGATAGAAACTCCTTGGTAATTACTACTATATACAACCAGCAATTGTGAGAGACGGCAATGGCGGATACCATGCCTATCGTATGATGTGTCTTCTTTTTAGATTTTAAAAAATTATTTTTTGGTTTTTTTTATAGTAATTGGCTTTCAAACGGAGTGCCTTTTAAGACGGGATCTATAAATTAATTATAATATACACTATATTGACTTTATTTATATCAGCTAAAATTGTACATGAGTTTCTATTATTCCGTACTCTCTCTTACAAACAGTCTAAAATATATAAATTACACCTATAAACCTAAGCCAACAAGAACATGCGCATAGATAGATGGCATGCCGCCCCTAAAACGGCACCTGTATGTCTCAATTTCGTGATAACTGTGGGACGAGGACTTGACCAAGAATGGTTTGTAACGACGATCATTCTAACCAAATGCTAACTCCTCTATTGCTTCGCCACCGCTGTCCTCGTTTTTTCCATTTGCTCTCCAACTATGCATATTGGCTCATAGTTCTCACATAACTCTTTATTTCTCAACTGATTGTAAGATTTCATACTCAACCTACTTACTGTGCGGTGTTGATATCTGGTTCTTATCTTTATTATAAAATACACGATAAAAATAGATGCTTAAAAAAATACAAAACATATTTTATGTAAAAAATTTTTGTGACAAAAACCACGAAGACACAAAGATAGAATTTACTACATGAAAGATATTTACAATAAGACTCTTGACTTCTATATGGTCTTTAGGTATATATTTATAGTATTTACAAAGAGGCTTCATGTATAAATAGAACTTTGTATTGAAAACAGAAACAAACTAAATAGAATTCGGATCACACTTTAACAATCTTCACCTTGAAATGAATTCGCTCATATAGCTGAAATATCAAATCTCCTCTAAGTAAGTCTTTATCACCTGACTTTGCATCTCGAAAGTCTATTGAACTAATCTTCAAAAAGAAAGATTAGAACAATCTTATCCAAACGTTTTTCGCGAAGCAAAATTGAACAAATCACCAACAGGTTCAAACACATAGCTATCAATAAAGCAGACGAACAAATCTAGGTCTTCAACGATTCATAACCCCAACAAAAGTCTGAGTATGTGTAACCGACCTCCTAAAATAATGCCCAATTGTCAAACGACATAAGCTAAAATATCACATGTGACGCTAGATAGATAGCGAAGAATTCAAATTATAGAATCTGACATGCTCCACCTAGAACAAAAACTCAGTAAATAATACTCATTGAAAAAGCAACTTACATGTATGATCATCACATGCATTGAACGGCTGAGCGTAAAAGTAATTAAATTCCATGATATAGTTAAAAACTACTCCACCCTAACAAAAAATTATAGAGCTGACGACGCAACTTCGATGAAGACGGTGCAATATGATGCTAGGGTATGACGTCAGGTCACACGGACGATAATAACAGTCGCGAGGTAAAGCGTGGATCAGCATTAAGTATGAAGTTTGGACTGCATGTACTAAATCCAACGGCCAAAATTGCCTTTCACACTTTTTAACACTTAAATCTCGTTTCACACTGCAATTCGAGTTTTCCCAATTCGAAATCTCGACTAATCCACCGTGGAAGAGACAGAGAGAAAGCAATGACGCAGGCAGCCAAGCGGGCGGGAGCAAAGAAGCAGCTCTCTCGCCGCGATTGTCGCGAATTCCGACATATTGGACTTAAACACCCAAAAATTCGCTTTTGGACCTAAACCAAAAATTCCGCTTCGACCCTTTCGACCGCGTGTTTGCGAGATGGCGCCACGTGTCCCGGCCGCCACGCGATCGCTTCGCTTCCATCACGCGATCGCCGCGCGCGCCGCAAGGCCTGCCAAGGCCCACAAGGCTTCGATCGCCGCCGATCACAAGGCTCCGCGCGCCGCCGCCACCATGCAGCGCCAGCGCCGATCACAAGGCTCATGCGCTGCCGCGCCATGCCATCGCAAGCTCGCCGCTGCCGCGCATGCGCGACCACGCCCGACCGCGCGCCCGCCCGCCGCGCGCCATCGCAAGGCCGATCGTCTGCCTGGGACACGTGGCACCGCCGTGAACGCGCGTGGGAGGGGTCCGTAAACGGAATTTTTGATTTGAGGCCAAAGTGGAATTTTGGGTGTTTAGGTCCAAATATGTCCGATTTCTCGCCGCCTCCCTCCTCACCCACCTCGTAAGCAACTTTTGGGCACTAGTCTCGCTATCTCTCGCCTCCTATCATCTCACTCCACTTGCGCCGCCACCGCAGAAACCAAGCGCGCGCCGCCGCACTTCACGCGGAGGACGAGCGCGATCCTCCTCGCGCTCCCGGGTAATCATGCTCTAATTTCGTTCTCGGGCATCGCGCTCAATTATTTGTTTATCATGTTTTCTTTGGGGATTGTTTTAGGTAAATAAGGTCATTCGAGGTGGGAGGAGGAGGAGCAAGAGTGCGAATTTGATCAGTATTGCTTCCAAGATCCAATGTTGTGGCCCTTTATTCGCTTTGATTGTTAATTTGTCGCAGTTTTAGTTGGATTTATGTGAGCGATTTAGCGGTTGCTCTTATGTTTGGGTTTAGGGGCTAGGGTTCACATTGATCAAACAAAACGTGTAGTTAGTACTATATCAGTGGTACATAACTGTGATCCGTAGTGTAAGTGTCCTCACGGAGCAGCTAGGCAGTGCCAATTGTGCAAGCAATACTGTAAGCTTCGCTCGGTGGTTTTGAATCATAGAATGGATTGCACAATTTCTGTATGGGATCAATTAGCTCATGACTGATCTCGGTTATGAGGCAATTTCGTTTGATTTTTGTCATTCGGTGCCAATTATGCAGCCAAAACTACACTAACGTTCCCTCTTTCTTCTCTTGCATCAGAACTATGTTGCAAACTTATGCCTCACCCTCCCTTAACCCTCCAGTCAGTCCATATGGGACAGATTCCATTTTAAAAGTAGTAATAATAAATACCTAAAACCCTATTCAACGATAGCAATCTACTACCAGCATATAATGTCTTATTACTCTATTTAAGGGTGATTTCTATGAGCACTAATGTAAGTGCGAGCTCTTTCTATTCGGCTTTTTAATGGAAAATTTCCATATTCAGCTTACTGTGCTTATACATGTATATTGCTATGTGTTTAGGCATCGAGATAGTGGGGGGATGCAGGTCCCATGTAGATTTATCTGAAATATTCTGTGCTATCTCTTATTTTTAGGTTTAGTGACATGACATCACTCATACCTGTTATGTATCTTATTTTTAGGTTTCATTGATTTGAAATTCACTGTCAATCTGTTGTTTAACATCCATTGACTTTCGTATAACTTTCTTGAGAGAGAATACACATTTGTTTCTTTCCCTTTTCTTTAGGAGATTGTTTCATGTTCTGGAAAAGTTCACAGTTGCTGTTTACCACCCGACCAGCATTTTGATGATGGATTTAGCTGCCTGGCCAATATTGTCTCCATATTGGTAAGAATAAATGTATTCTTATTTCCGTTTCAGTAATGGAAATGGGGATGTCCCTGGATCATTTTTTTTTATATAAGAACAATTCATATGCTGTTTTCCTTGCTTCATGCATCACGTTTCCACAAAATCCCAGTTGTCACTTGGTAGGACCCTCATATGGCCCCTCTTGACCATTTACATAAGAAGACGTGCACACCTGTTACTCCTCAGTGAATGATGACTGTTTTGACTAAATATATCTATCCTTTCTGTTGCTATATACAAATAGAATGTTTTGGGGAAGCAAAGTGGCCACCGCCTGAACCAGCCTTTCCACCAGTGAACAGGCATCACAATTTGGCCATCAAAGTTTTTGGTGATAGTAGCCTAGTACCTCATTCAAAGTTTTTTTGCATTAACAGCACAAACGAATAACACTCCTGTTGTGTTATTTTCTAATAATAGTGTTGGTCTTCATTGTCTGCAACCTTCTTTAGCATTGGGGGATAAAAGTAGGAGGAAGCTTTATCCCAATCAACTGTGGATCTTTGTATCAAATCTTGTCATTGATCCATCAATAATGTTAATGTGTCAAAACTACTCTACCGATAGATTAAATGGACAAGAAAAAAATAACAACATAGCACCGATAATTAACCAGAGGAAGTTGTGGAACTTGAATGCATAAAAGCTTTACCTACATTTACTACTTTAGTCTTAGATTGATAAATGGCACGACTGCAGACCATACCATTTTATTACTTGACACAGCCTTAGTTTTTTTAAATAGTTTATTTTATTCTTGGAGAGGCAATCTAGCATAAAAGTTTGTGCTGTTCCCTGTATGATCTAATTGTCTGTCCACATATATGCCATTCTTGACTTTTCACAATCTCCAATGCAAGATTTGACTGTGCTTTTATCATAATATACTAGCAAAAATAATAAAAATTGTGTCTTATGAAAGTATTTTGCAACACTAATCCAAGAACACTAGTTTCTTGTAGTCAATCTGTCATGGGCGTAGGCCTTAGGCCTAGTCGGTTCATTATTAGGAAATAGAGATTGGTTTCTATTTGAGTTAGAGATTAGTTTTCTTTGTTAGAGATATAATTAGAGATATGATATGAGTTCCTATATTTGTTAGAGATATAATTAGAGTTAGATTCTATCTGTTAGGAGGAGCTCATCTATATAAGAGGGCTACCGCATGCTATTGCAATCAATCAGAGAAATAACAAAGTCTTCCTCGTCCATAGTCTCTCTCTCCCCTTCTACGCCGATGCCATCCAGCCATCTTCTTGGTGGTGTTTATCCCTCATGAACTAAGGTTCATGACAACTTGGTATCAAAGCCTCCTAATAATGAATCGACTAGGCCCAAGGGCCCAAGGCCCACGCCCATGACACAATCTATACTCTTACATATATTAATGTTCAAATTTTTAAAAAGTTGACCATGTTTTAATAGGTTGACCACACGGATCACACGGTAACCTATGTTTGTGGATGAAGAGAGTATATCTTGTGCAGAACTATTCATGCCATTAGGTCACCCCCTCCCCTCTAGTATGTGCAGAACTGTGCCTGTGTGTGCTACTGCCTATAGTGTCGACTTCCTATAACCTTTTGGTTTGGTGATCTGCGTTGTTCTTCGACACCATCCACTTTCACGCAAAATCATTGGCTAGTGTTATCTAACTTATCTTATTTATTTATGTTGTTTGTACATTGCAGTCCAATACAATAGTATGCCTTGGCTAGTAAGTTACTAACCTGCTATATTACCTTGTTCTTTTCAGGTTGCTTTCCTTGGCTTCTGCAGTGATTATGTTAAACACTCAGCTGGGAATATCCTGATTGCCATATCTAATGCTCTAATGAAGTTTGTATGCTTCTCATGCTTTTGTTCCTTTTTTTTGGTGCATGCATTTCTCTGTCAAATTAATTAATTATTATTCCGTTCTTGTTGCTGTATTCTTAGGAAACTGTTTGGATTCAGTTTGTTGAGCTGATATGGGCAGCTATACATACAGTATCAACATGTGTTCATAATGCTTTACATTCTACAATTGACTCCAGCAGTTGTTTTGGAGAATGGTCAATTTGTTGTTCCTCTGTTGTGGAAAGCCTAAGGCACAACATTACTATTTCAAGCACCAGTATCACAAGCTTCATGGCAGTACTTCAGCTACGGTGTCTCAATATTAGTGGGCAGACGATGGCCAGCCTCTTTCGAGTATTACACGCTATTTTAAAGTTTCTTAAACACAGTGACTGTGAATTGAAATGCGACTTTATTTGTCTATCCATCCATCATATTCAGAAGATTCGTTGGGATTCTTATTATCAACTCAATGCTAGAGAACTTGTAAGCCTTGTCAAGGATGGCAGATTTAACTTAAGTAATGATTCAACACAGTTAGGAATTCTGTCAGGCAGTCTCCTTCAGCTGTTGTGCTCTTTAGTTGAGCAAAGTGACCTGGAAGACACAGATGGACAACATATGTATGCAAAGCTTGTAGATGTAATTCCTACGTTAGCAGCTTTCTTACAAGAGCAACATGATGTCCCAAAAAGTCTCTCTCAATATTCAAAGCACAAAATTCTGGTAATTTCAGACTTCAGATCTCATCTATTTTTGCTGCATGAACTTTTTGATTGCATCTATACAATACAATAATAATGAACTAAGCACAGTTCTTTGTTGACCAGTTTGCATATCAAGGTTTTTTTATGAAATTAAAACAATCTGTAGTCACACTCATCAGTCTGTCATTTCTTTTTGAATGCAGATGGTAATGATGCGGCTTAAGCCTTACATGCAGCAGGATTGCTCACACATTGTTTGTTGGCTGAAATTACTTCGATGTCACTTTCAGGATCTTCTTAGCGAACCTTCGTTGGAACATATTGCTAAACCAGAGAATAGTTTAGAAGGATCCCCTTTTTTGTCGAGCATTGTAGGTTTGGGCGAGATTCAGGATAAATCCACTCAGCACTTACAAAGGCAGGCTATGCATTTGTTCCTTAGTTGTTGCATATGTTTGAATTACAATGGAAATGACAGTAGACTGCAATGTTCATGTAAGAGAGATGATCGTATGGTTGGTCACAAAGTGCATGGCTGCAGTGATCATTGCAACTGTTTCAGCTTATCAGAAATTTCAGATTGGTTTCAGAGATGTTGCTTAGACAAGATTTTTGACTCAAAATCATCAACAGATATTGCCCTATGCTTTCTGCAGTTATATATGGAAGAGGTATGCATTTGTTCAAAATGCTTGATGTCTAAGTAACGTTGTTCATTGTTCAGGGGCAAAACAAAGTGCCTTTTCAGTTGGTTGATTTTATTTAGGTTTTGTATATAACTCGGAGTTAAATGTGCATCTTTGTTTCGATTTGCCTTCACAAGTGGGTTGTTTGACCTATATGTGGGTAGTTTGTTTCTTTGCATTAGGATACTTGGATCATATTACTGCACATTGCTAGAGAGTTGCCTTTTGTGTTGGGTGTATGTTAAGCCTCACTGAGATGCCATGCCCATTATGTCAGACAGTTGCTAATACTTTTCTTCACGTTCTATCCTCTACTCTGTACTCCATGTTTGTCCAGGCTAAATGCTGAAGACGATTATCTGCTATACTTTGTTAATTTATTTAGTGTTAACATGTTCCTTAATTGAGTAATTATGAATAATCTTGGTAATATGATCCTTCATATTTCAGGATGACATGCTATTCAGCGTGCTCTTACAGCTTTTGGATGCTCCACTTATTTCCTTGAAATTGTAAGCAGGAGATATAATAGTTCATCACATAAACTTATTCAGACAATAGGCGCCTTTATAATTTATGACCTTTGTCCAAACTTGCAGAGATAACATGGAAACTAAATGGACGTCTGAACTGATAGGTGCCAAATTGTTCTCAAGCATTTTGACCCAGTTCACATTTTCCATCTATTGCTTTCATTGGTGAGTTAGTCAACATGTTTTCCTTGCCCTACTAGGATTGCTAGAGGCACAATGATCTCCGCAAAGTGGCACCTTAACACTCAGTTCTTGTTCATTTCTTGATCCGAGTGACTATATACTATTGTGTATAGTGAAAATGTAGAAGAACTTTGGTTTTATTACAAGACTCTCATTTCTTTGATCTTGAGGATGTTTTATTTCTAACCTACTTTAACATGTTTATGACAAAATGCTTTGTTATCGTTATTGAAAATGTAGAAGTAAGCTTCCAGTAGTCTTCAACAGTCCAAGATAGGGGATGCCATCCTTTACTGTTTATTTGGTTGTGGAGTTCTGGTTACTGCAGCTCGCAGAATAATTAGGTAGTTAATTAGTCAGTGCCCTAACCATGATGAAGATAAGAAGTGAAACCTTGATAACTTCACTGCAGCTATCGTAGCTTGACCATATAATGAGCTGGGTATATTATAGTCGTTACTGTCTTGTCCAACATAAACCCTATTGGTTTTCTTAGCTAATAGAGATTAACAATGTGTCGACCAGGTGAGACTGGAGACATTGGTAAATCACAGATGGTCCATAACTTCGTATTATAGGGATGCTTTTCACAAAAAGCAAAAATATTGTTCTTTTTTATGTTATTTCACAAGATCCTGCAAGAACATGTAGTGTTAGAACTTAGAAAATGTGCAATGAAATGTTTTAGTAAATTTGCAATGAGTTAGGACTCATATCCATTTGCTGGCCCATACAGTCACTTCTTTTCTACAGGTCTTCCAAATTTGCTATCCTGTTTCACTCTACAATACTCATTGTAAGGATAATGTTAATTGTTTATTTATTAAAATTATTCTGCAGCTGCACTATGATCACTTGGTACTTGTTGATTATCTCATATCTAAAGATGTAGGTGTGCATTGTGCTCAATATCTGTTAAGGTCAGTTAGTAGCTTCCATATTTTTCTGATGTCTTTTTTTAGAAAAAAAAAACTATTTTCTGATGTCTTTAAATGGCACAAAAGGCACATGTAAGCTCCGCAATGTGATACCTCTCTCTGTCTCTCTCTCTCTCTCTCTCTCTCAGGTGCTTACGACTGGTATTCCGGTGTTGGCATGCTTTCGTTGATGATTCAGTTTATGAGGAAAAAATAGGAAAGATCAATAGTAAAAGGCAGAGGACCTTCAAGGATATAAATAGTATCAGGGGTAGCTCAATTGAAGGCCCTAAGTTAAGTTCCGCTTGTGATAAAAAGAGCGAGAACAAACAGCAACTTTTCCTAAATGCTAAAGTATGTCTTCTTTCGTTAAAGAGAACAGTGGAAGATCTTCATAAGAAGGGTTTGTTCCCTTACAACCCAACGCCTCTCCTTAAAAGGTCCGTGGCCATCATGGTATTTTTTTTTGTGCCCTTAATGAAATCTTGTTTAGCTTCTGCTTTTGCCTTTTCCATTCAATAAGTTTTGTTCATATGAACCATACATATAATTTGTTTTTGCAGCTTGGCAAGGTTTGAGGAGCTCTGTGAGCAGGGCTGAAATTTGAGTTGCATCTGGTGACACGCTGCTATTTCTGTAGTTGAAGAATGGTGTTCTGGTAATCGGATAGTCATTTTTTCTTTGCTGAGTACATTGTGTAGTTCATGCAATACATTTGATAAAATAGAACTAAATGAATCTTCGAATTCATGATCTGATATAGCATTTGAATTGACCAGATTTTTCAGAAAAGGAAAGTTTTGCATCAAGCTGCCGACAACCATGACATTGTAGGTATTTCTCAGGTGCATTGTTCACTAACTGTAAGTGGCATAATAGTATGGTGGCAATTGTCATTCTTCCATTATATTTTCATACTCTTACTCAGGTCTACGTGTATGTGCATGCTTTTGGCGTGGATCACTCGTGGTGTAGAATGAGAGAGGAAGGAATGGGAGGCAGGGGGGGAAGCATGACTGCATGATCTAGGATTTTGCTTCCGTATCTCAACCAAATCAAGGGATCATTATACTTGCAAGGATCAGATGGATGGCCCATGGACGGTGAAGAGCAAAATTTGGCGTACTTAAAAACAGGTGACCAGCCTATCATAGATCTACATGATGTAAGCAGTCCTTAGTTCACAGATGGAATTAATCTTGATTATGATATACTAAAACTTTTCTACAATAAATCCGTATCTTGTAACGGCAACTAGAAGTGCACGGAAACAGCTATTGAGTCGACTGTTTTATTGAAAATTCTATCTATAAGGGAAACTATATTTGAAGTTGTAAACATGAAACTAGGGCTGATCTCTTATGTGGCTTCATGTTTCTCTGAAGTGTTACCATCATCGTCCTACATTCTTACTATTAGCACTATACATCAGGCAATGCCTGAACTCTGAATAGAGATGTTTCAATCTTACATTGGGTTAATACATCAACTGTATGACCCTTGATTCCCTGTATACATGCATGGAGGCATTGGAATTGAGCTTTTGCTATGCTATTGCCTGGAAGAACTGAAAATGATAACTAACAGAAATATACAGAACACAAAAATGACTTTTTTTAAGGAAAAAAACTTGAGCTTTATTTGTGTAACACCCCGCCCACTCACTGGGCCAAGATGCTACCACCACTACTACTCTTACCACTTCCTCAACACAGAGAATTTAAAACCAACATTAACTTTATTCATTTTTGCTACGTTCAGATACAACATAGCATTTCTAGTGATTACTCTAGCCTAACACAGCTAAAGTACATTGACAAAAGTGATACACGAGTGCTGCTGGTTCGTGCCAGTTATCCATGTGCTACTCCTGCCCGTGCCTGACGTCTTCAACGGTCACCTAAAAACATCAACAAAGCAAGGCTAAGTCCACCGACTCAGCAAGTACAAAGCAAAACAAAGAAATAACAAAGTTCATTCATTAGACTATTATCATTCCAATTTCATTAACCACTTTTCCGCTAACCTCTTTTCCTTTAGCCACTTTACGCTTCGATGATCTGTTCATCACGCTACGCACATGCACTTCTTTCTCATCGCTTAGCCTATACTACTAATCGGTTATCACTTCCCACCTCTGTGGGCTATACCCCACTATCTCTCAGAACTATTCTACCGCCATCACTTCCCGCTTTGTGAACTACTCCTCACTATCTCTGTAAAATTCTACAATCATCCCTTCCCATTTCGTGAGCTATTCCTCACTATCTCTGATCGTTTCTACTATTATCACTCCCGCCGTGAGCTATACATCACTATTTCTCAGTAGCTACTTCACTATTACCACATTCCATCTCTCGTGAAATACACACCACTATCTCTGTAATTATCTTATCAAGTATCACCTCCCACCTTTGTGAACTATACGATACTATCTCTCAGATCTGCTTTCATTATTAACTCTTTATGCAATACAATGCATCTGTAATTGTATCACTGTTCAGTTCTGTTTTCACGCAATGCAATGCATCTGTAATGCGCCAGAATCGTAGCTTATACCGTATAGCGGAGTGCTCACCGCCGATGAGCCACTCAATCCCCGCCCTCTTTCATACGGGTTCCAAGCTCCACTCCCGTGGAGTACCTACCGGTAGGTCATACTCAAGAGCACTCCGGATTAGTCCACTAGCTTCACTCGTAGCTAGGGACTTTCTTACCGCTCACTCTTGAGTGTCATAATGCAAATGCATATGCCATTGTCATTATTATGGTCATCCATAAATAAGCATCATGATGTGAATGCATGTATCCATTGTCATTGTCATTACCATTGTCATTGTCATTAGTATTATCGTGAGTAGGTGTGGCATCGCCGCCACCTCGCTCTATTACTATTGCCACCATTAATCAAACATCATCATGTCATGTAAACTTTTCAGTTCCACATAAGCATCATCATATCGTAAACATCGCCTATTTTATAAACCCCATGGTCTACCGCTTCTACTGTGCACTTGCAAGTTCATTTAAGCATGTTAACTTGTCATGTCTTAACGCTCATCACTCATCTTTTATCAATTTGCACTTAAAAGGTAATCTTACCCCAAATCATTCAATTTTAATCGAAATCACTACCCGATTCACCGCTTTACAATGCACTTGCTCGTTAGCCTCGGGATGATGCGTGGACGGCTCCAACCCGCGACCTCCACTCGCACACATCAACCCGACTTAACGGCAAAACAAAAATCGGAGTTTAAACGAGAACCACGCCCCTAACCTCATACCCCGACCTCGGGCGTAATCGCACAGGTTTTGAGGGACCTGTCATGCAGTGCCAACCCCTTTTTTTCTCTCTTTCTTTTTCTCCTCTTTTCTTTTTCTCCTCTTTTCTTTTCTTTTTCTCTTTTTTTTCCTTCCTTCCCCTTCTCTTCCTTTCCTTCCTTCTCTCTCCTCCTTATCTCTTTTGGCCGAACCGGCCACCTCTCCTTTCTCAATCCACTCGCCACTGGGGCCTCTCAGCGGCGCGGCGGCACAAGGGCGCGCCGGCCCCTCCCCGCCGCTTGCTCCCCTCGCCGCCGCCTTCTCCGCCTCCGCCCTCCTCCGCCGCCTCACTCTCGCTCTGGCGGCGCAGCAGCAGGCCGGTGACCACGCCGCCCCTCCCATCGCCGGCCCCCGCCTTCTCCTCCTCCGCCGCTTTACCCTCTCTCTCTCTCGTCGCGGGACCGGTGGATGCCCTCAGCGGCGGGCGCACGGCGCGCCGCTCCATCCCGCTGCCGGCCGCTGGCCTGTCGCTGCCCCACTCGACGCCGCCTCCTCGCGACCACGCCGCTCCTCCGTGGCGCGCCCAGCCCGGCACAGCCGCCCGAGACCCGCCGGCGCCTCGCGCCCTTGCCTCCCCACTCCTCCTTTCACGCGCTGGCACCACCTCAGCAGCGGCGGCAGATGGTCGCTGGGCTTGCCGGCCTCCGCCGCCGCGGCTACTTCCTAGTCCTCCCCTCAATCCCTCGCCTATGTGCTTGTGTTGTGCCTAAGAGTTGAGGAAGGAGGTCAAACTCGGGCGGCTTGGCTTGTAACCGACGGTCGTTGACGCCCTCCGCTTGTCGTTGGCGCTGCCCTCGCTTTAGCCCTCCGAGCTCCTTCTCCTCTTCGGCTCCATCTTCTTCTCCTACTCCTTGTGGTGAGCTTGGAGGTTGGCTTGTGTTGGCTTCTTGGTGTGGCAGTGAGAAGGAATGGGGAGGGGTGCTCTGCTGGCTTTGTTCTTACCTTGGCCGAAAGAATGGATGAGAAAATGGGGTTTGGCTGCATGGGACTAGCATGTATGGGCATGGTTGGGGGCTGCCCTTGGCATTTCTGAAATGACCGAATCGCCTTCCCATTACTCTCTCATATCATTGACTGCCCAAGGGCATTTTGGTCCATGATTATGTTGGTTTTGGGGTTTCTTTTACTGCAGCGGTAAGTCGGTAAAGAAGGTAAGGATTTGCCGGATGATGAACACCCGAAACGCGAGATGGTGCCGACCGTCCCTAGGCGGTCTGGGAACCTCTGAGAGCACTAAATATGCGGCTCTCTAGACGGTGCCGACCGTCCTGGGATGGTCTGGGAACCTCTGCGCGCGACACTAAATCGACACTCCAAAAGGTCGATGGGTCTGACGGCAAAATTCGTTCTTTTTCCCTAATGTCTCCCTTTATGTAGATTTGGGGTATTACAATTTGGTAGTAGCAAATAGTTGCAGTTACACGAGTTCTGGTAAAAATGAGGGGGAGAAGATAAACAAGCACCAGAGGAAATCTGAAAGTGTGCAAGTAGTTGACGGATATGTCTGTCTATCTAGGGAAAATCTGACGATAAAAAAATTAACGCAAAATAAACTTATTAAATTGCCTTATCAGAGCCCTTTTTATTGCCATACGCCGTGGCTTTTGTATCTCAGAGTTGAAAATGTGATTCTTGTATGGAGGTATCTGAGATCTCCGTGCTAGGTCCTCAATTCTCCCTCGACATTTCACACTTCCAAATAAGACATCCTGGAATGTTATCTTTGGAACTTCCTCATGATCAAAACTTGTTTGATACTGGTTATGGACCACACAACAATCGGCATTGGCCATTCTCTGAAAAAATGTAGGCTTGTTTTTCTGCATAAGATAATTTGGATGCTCACCAAACATAGAGAGATTGCTTCGTACATATAGTCTAGCAAATTTAAGAGCTTTAGACCACAATTGAGCATTGAGGTTAGCTTAGTAACCCAGCAATCAAGTTTGCGCCTATGAATGATCAATTCATCCCCATGCCAATCTCCATGGCGATTGATGCCAATCTAGGCTGTTCCTCGGGTCGGCACTTCCAGACGCAAGCACCTTGAAGAAATACCAAAACGCTTCTGGGGTAGATAATTCAATACAAGAGCTTATGTGGTACCAAATTCTATAATTTTGCTGGACCGACCTGTGATCATAATCTTACTACCTCTTGCAACACAACCTGCATAAGCTGAATATAACCTTTTCCATGCAGCCTCATCAATATCCATGGGCAATTCAACAATAATTAGCAGGGGTTCATTTTAAGAAGAGGCATTGTTTTGGTGCTTGATCACACGGCCATCCTTGAAATTATTTACACTTTGGTCGTTAAGATCATCTTCACTGAACAACACGATTCGAGAGATCGATTGCGCACTCTTTCATTGTTGCAAACATGTGAAACCAGGGTGCTCTTTCCAACAGCAACCGGACCAACAATTGGTAGGACACCCGAAGTTACTGTACTAGGAGGTTCTGTTTGCGTCAAGAAATTCGCGATCCTTTCCATTTCCATTTGGCGACCAAACATGCACTTGTCAAGAAGCAGGTGCATGCTGTAAAGTTGCCGGTACAACGGAGGATAGTTCTTCAAAAACGCAGTAAGCTCGCTCGCATCAACGATGATGTTATTCAAGTTGTCAAGCACTTGCTGCAGTTCTTTCGCTTTCTGTGTCACCAGTCGAGAGGAAGAGACGCTTGGCAGGATTGGATTTCGATAAGGTGAAAGTGTGTCTCACCTTGTGATCTTCCGCCTTCTTTTCTTCGTTGCCTGGGTATCTGAAGGTGTCAAGGGTGTGGTAGCCTCTGTACATCTCCTTCCTCATTATGTTCAACAGCTGCAACATCGCCTGGTTTGGAATTTGCCGCCCCTCTGCCTCCTCAACGATGACGCGAACCCGTAGCAGTAGCCGTTGCAGACCATGGCTGGCGCTGTCATCTTCAAGTATTTGTCAGCCAAGAAAGACATCGATCTATTGGCAATTTCACCCATAATTGCAGTGAAAATGACCTCCATCGGGAAATATTACTCTCCTTACAAGATGGTGAAATTAATCACCTAGAGTGCAAGTGTATGCAGTGTCGATGATTAATTTGCTGAACGACAGTGTACCGATGACCTAGAATTTATAGTCACTGTTTAGACTCTCAACTACATGGAGAAATTAATATGCTACTGAATTTGGCTTATGTAGTATACACACATAGGATTCAACGTCGTTTTGACAAAACTGTACCTGAATGATGAAGAACCTTCGAAGAAAGATCGCAGGTGCAGCCACAGCCTTTGGTGTCACTGATGATGAATTCAAGAGTCATATAATACTAGAATATGCTGTAAATTACTCCAGAAGAACAGTACTATCCAATAACATATGCTTTTCAATTTGGATTTGTAGGGATCGCAGGTGCAGCCACAGCCTTTGGTGTCACTGATGATGAATTCAAGAGTCATATAATACTAGACTGCTGTAAATTACTCCAGAAGAACAGTACTATCCAATAACATATGCTTTAAAATTTGGATTTGTAGGACTGGTACGACAACAAAGGAGGTGAATGGTGTATTCAACATCTTTTTCTAAGTATTAACCAATTATTCACTCTAGTAGCTACTAAGCTATGATGATTAGAATTGAAATCTAAAACCAAAGCAATAAACTCAAAAACCCGAGAGAGAGGGAGAAATATGCTTCTCACTGGTTTGACAGCCACAGGGAGGCTACTCTGACTGGTGGAGCGTTGGTGGTCTGACTGACTAGCAAGGCCAAGGCAGTTTGACCGGAGGCTGGTTGGACTGGGTCTAAGTGTGTTCTGACTGCTTTTCTGTTCGCAGAACAGCAAATTAGTCTAAATCCAAACCATTGTTAGTGTAACTCCAAAAATCCATAGTCAAATGAGATAAAACTTTGCACACATATTGCTCAAGGTCTCGGAAACCACTTCCATCTAAGAATCACTTGAATCTTTGTCAAAGTTTAGATCTTTCTCAATAATAGACAAAGTTGCATTAAAACCGGGCAAAAACTTAAAACTCGGAATATGACTTGCTCATGAGTGGAGAATAGTCAAGATGGCTCTAGATGTATTCTCATATATCATAGCAAGTAAGAACATAAGATTTGAGGTAAAAACCCTGGGATCAAGAATCTCGCGATAAAGTCAAATCTAAGCAAAACCGGGCAACTTTAAAAACTTGCAAACCTGGATACCTAGATTGATGGGGTATGATCTCTATGAGTCATCTCCATCACTTATTCGTCCTTGGTATATATATCAAGATAAAAAAAAGAGAAATAGGAGATCAAAACCAACAAGATCAAGATTGCATCAACCGAAACGAGAGGGCTCCATGTAGGTCTAGGCAAAAAGCTTGAGGCTCGCGAGCCACTTGACCTTGTAGTCAACTCAAGCTCGGGGCTTTTCCCAATGAACCAAGCCCAGGTTGCAGCTCCACTCACAAACGAGCTGAGCCCGAGCTGCTTACAAGCGGCTCAGGAGCCCGATCGAGCTGGTGATCAGCCGGTGAGTCATCACATACCACACGCAGTCTCCCCCATCTGAAGACTCCGAAGTTGGGAGCATAACGCTTTTCTCCCCCAGACCTTCCGGCCCACCTCCACCCCCTCGGTGCCGGCGCTCTCCCCGCCCCCGGGCGCCGACGCTCTCCCTCACTGACTGTCTCCCTTCCATCGGTGCTCTCCCCGCCTCCTCGGTGCCAATGCTCCCTTCCCATGATGTCGCTACTCTCCCCACCACCGATCTGTCTTCCCCTGCCATCGATGCTCTCCCCCACCATCGATTTGTCTTCCACCACCCCTGGCACTGCCGCTCCCCCACCCCCGTGCCGCCGGCGCTCCCCCCGGCACCGATTTGTCTTCCCCCTCCCGCCGTCGCCCCACATCTCTCCCGATTCGCCCCAGCCCCTCCCGATCCACCGGCCGTCGCACCCCAGCCCACATCTCCCTGCTTGACGGTGTTCATGTGCATGCGTAAGCTTATGAGAGGTATGTGGTTGGTACTTTGGTTTGGTATATGTGGGTCATCATCCTAAGAAACAGAAAGTGTGCTTGATGATTATGGTTTAGTGATTAGCAGTTGGATGATCAAACTACCAATGGATAGAGGTTCTGCTTGAAATGGAATGATTTTGTTCAATTACTCCTGTGCCTTTTCATTCTTAATTTGGAGCTTGGTTAATTTCTTTATTAGATTCTCAAATCACATGCACATGAAATGATTATATATTGTTGTGTTTATACGCCCAAAACAGTTGCCCAGTTTGTTTTCAATCTAAAGTGGCCAGATAAGAATGTAAAGTGGCCAGATAAGAATGAAGAATGGCTCTCAGTTGCAAAGGATGACATTGATTTTTTGAGTGTTATCCTGGAGTAGGGGTGAAAGACGCTAAACAAGCTCTTGGTACTTCTGTGGTTTCGTATTATGACATGCACCATGTGTGTGCTGATATCTTATCTATGCTTCAACTTTGTCCTTTAACGAAGTGAGTTAATGCCACTAAATCATTTGTCATACAAAATACTGATATGTTATCTCATTGCTAATTAATGCTAGCATGGATTGTACATTCATTTGCAGATTTGGAAGGCCAAGGAATGCCTAAATCTGTTACCTAATAGCAAAAATGTTCAAGCAGAAACTGATATAATTGATGCTTAACTGTCAAACTTCATTATCTAGGGGTCACAGCTTGTGCAGCTCGCGAGCTGGCTCAAGCTAGAAAATAAGCCAAGCTGAGCTAGACTTTTAGCTCATTTCCTGAACAAGCTGAGCCGAGTTGAGCCGCACTGGGAAGCTCGGTACGAGCTCGGCTTGAGCCACTCGGCTTGTTTTCAGCCCTAGCTCCATGAGAGATGATAGATGGTTGTCCCGCAAGCTTCCATCCCAACATGTTAAATAGATGAGGCAATCAGTCCGCATCTAACCCTAATGGATACTATTCACTAGCGCATATGGGAAAAACTCGTTAATCCTACACAACATAGGTTTTACTCACACACTTAACTCATGCACCTTTTTCAAAGCATATGAGCCCGGATCCACTAAGTCCTTAGTCTTTGATCTAACTTGATCTTCTCAGCTTCTCCTTAACCTAAATCTTTTTCAAGCATCGATAAAGCACCGTGGTTTTGATCCAATGCAATTTCTGGTATTTTGGCTGTCTTACTAACATATCCTTCCTTGACTTGATCTTCATCTTTCTTGCAAGCAATAGCTATACTTGTCATGTGTAAGTATTCCAATAGCTTGCCACATATCGACAAGTCTCTTCCATTTTGGTTGCATCAAACTATGCCTCACTTAGACCAACCAAGCCACTTGGTGCAACCTGTTGTTCAACCTTTCTTTCAACATTTTTCGCCTTTCTTGTGCCATGCTTGAGCTCAACCATTCCACCTAACATTCTTGAACATTCTATACCTCGCCTCCGCATGAGCATAGCCTCGATCCTAACCGTTGACCACGTTGATTCAAAAACTTTCCTACATATCCAAAGACAAAGAAATAGTTTTGGACACAAGTCCTACACAACTTGGCCCATGTTACCCAAAGCATGCTTCATGCAACATTAAAGCACTGACCAAACATATCTCAATTCAATTCAAAATCAAATTCTCAAAATTTTGGTATTTAAAATTTTGAAAGCTTTGGTTATTATACTTGTCAAATAATTCATCAAGTCCAAGCCATTGAAATCAAATGAGTTGTAGAGCTTTCTTTATCATATTCACTCATATGTTGTGTAGCTGTGATCATGACTGATGATAATTAACCTGCTACAATTGAACTAAATATGACATAGCTGAACACTTTGACTAGATTGATTATAGATAGTACTTTGTGATGTTCATCTACAAGGATTAGCTTGATTGTGAGTCTTATTTTAAATCTTGTCTATGAGGCTCGCATGTTCCATACTGCAATCTTTTTATGCTCACTCAAGTCGGCATGTTACATAAAAAGGAAAAAATACAAAAAGTGCACAAATAAAAGATATATGCTTTAAGCATGCCAAGGTTAAATAAAAGAAAAGGCATAAAATCATGCAAGTGAAAAGAAGTATGCTTCTGTATGCCACCATTAAAAATTTCTTCAAGTATGTTATCATAAAAGAAGTATGCTACAAGTATGCCACATGCCTAAGATTTGAGTGAAGGGCAATAGGTTTGCTACATGAGACTGCTATCTCGCCTAGATTTAAAGTTTGCTTTAGTTTTAGGCTTTGACCTTTGGTATGATATCTCATTGTGGTTTTATAATTAGTTTAATCATTGTTGAGATGCTCATCATTAATATAAATTACTTAATCGTGATAAAACTTGTTTCGACATTGCTATATGATATATGACTTTATATGATATAGGTAGCTCTACTCAAAAGATGGTCGGGTCAAGCAATTAAATCAATGCAAACTAACTTAGATAATCTACAAAGCTTTTGGATGTTTACTCTCCTTGCTCCTTTTTATAATTATTCCCACTTTGGAGCCCTTGATTATTTCATTGCCAAAGGGGGATAAATTAGAAGAAAGGGGAGACATTAGATTTAAGGAGGATGTGCTCTCTGTGATCTCTGAGTTGTGGTCGATTCCTTTTGCATCTCTCACAAATTCTTTCATTTGAGTGTATTTCGAGGTGTTATCAATGTATTCATCAAGGGGAGATTGTTAGACCATGTGGATGGTCATAATTAAAAGTGATAATGAATAATTAATATTTGGAATGCTTTGGGAGTTTGCATTTGTGAATGTTTCGGTCAATTGCAGTCGAAAGTTTCGAGTTCAAGTGGTTTCAGTTGGTTCCAAGTGATTTTGGGCGCTACAAATTGTTTTGCTTTGCTCCGAGTGGTTTTGCTTGGGTTCAAGTGGTTTTGATTGCTCCAAGTGGTTTAGATCTAGTTCGAGTGGTTTCCATTAGGTCTAAGTTGTTTCAGACGACGTTCGAGTGCTATTGGTGGATCGGACGACAATCGAGTACCATCGAAAGATCGGATGGTTTTCGAGTGGCACAGATACATCGAAGTGTGTCTGAGTAGCATTGGCGCATTAGATGGTTTTTGAATGGCACAAATGCATCGCATGCGTTCAAGTACCACCAAAGATCGAACGGATTATTCGGCCGTAGTACTTTTCATGGTCATAGCTACAAAGATTTTCTATGGTCGTAGCTATAGTACTTTTTCATAGTCGTAGCTATAGTACTTTTCCATTGCCATAGTTATAATACCTTTTCATGGTCATAGCTATAGTACTTTTCCATGGTCGTAGCTATAGTACTTTTTCATTGTCATAGCTATAGTGATCGATGGTCGAGACTTTGTGGTCGATAGTCATAGATTTTGTGATCGATAGTCATAGATTTTGCGGTTGATGGTTGTAAACTTTATGATCGATAGTCGAGACTTTGTAGTTGATGGTTGTAGACTTCATGGTTTGCTGTCGTTGTCTTTGGTTTTTCAGTCGGTTATCATAGACCTCATGATCGGTAGTTAAAGGCTTTATTATCAGTTACCATTGGCTTCATGGTTGGTACTTGTAGACTTCTTAGTTATACAAGTGCTTTAATTCTTGCAATCTTCAAGTACTTCGAGTACTCGTGTTAGGCCAGTGGTAGGACTGGCTGGTGGTGATCGGTGAACAGTGTTCAAAGGAACGATACTCGTAGTAGGAAGGACTCAGTACTTGGTAGTCGGTACTCGATGGTTCTAGTTGGTAGTGATGCATGGTATTCCTGAGTGTTTGGAGTGGGGCAATAGTATTTTTTGAGTACTTGTTATTTTTTAGTACTCGTTGCGCTAGCAGTCATAATATGTTGTCTGAGGCTGAGTTTTGGATAGTGATCAAAATTGTGGTCGTGGATGACCTGATTGTTGATGATGGATGGTGAAAGGTGTGGTATGAGTGTATGTGCTGATGACGGTCAAGTTGGGAAGAACTTGTGCTTAGAAAATGTTTCTTTGGTCTTTGTATGTGCAGGTGAGTATGAAGACAATCATAGTGAGTGACGAGAAGAACCGACAATGATGGGGAGATCTAAGGTCCAGATAGTTCGTGATGTCACGCGAGATGGTCAAACTAATGCTGAGTACATGGAGATCAAAGGTGGTGATACGAGAGAAGTTATGGGCGTGTAGTCTTGGAGGTTTTGACACAAGTTGATGATGCGGGTGCGTTCTCGGAGGTTTCACACATGGTGAGATTGGAAACATTATGGAAGGAGTCCATAATGAGAGGGACTAGAGATTTGATAAAACTGTGTTAGGAAGAGTTTGTGTTCCTTGATTACCAACCACAAGTTCGGCCAGATCGAATGAATCGCCAAGAACGAAACTTTATGGAAAATCACAACAGCAAGTAACCCACTATCGCATCACGGTAGTCCGACCGCCAGGTCATATCGCTCGTTGGTCCGACCGACAAATGCCCAATGGTCGATCGCCATCAGCGAGAACTCGGTAGTCTAACCGCCACCAATCTGATTGACAACTCTCCGCAGTCAGACCAGTTTGCCTGAAGATTTCTAAAACAGATCTAACAAAATGCAATCTTTGCAAAATCAAATGACAGCTCTCCAACTTGGCAATGGTTCATCACAATAATAATTTGGACCTTCTTATATGGCCCTTCGGGATAATTATGGATACAGTAGCCAAAATTTTCAATCATAAACCATGAAGGCTGCGGGCCCAAACTACACAATGGAACAAGTCTAGGTATGAGAAGCATGACAACCTTGCTAGCTAGCAAATATCAATCAACTACATGGAGAAATACACTAGTGAATTTGGCTTATGTAGTATACACACATAGGATTTAACGTCGTTTTGACACAACTGTACCCGAATGATGAAGAACCTTCGAAGAAAGATCGCTGATGCAGCCATAGCCGTCGGTGTTACTGATGATGATTTCAAGCGGATGGAATCATATAACACTAGACCCTGCTGTAAATTACTGCAGATGAACAGTATTATCCAACAACATATGCTTTGCAATTTGGATTATTCTGGATACAGCAGCCAAAATTTTCCATCATAAACCATGAAGGCTGCGGGCCCAAATCACACAATAGAACACGCCTAGCTAGGAGAAACATAACAACCCACTAATACGAAATACTATTAGTAGATGCCAAATCACGACGGTTTGACAAAACCATCTGTGGATTTATACTATCACGCATAGTTTTAATTTGGAGACCGCTCGTGTTGTTGGTGTCAAAAACGAGTATTACCGATGAACCGTCTGTGATATTGAAATATCACTGACGGTTTTTATTAAAAACCATCTGTGATAATCTATTAATTATCATAGATTTAAAAATCGCTTGTGATAAGTTGATTATCACAGACGGTTTTAATAAAACCGCTCGTGATAATTCGAGAATTATCACGACGGTTTTTTTATTAAAAATTGTCTGTGATAAGCGTGATAATCATTTATTACGCCGCTCAGAACCACATCTGTCTTCATTTCGATCCAGATCTAGCTGGTGCTGCACCTAAAGGAGGCAAGGCTTTCAGGCCAGTTAATTTGGTGGGAGGAGGCAGGAGAGCTTTGAAGATTCATACGTTCCTAGTTGCCCTAGATATGGTTAGTAATGAAATTTATTTTTATTTGCATTACAATTTAGATCTAAGTTTTGGTGAGTGCTATTGAAGATGGTTTGCATCTACTTGACCATACATGATTAGTTCCCATCATGTGGGAGGCCAAATTTGTCAAAATTGTTGGTTATAAGTGGTTCGTCGATCGCTGGGGAAATAGATGTTGTGTTTATAATATAAATTAAGCTAGCAAAACCTCAATGCATGTGGTATATATGTAGTAATAATTAATTAATTTAATTTTTAATAATAAGTTGTTATATATGTGCATAACGAGGACCAAGCTGGTTGTATGTCGCGAATCGTGAGTGAAGAGTACATTAATGGCGCTGTCGCTTACAAGAGTTGCCGAGGAGGATTTGTTGAATAAGGGTGGCTACTAAATACACAAATAACTCGCAAACTACAAGCATTAGTTAAAACCGTCAGGATTATCAATTACACAGACGGTTTTAGTTAAAACCGCTCGTGATATTTACACTACAGACGGTTCAAAGCCATCTCGTGATGACCTCGATCATTATCGACCTATAAATTCGAGACGGCTCGAAAACCGTCAATGATGACGTTTCAACCATCTATAATACGGTTTTCGTAGTAGTGACCTTACTAGCTAGCAAATATCAATAGAGAACTTTGAGTATTTCGAATTAGTTGAAGAACGGTGGCAGTTAACTAAATTTGGCCTATATATTTAGTAGTAAGCGTACTATTTAACACAACCTTGATAGATATAGAGTTGTACGCTAATGATAAAGAGTGTTGGACAAGTCCGGAATGTGGTAAATTAGCGTGATTGATTCTCCGTTGATTAGTTGCTTCCGAAGCTGAGAATCAATCCTCTTGTGCTAGCTATTACTGGACTTGATTAATTACACTGTATGAGCAGTACACACATGCAAATACCATGGCAGTACGTACCTGTAGGTAGCTACTAAATACACAAATAACTCCGCGAACTACAAGCATCAGTTAATGGCAGAGCCGGGCTGTTGGAACGATGGATGGCAGACGGCATTACATATGTACATGGCATGCATTTGCCCCGCAAAGATAGCGTCTGCGCTGCATGCACATCATATATATTTACCGCATCTGCATCTGCATCTGCATCTGCATTGCTCCTAATCCGTCCTTAGGAGTTGATTTGGTACATGACATCCAGTAGCACCTGGATCTGTACTGTAATGAGATGTTGCAGGTGATACGGATCCGTGTCTTGAAAAATCTCCAATTGGTGGAGCAATCTCCAACTCTGTCTGATAGGAAGAAAGCTTGTAATCTTTTGCAACTATCCAGCCTCCTCTGATTCACAAATTTCCAGCCAGGCGAAAGCTCCAACAATTCTACAACCGGAGCGCAGCAAGACGATAAAAGATGGAAGGGACCTCCGCCACGCCGCCGCTTGAGCAGGAGCGATGTTCGGCTCCGTCGCGGCGCTCTTACTGCAGGTGATCGATGTGCTCTGCTCTCTTCGACGAATTTACAGCGCTCTCGTATCGTAGGAGCCAATCGTCGGCGCGGACGATCGCGGCGCTCTGCCTCCCTCCGACCATTGTCAGCGACAAGGAGTAGTTGCATCCTTATGATAATTACGAGGGGCCTCCCTCCGACCATTAATCCAGCCTCAATCGGATCCGCACAGCACTGATCCAACGGCCCACAGTCACGAATTTTTTTGCGAATCGTAAGGCAAAGCTGAGAGGCTGCACTCGTTGCTGCGATGGCGCGGCTCCGTCCAAGCTGAGAAATGAAATGCTTCAGTTTCCTCCGTTCCTAGTTTTTTCCTTCTTCTATGCTTAGTTAGAAAATAAAAGAATGTAAAGCTGTTCGACAACATCAGCAATTCATATCTCTGCATTTTTGCTTCCAGACGCAGGTACTATGTAGATCCGTAGTGGTCATCCAAGAACTGTGAGCTTGCCATTTTGTCATGTGAGTACATAGTACGCTCAAGAGTTGAGTGTGATAATACGTTCAGTGCGGTTGCAGTTTTTTTTCAAAAGGAAATGCAGTTTGTTCTAGCTGGTCCCTACCATCTCTCTATCAGTTTTGAACATCTTATGTATGAACAAATGCGCGATGAAATTCATATGATGTTGCAGTGCACAGTCCATGGAGTGCCCATGCTTAATTTGGTGTTAAACAGAAGCTCAACGAGTTTCTTCTCAGAAATAGAGCGCCGTTATTAGTGAATCGTACATCAGATCTTCTCAGAACTTTCATCTAGTGCCAATTGATGGTTCAGAAGAGGAAAATATTATTTTTCACCATCTTGTGGTGATGCCTTCTTGAAACTCTCTCGAGATCTTAGCTACCGAATGACCTGATTATGCAGTCCCATTAGGAGGAAGCTATTGGGCACATCTCTGTTGAGTTTGAGTACACCTGATGCCTTCTCTTTGCATCTCCGTTGAGTCCAATTGTTTGTGTGTCGTCAGAAATCTAACACTAATGAACCCTTTGTTCACTAACGTGTCATCCGGTGACAACCCGTATATCTTAATTAGCGCTGATAATTAGATTCAGAATAAACACAATTAATCAAGCAAATCATCACTTAATCAAGCTACACTATTACAAAAAGGATCATCACACACGGTTCAAAACTATCATCATAGACGGTTTTTTGAACCGTCGAGTTTATGTGTCGGTGATAATCGGTTATCATAGACGTGTGTCTATACGCCAATTTCAGGCTTTCCCTTATGCCTCTCATCGCCAAGCAAGTGTCATATTTTCAAATATCTTGAGGACACTCTTGACTATAGACTTTGGTATTCTTTTGATTCTACACTCCTCTTCGCACTTTTTTCTCGATGCTAATTTTACGAGGTGTAGAATAGATAGAAAGAGTACATCCGCACTTGTCATGGAAAGAGTACCTCTATCACTTCTCATTTCTTAGGCACATCTCTTATCTCTTGGTCATCTAAAAGTAGTTATCTGTTACACATATCCACTATAGAAGGTAGTATGTAGTTTCGCTAGTAGTTGCTCTTAGGTTCTCTCGGATCTTGTCTACTCAGGGACTACTGTTAGTTTTAGGTAGTGTTCCACTCTGTGACAATACTAGTACCATCAATATTGCCAAAAACCTAGTGTAACACTCAAGACCAAACACATTGATATTATATACCTTGTTTTTAGAGACCATGTAGAGAAGGGGGATGCTGTTCTTCAGTTTGTAGAGTCCGAACACCAGGTTACTGATATTTTCACTAAGACTCTCGATTCTTCTCATTTTGCTTCTTTATAGGGAGTTGGGGTTATTTCTCCTTTGCCTTGCTTTGAGGGGAGTTTGATTCTTTAGTATTCAATATATCATATTGTATATTTAAATTTCAGCAACTTGTATTGTAAAATTTAAATGGAGCTTGAACTATTATCCCCATGTGACATGCAATCTTGATTTACATCTTGCCATGTCTTGTGTTAGTTTTCTAGATTAATCAAGTCTTTCTATGTGTAACTTAGCTTTTGTCTTACTAGCTTGCTTAAATGTGAAAAACTTGAACTAAATATATCAATGTTGGATCTTATGACTAGTTTTGCTTTAGTGATTCTTTTCGGATTCTTGCCATGTCAAATAGATTAAGTTGAGTCTAGAACCTAAATTACGCTTTAAATTGAGCTATACTAGTTCTTTCTAAAGCATGAATCTACTTCTCCTAGGTTTTGCAGCTTGGGTTGAGTATAGTTTACGGTCATGAATAACTCATTGTTTTTTAACTAGAAAATGAAATAAAAATGATCTCTTCTGTGTGAAAAACTAATCTCACCAATCCTTTCTCATGAAATGACTTCCCATTGCACTAGGCATGAACTCATGGGAGTTTTGGACGACCATGACCATTCTCTAAGCTTCTTTCTTGGGATGGTTGGAATAAAGTTTCAGATCTAGCACATGGCAAACTCTAGTGAAGAAAACAAAAATTGTGAAAAATAGTTGAAACTTATGAGGCAGTTATAGATGGCTCCTAGTCCAAGACTTGCTTACTAAGATAAGACCAAATTATGTTTCAAAAATTGCCAATTGTGCTAATTATGCTCAAATCCATGTACTTGAAGAATATGATTTAATATTGAACTTGTGGCACTCTAAAATTACTCAATTATAGTTTCTTGGTTCCATTTAGTTTATTGACATGCCTTGACTCACTTTTGGATACCTTTGGGTAAACTATGACTTTGAGCAACTTGACATGCCAAGAAATCTATTTAATTTCAAATTCTTACTAAATTGGTTTAGCTTAGCTATATATGATTTACCATGATCTACATAACTACTTTACATAATATGTTTTGGTGTAATACTAGAGTTACTTCGGATAATTTTTATAACTCCTTATCAAGCTAAATTGAATAAAATACAACCATTTTATTTCATTCATACTCTATCTTCTTCCACGCATCTTGATGACTCCATTGCCAAAGAAGGGAAAGGTTGGTAAAAATGCATCTAGAGCATAATTTGAAGTTTTGTGTGAATTCTTGCTAAGTTGAGCTTGTGTTGTGCTTTGTTTTGACTCTCTTTGATCTTTTCTCACCATGGCTAAGATCAAATAGAATAATTGTTCTTTCATATGAACATAGAGTGAGATTTCTCAATTTATTTGATGGAGTTGAAATCTTTTGTGAAAAACTTGCACTATTTAGTGGCTTCACTCCATTTCTAGCTCATATGGTCATTTTCTGTCTCTGTAATCCTTTTGTGACCATTTTGTGCTTCTCTTTGCAAAATTCCCTCTTTACTTCTAAAACCATCTCATATTTGTATTTTTGTGAAATTACCAATGGGTTTATCAAGGGGTGGGTTTGAAGGAATATGTGAGAAAGTACAGGTTAATGTTGTGATGAACCATTGCCAAGTTTGTATAGTAGAAATTTGAATTTTGCAAAGTTTGCATTTTATCAGATTTTGTTGTTAGACAACTCACCGATCGCTAGCTTGTTGTGCGGTCGATCGCTCGGTAGCTACCAATGACCGCATTGGTTAGTATGACCGTTGTCTTGTAGCCAATTGTAATTTTTTAAAGCGGTTGTCTTGATCGAGTGTGACCAACTGACCACTCGGATGGTGGTCGACCGCCCTAAAAATTTGATTTTAGATTTTTGGGATTTGGTCATGGGGCGATTTGAATTATATTTGGTTAGTGCATTAATGTCACATGAGGCATGTTTTAATTAACATGGTTCAAGTTGTAAAGAACTTAGAGCTGAAAATAATTTCTTTGTCTCGAATGTGTAGGAAGCTTTAGAGTCAACCGTAATCAATGGTGAGGATCGAGGCTACGCTCATGGAGAAGCCAAAGCGCAAAACAATCAAGAATGTTGGGTGAAATGGTTGATCTCAAGCATGGCACAAGGTGAGAAATGTTGAAGGAAAGGCTTGAGCGATGGTTGCACCAAGTGGCTTGGTCACCAAGTAAGGCGTGGTCCGTGGAACTAAAATAGAAGAGACTTGTCGGGCATGGTAAGCCATTGGTGTATCTACACATAGCAAGCATGGCGATTGCTTGTAAGAAAAGATAAATACCGAGTCAAGGCAAAAGTATTTTGGTAATTTGCTAAATACCAAAACTATGTCGATCAAAACCACTGCTTGTGTATGCAGCTTTAGGTCAAGAAGAATCTGAGAAGATGAAGTGGATCAAAGTATAAAGACTTAGCGGATTTAAGCTCATATACTTTGAAAAGCATGAATGGGTTAGTGTGAGTAAAATCCATGTTGTGTTGGGTTAACGAGTTTTCCCATATGTTCTAGTGGATAATATTCATTAAGATTAGATGTGGACTAGTTGCCTCATCTATTTAATGGGTTAGGATGGAAGCTTGCAAAAAATACCATCCAACCATCTATCATTCCATTTGTATGTTCTAAGGATAGGGTTTAAGAGGTGTGAGTATTGTGGTGTGCTCTCTTGTCCTTCAAGTGAAGTAGTATAAAGCCTTCATCCTTAAGTAGCAATAGATCAACTTTGTTCATCACTCATAGTGTTTTCTTGATTTGGTTAATTTACTCTTATTCTTATTGGTTTTGATCACTTCTCTCTCTTTCTTGATCTTGATGTGTGCCATGGACATAGAAGTGATTGAGATGAGTAATGGAGATCACTCCTTGTCCATCTAGGTATCAGTCTTCCAAGACTTTGATGTTGCCCTGCTTACCTAGTTTTGGCATCATTTTGGAGTTTCTTGATCTAAAGGCTTTGCTTCAAATCTTTAAATGTTTTTACTTGCTGTGACATGTAGAAATCTATTTAGAACCATCTTGGCCATTCTTTACCCACGAGCAAGTCATATCCTGAGTTTTCAATTTTTGTCCAGCTTTTAATACAACTTTGTTTATTTTTAGAAATGTCTGAATTTTGACAAGGATTCAAGCGATCTTTAGATGGAATATATTCTTAAGACTCTAAGAAAGATGTATGCAAAGTTTTATCTCATTTAGCTATATATTTTTAGAGTTGCATCAAAAGTGGTTTGATTCGAATCGATTTTTGTCGGGAACAAGGAGTGGTCATACCGCCTTGGCCCATCTGCATCGCTTGTCGATTAGAACGCTTTCTTGCCGCCGATCGATCGCTGCTCGCCGCCACGATCAAACCGCTCCCGGGTAGCCGGTCGTATTGCTCTACCCTAAAGTTTTTCCTCCCTTTGGTTAAGGTTGTTGCTTTTGGATTGGTTTTCAAGTTTGATCTTCAAAGCTTTCCTATTAGAGTGAAGAGTTTGAAAATATTTAAGATAAATTTTGTTAGGCACCATTTACTTCTGTTGCCATTCGATCCTACGTAAGCTCATCGCTTAGCTACAGAGGCGGAGCTAGGCCTCGAGCCGCCGGGGCAATGGCCTGAGGCCCAGCTGACAAATTCCTTAATATTTTATTATAGGCATAGCTAAAAAAATTTTTAGTGTCTTTTTTTTTAGTGGTCTTTTAGGGCCAAGCCCAAGCCTTTTGGGATGCTACGCCGTGCTTAGCTATGTGTTCTGTAATCTTTAGCTAGTCCTCGTCACTTGGTGAGCTCACCCTTATCAACCACTTTTTTTATCTCAAGATCGTTGCCGCCACCAATACCAATGCGACTATATAAAACTGATTACATGTTTTTGCTTCACTTGTGCTTGTTTTACCCGTAACTAGAAGAAGTTGTCGATTAAATCTACTCTTATATCAGTTGAGCCATGCAAGTTGCAAGTATACAAGTTGAAATGAGTAACTCAAATACAATGCGATGACATCTTGGAAGTTGTACTGCGCATAGATTAGTGCCGTGGACATTCGCTTGCAACATTCTCGGAATGTTGGGATTTTAGTTCTTTGATTTGTTGTTGGACTTTGTAGAGCCACCAAAGTCGGTTCTCGTTTTCAATCTTCACATTGTCTAGTTTCACTCAAGAGTCAATCGAATCCTAGCAGCAAGTAGACTTCTAGTTGCCGCATTGGTTAAATAATTTCATATTTGTCCGCCGCAGAAGCAACACAGCCTTCTACCACACCATGCTAACCCTTTGGTTTATAAAAAGAGGTGGAAGAGATCAGAGAGAAAACACTATACAATCAAACCAAACACTACACCAGAGCTTGCTTTACCACGTCGGGATGGATAAGAGGTAAAAGAAGCAATAGGACAAGATGATAAAATAATAGGAGGAGACTCACAAACTAACAAGGTCTGCATGCGCTCGTGACGAATAAGGAGGAGCTGGCGGCTCAAATAAATAGGTGGAGCGTGCCAGGAGGGCACCTCCTTGCAATGATGCCCCCCATAGCAGCAACCCCGTCTCAAACGTTCCAACCGAGCGGTCGCCGCAACACCCGCTCGAGGGAGAGATGCGGTCCTTTTGTTGGTGCAGGGACCCATGAGAGACCATGGGAAGTGACCCCATATTTGTGATGAGTAATTGACACTTGGTTTAGAGAGATTGAGTTTGGTTTTGAGGCTTGTGCTCTTTCTAGAAGATTTTAAGCCTTTATGACTTGCTTAGCAAATAGTCTTACGCCACGTGGTCGTGAGTAGTAGCTTTACGACCACGTTGTCGGTAGTCGTTTGGTCGATAGCGACGCATTTACAAACCACGCTATTGCAGGCGATTTACTTCACGACCATGTTGGTCGTATCGATTTTACGACCACGCTTGTCGTAGTCGATTTTATGACCACGCTTGTCACAGACCGGTTTTACGACTTTGTGGTCGGCAATCGTTTACAACTTGAAGTCGACAGAGGTTTTTACGACTTCATGGTCGATAGTCGAGATCCGATTACCGTGGTCGAGTAGTTGTAATTATGACCGTGTGGTCGTAAGTCATAGCTTCGCCGGGCCATGCAGTAATCGGGTCATAGCGCCTGTCTAAGTGATCGTAAGTCGTAGTGACCGGTCCTCGCCATAGTCGTAGCGCTCGTCATCGCTTGAGCGATGGTCGTAGCACTACAGCTTGGTGTGGTCGTGAACTCATAGGACCATGTACGCTAAAGTCGTAGCATCGCCGTTGGTCATAGCCAATTGCAGTGATGGTCGAATAACATACGGTGTGGTCGTAGGAAGCTCGGGAAGTCTTCTAGGCTACAACCACCTGGGCATGATCAAGCAGATACGAAAGTGGTCGAGGTGGTTTACTACCGCTTGTTTTGTCGTGTTTGCTCACGAAATACTTTCGATATATGCATTGATGAATCTTGTTTATAGTGCTATGTGATGCTTGCCTGTTGTGATGATTGCGGGACTTTGGAACTAGATCATGGTGAGGCATGGAAGAACCGGACTAGACATGTGGAGGTGTTGAGGTCCAGAACGGTTGGGGAGATGCCAAGGATGACTAGGCTTGCGAGGTGGCTGCAAGGTTTGGAAGCAGGAAATGGGAAACTTCCAGAAGGTGTAGAGTGGCATTTTGGAGAAATACTGGATCTACAAAAGAATACTTTCGTTAAAGCTATCTCTCACAAAGCACCTGTCCGCGTGTTAGCTGTAAAGCATATGTGAAAACCCGTAGACAGGATTAACGGGTCATCTCCGTATCAAGAGACTATAAATAGGGATGCACGGCTACCCATCCAGCAGCCTCAAGGGTTTCGTCTTGCATGAGTTCGTATTCGTGTTGAGCGCCAGTGTTCGGTCCTCCGATGGAGTGGCTATAAACTCTTCTCTAGCTATATATCATCTCTTGATCTATATCCGTATGCTCATATGCGTGGAGTTGAGTTGGTTCTATTCGCTTGTATGTTTGCTCTCTGTTTTGGTTTTGCCCTTCGCTCTTGATCCGAGACTTTGCTTCTGTTCTCACTGATGATCCGACTTGCCTCGTGTTGGGAAATCTTACTCAAGCCATCTTGGCCCTTATATTCCCACTTATTGTCCGATTATCCTCTTCTTCTCGGCCTCAATTTTGAGCGATTTGATGAAATCCGTGAAGATCTCTATTCTCCGTTAAGTTTTCAATTCAAGTTCGTGAGAGCCTCCGAGATTTTATTCTTGCTATGTTCATAGGTTCATGACCAATTGATCCTTGAATCAAAAGTTATTTGAAATTGATCTTGCAATGCGCCTTCCTATCTTCCTCTGCTTTATTTACGACCACGTTCTCTTTTGACCATGTTGAGTAGTTTTCACCACGGTGTCATGTTTACGACAGTCACCCACCACAATGCTAGTCTCCGACCACTTGCCTTCTCGATGCTTTCCTCTGTTCGGTCTAAGGTTTCATCAACTATTGATCATACTGTTGGGACTTATGACCACGTGGTAAGTCTTGACCACACGATGATTCACCGGCTAAGTTTTCACTGCTCGCTTCTCTTTGTGAGACTTCAACTCTAGCCTTCATAGCTTCAACTCTAGCCTTCCTAGCTCAAGAGCTATCGGAGAAAAGAGTTAAATGGATACTTAGGAGAATTTGAAGGCACCATTCATCCCCTCTCAAGTTCTGCTCGATCCTATAACCCATGTAAGTTTTTCAAGTATAAGCAAAGGCCTCAACCTAGGCATGCATTATCGAGGTTACGTGAACTAGTCTCTAACTATCCCAACCACCATTGGGACACGGGCAACTATCAGAATTGGTAAGGACTAGTTATAGTGTGTTCCACAACTATTTCTCCTTTAAAGTATGCACTAACAATTTCCTCCACCAGAGAGCCCAAAACCGCTATGTGGCTATCGCAGTGGATCTACATAGAGATCCACCCACATGACCAGTGGACTCTCAACTATGAGGAATGCAATATCAAAAGGGCTTGTGAGATCCGGAGGAGGAGTGCTGCAATAACGAGCAACCGAGTATACGTCGAGATGAAAGTTCATCTCAACGCAGTGCACATGCAGGAGCGCGAGGCTCACGAGAGGGAGCATGACAAAAGAGAGAAGAATGCCACGCCGGGCGGGTCGACGAAGTTCAACGCCAGAGCGCAGGAAGGAAAAAATGGCCCCGATCGACGAATAGGTTAGGCCATTCTGAACTAATCAAGGTCCATTTTTTCCATTCCAAAAGATGCATATGTATCGTGATTTAGTACTTTAGTTTGTTGCATCATGCATGATGTCAGTCTTATGTATGTAACCAAACCCTATGTGCCGTGTTATTCCTAACTTTATTATAAAGTCTATTTTAATTGAACATGAAATTTCGCCATCTTTTCACATCTAATTCTTCGCATACCAAGGTATCCAACAACATGAGTGGTATTGTCTACCATATGTCCATCATTATGCCTAATGTTGTACCACACCCACATATTAGTCAATTTTTCTAGGATGCGATGTATCACTTATGGGACAAGGCTTGGAAATATTGTATGGGTGTTTATGATGGATATATACGCTAAAGTGTCAAAGATTACCAGTCAATATATGTATTTACGCTCTGTTAAACGATGGTGTCATATATGCTTCATACATAAAATCTCTATTTTTAAGTTATGGATAGTTCATGATCTTAAAATATTTTCAAAAATAAAAACAAGTTATTTTCGAAAATAAAAAAAGGCTCCTATCATCCAATAGATCGGGCGAGGAGGTGCTATCGCCTAGCGGTTGGGTGACAAAGACATGTCATTCGACCGCTATGATCGTATTCCCGCCACCCAACCGTAGCAATGATCATCCTATCGCCGCCATTAGACGATAGGTTCCATCTTCAACGGTTCGATTACGTAAGATTAATTTTGTAAAAAATAAATCGTAGGTATATTTCTATATTTTTGAATAAAAATGGATTTTAAAAATCGACAACTGTGGTTTGTTTCCTCAGAGTAACATACCGTATTCTATTTTATTACCCTTTTAATTTTGAACTTCAAACTCAAAGTATGCCAAGAAAAAAGATGATGGCCCTACTCTTTCAATATATGGCTTATAACTCTCTCAATAAATAAATAGAACGACTTCTCATACAGTTCAAGTAACTTATTGGAACAACTTTTTCAAAGTAACTTATCGGACAAGTGCTCATATTAGTGCCAAAAGCCACACCACACCATAAACCATAAATCACACCGAAAAGAATGCACCAATAAGTTTGTCGTGAACAAGAACACTTGTCTTGTTCCTTTCCTTCCTTTTGAATTATCGTTGTCGAATTTACTCATTTTTGTCTCTCACCGTGGAATGAATTCGGTCCTGAAATTTTAACATAAGTATATTAATTTAGAAGTACATCTACATTTTTCAGAATTTGTTATATTAATTTGATCCAAATCAAATCCATCCATGTAGCCTAGGAGTTGTTAGCCACGTAGCTACAGAAGGAATTGGGCCTTCCAATAGATAAGTTCTCTTGAATCAGCTTGACGTTGATCAAATGACCAAACAAATGAGTCAAGAGAGTATTAGCACACGGTGGATATAGAGGCCGGATTTGTATCTATTATCTAAAAAATAGAGTATTAGCAAACATCGAGATCGCAGCACACCGTGGTGGAGGCAGAGGACAAGAATGTGCCATTGGGTGCCGCCATGATTGACGAATGGATCAATGCTTTGGATACCATATTAAGTTATATGTAATAATCAATTCACCTAACCTTTTCCTATCACTTAAAACTTTGGGGCATACAACTCAATATGGCATTAGAGCCAAAAGGTCCTGAGTTTACACCGTTGATGCAATTTACAAAAATAATCGCGACCCACTAACAGCCCACATCTTAGGTCTAACGTAGCCAAACATGACTTAAAAGAATTGAAATATATTATCCACTTTTTCTCATTAGTTTAAGTTTTTAGATGAACCAATTAGTGCATATAACTTAATGTAAAGAACCTTGGTGATGGCCAAGAAGAATAGCGCCTAAACCAGATTGCCTGTGGAGTAGGAAAAGTGTACGACACTATCAATGTTGACCTAATTAGCGGGTAGGTTTTTGACCGATGACTTAAATATTTGAATTTTGGTCGCTTGCAAGAGGTAGTACATAAAAATAGTCATATACGGTTTGGCAGGCATGAACTTAATACATTTTTTCCCAATTTTTCTATTAACCCTGCTCTTGAACAAACACATCGCTTAAAAAGTTAGTTACTATAGACAATACAAACATAAACCGCTTTAAGCTAAAAGGGCTCACTGCTAGATCGCTATTTGCTGCGGTTAAATATTTCACATTTGTCTGCTGCAGAAGCAACGCACCGCCACACCAAAATTACGGGTAAAACAAGCACCAGAGATTAGGATGTAAACCATTCTATAATGCCATTGGTCACAGAGCAAAGGAGGGTTCGATAGGGGCGCTATGGCTTAGGCAGACCTGAATTTTTGTAATGCACTCATATACCCTCTATCCAATAGACAATAGCTCGACTCGCCGCTTCTCCCGAGGAGCGCCGGGCAGTGGCACCGAACTGGGAGCGCGGCGGGCGCGCACGGCCAAGGGGCGAGCTGGTGGCGCAAGGGAGGCGCGGCGACGCCGCGCGCCGACGCCACCGACTCCACCCGGCCGCCGCTCCGTCCGGCAGATCTCCACGCCCACTGCGGCGCACCACGGCATCGCCACCGCACCGCCGCCCGCCGGCCTCGGGCGGAGGCGAGGCGGCAATGTCGCAGCCACGGAGTTACCGCACTGGGCGCGCAGCCGCGAAAGAGCCGCACCGCCGCACTCTGCGCTCGATCTAGCCCTCGCCTGATTTGTCATTTGTGAATTTTGATTTGAGGCTTGAGCAATGGATAGAAGGGGAAAGGAAAATCACATAGAGGTGAGGCATATATTAGGAGTGTCATTGATATTTGATAATTGATATGCAGATTCCATTTGTCAATTTACATTTTGCAAATTCATAGGTTAATTTATTTGTCTATTTGCTTTTATGTGTTTAGATTTGAAGAGCTATTTTAATCGGGGTTCAAATACCACAAACCCAAGCACGTGAAAGTGGAAATGTTGAAGTGGAGGTGGGAGAGTCTCATGCAGGCCAAGTGGAAGAGCTGCAAGAACAAATACAATTAGGCTCAGACAAGTGGAAGAGGTAATTGAAGAAGAGACAGTAAGGTGATCTTATAACTGAATTCAACCTGATTATATTGTTTCGATCCAGGGTTTTATTCCAATTGATAGATTTGCTCCTAATATTATAGATGAAGTTAGAGGGCTTTCATAGCTAAGGTCCGACTCAACCAACCGGTCATAATTCCCTCAAAGGATAAAAGGTCCTTTCAAAAAAATTGGTTTAAGCAATATAATTGGTTGGAGTATAGTTTGAGAAGAATAGGCCTTTGCTTCTATTGTTTTCTTTTTAAACATGATCGAATGGATGATAAATTTGGTTATGATGTCTTTACAAAAGTTGGGTTTCAAAATGGAAGAATGCATACATGTCACTAGTGCATGTTGGTGGGGCTAATAGCATACATAATCAAGCTAGAACAGCTTTGATGATTTTGATAACCAAAGGTCAAGTGTAAACATAAGGTTTCAAGCTATAGCAAAGAATCACTTATCAAGTATGAGACTCGCTTGAAACATCCTGGGTATTGTGATTGCTTTGCAAGGTGAACCATTCCATGGACATGATGATGGGTCCGATTAGTATTATAGCTTGAATGGTATTGCTTTAGATCCGCCCATCTTATTTTTTTCCGCCCTCCGCCACTGGTGGTGAGGACTGCATTCTCACCGGCCGAAAGTCGACGAGTTTCTGTGGTAGAAAATGAATTTTGTACGGATAACCCATCTTTTATTCAAAAATACAGAGATATACCCGCATAAAATTTTTACAAATAGGCTCGAGTCGCTAAACCATTGGGCGATTTACGCTTGTCGCCCCACCAAAAAGCTTACTTATAAAGAAT
>JAYEVI010000323.1:0-104205 GCA_036346575.1 Dendrocalamus sinicus | reverse complement strand
TGGCTGCCACAGAAAGTGTGGCTAACAAAATCGAAGCCACACTTGTGGCAAAGTTTGGCAAGAAACTGAGTCTATGACGTGTGGGGCCGGATGCTAAGAAAGTGTGGCATGCCAAAGTTACGTCAGTGAACCAAACAGCTACATAAAAACTGTGGCACGCCTAACTTGTGGCTAGGCAACTTCTGGTCATGAATCAAACAGGCCCCTAGCCTCTAGCTGTTGTGATCCCAAAACCCGATCGCCATGCCTACTCATCGGGGACGGAGACGCTGGTCCCCGAGCAACACCGCAGAGGAGTCGTAGCACAAAAAGGGCAGCAGGACACCTTAGTGTAAGTTCCTATCGTCGCTCCCTAGTCCTCTTCCGGTTCCGACTCCCGTTGATGCTCTGTAAGTACTTGGTTATACAACCCGCTTTATGCCCTTGAGAAAATTGTTAGATATATTGTTTCAGGAGATCAACCGAATAGAATGGGTGAAAGTCGCGCGTTCGAAGAAAGGAGATCATCCTTCACATTCAGGATGGTGGAGGCAATCACGTGCGTCAAAGACTGAGAATTAGCCAAAAAGTGGCAACAGCATCAACTGGAGGATTCTGAAATCGTGCAGGCGTACGTTGATCTCGAACGCATGAACGACCTAGACATTGATAAGTAGATACTATTTACGCATGCTATTATAGTTATTATGTACATATATTGTTACTGTATTTTTTTCCTTACTCGGGGAACCTACTCTAGGGCGTAAGGTTCTTTACGAGACAGTAACATTATACTTTTAAAACATAAAGGAAAATTTATTTTTTCTTGAAATATTTACATCATTGCGTGCCCATATTTTTATGCAACTAATTCAATTTCAACTAGTTTTTAACGAGGTGGATACGAGAGAAAGGAAGATGGCGGCGGCCGCCACCATCGTCGCTGCCTTTACTGTGTATAGTTACTTGGGTTGGGTTTGGGCTGGCACAGTATAAACGCCGGCACGATGGGTTTTAGACTATGCTTGGACCTGATCGAAGACGAGGTGGACCTGTATAGTACAACGAAATAACTGGACCGAACCGATATGGCACGGAACGATCTGGAACACGAGGAACCCGGCCGTGCGGGGCGGATGCTGCGCCTGCGAGTCTGGGACCCGATTAACTCAGCAACAACTAGGGTCCGACTCCGATGCTTTCTGGACGACGGACGATAAACCTGATTGCACTCGATTGACGCTGACTTGTCGAGTTAGGCCCTGTTTGGATCAGTTTCAGATTCTTAAAAACCAGCTATTACTTCTAGTTTTTAAAAGCTGGTTTCTAAGCAAAAACTAATGGGGTGTTTGGATCCCCTAGTTTTTAAAAGCTAGTTTCATTTATGATTGGTGCTAATAGACTATTATACCCTTACATTTATTGCTCTTGAACAGCACATTAAATAGCCATGCGTGGTCTTTAATGAGGGTAAATGAGTATTTGTGAAAAAAAATGGCAAAAGCTGGGTATCAACAGCTTCTTGGTTTTTAAGAATCTTGGTAGGTAGATTTTAAAAACTGCCCCAAAAACTGGTCTGTTTGGATCCCACCCAGTTTCTAAAAGCCAGATTCTTAAAATCTGGGTGGATCCAAACAGGCCCTTATACTTTCTCTTGTTTACGGCTGCATCGGGATTCGAGCTACCATGTGGCATGTGCTATTGAGATACCATGAGTTTTGACTTTAGGGACGAATTTTGGCACAAAAGAACTGGCCTAAAGCCCAAGCATGTCATGTGCATGTGGCCCATTTGTTGGCGCAGGCGCAGCTAGTAAACGCCGGCCGCTCAACTCAACGTGACCGGCGGCCAAAACAAAACCAACTTTGATCTCTCACACGCCCTCCATACCAGTGCGCCATAATGGTCTGCTTGCTTCCATCCCCAACGCCCCAGTCGCTTCCAACGGACGCCTCCGTCACATCACATCGGCGCCATCGCTATCACCCCAAGTTGACATGCCACCGGCCGCCTCCGGCTCCTCCTCGTCCCCTCCCCATGCACTCCTCTCCTCCCACCCCAACTTCGCCTCCTCCTCACCTCCCAATCTCCAGCCCGAACCCCACGCCTGACCCGTCGTAACCACCATCCTCCACCTATCAATGGCGGGCGCCGACGAATACCCAGACGACGACGAGTTCGAGGACTACAACCCCCACCCCTACAGCGGCGGCTACGACATCTCCACTACCTACGGCGCCCCTCTCCCGCCATCCCCCTCCACGTGCTACCCCATCTCCTCCACCTCCACTCCCGCGGGAGTCCCCGTCCCCTCGCCCACCGCTTCGCCGCCGCCTGCGCCTGCTCCTGCAACGCCGCTGCCTCCGTCTTCGCCTGCGCAGCCGCGGTTGATTTCGCTCGAGCCGAGGAAGGCGCCCCCGCAACCTGTGGCGGAGCCCTACTACTGGCCCGAGCCGTACGACTACGGGGATGCGCCGCGGGATCAGCCGATGTACGCCACGCCCGAGGTGTTCCGTGGTTGGCCGTATTTAGCGGGGGCGCAGTGCTACTCGCGGTGCGGGGGCGACTACTGGAGGCAGTGCATGCGCGGGCTCGATTACCTCTTCGGCCACTCCGACGGGTACGGGGAGCGAAGGATTGGGGTGGACTGCCACGGGGTCCCTGTGTACGCTAACAGGAAGGGAGGAGTGGAGGACACCGTGGTCGTAGAGGTGGCGCCGCCGGCTGTTGGGAATGTGGAGTGGCGCTACGCTGGCGAGGAGCCGGATCAAAGCAATGTGAGGAAATACACCGCACCATTGTGAATTCTCATTCTTTAGTTTTGACTTGCAGTACTGGTGAGTGTTGACTGATTGCTTCCTGTGTTGTTGTGTACTTAATTTGGAGGCAGGGGTTATCTTGGTACGATAATGCAAAACAGGACACCTATGCATATGCCCAGCCTACCTATGGTTCATTTGATACGCCTTATGAACAGTTTCACAGTATTCATGGTGTTTCCGAGGAGCCTACCTGGTTTCCTAATCAGAGCTACCACGAGGTTTACAATGATGAGGACTCTCAGCATCAGGTACTTCTCACTTGTCAGCGATCAAAGAGTGAGCCGACTAGTTGTCGATCAGCCTGTGCATTTAGCTCAGTTACGTACATGTAATTGTTCCGACAATTTAGGTATCATTGTCAATTATTTTGTTGTTTTATATGTCAGTGGATGGTTAACCATCTGCACGTCAGAGTTGTCTAACTATACCATCAGCACATACATCTGTGCCACCCCAATCGACTAATCTTATCGATAGATATATTTGACCTTTGAAAAGAACAGCAGTTGACAAGAAGCACAAAATGAAATGAACAGGTTGAGAGGTTCTTTATGTTCTGGAAGCTGCTTTCAGTGACTTGACAATTTACTCAGTGATCCATTACCTTTTTTTAGAACTCATTACTTTCAAATAGCACTCAAACTGTTCCTGCTTGTGCTCTACACCTCTAATCCGCATTTCAATTTCACATGCAGGAGTTTTTGTCTGGTTATGATGGAGAGAGTAAGTCAGCTCGACCTATCTATTGTTACAATCAGCACTTTGGTGAACAACCACTGCATGTTCAGGTTGAGCCACCGGAAACAGTTTATTCTAACAAGTTGGAGTACTATGAGGTTTGTCAATACTGTTTACTTAGTGCGCCGTTTGGTTATTTTGGATCATTGTTTTCTGGATTCAATTTGCATTGATAAGTCAATAGTTGATATGTATACATTTGCTTATTCTGGTTGGAAAAATGTGTTATGTTTCTCTGTATTCTCATGGTTGTTAACTAGGTGATATTTTGATCCTGATGTAGAACTTCACAACGTACAACAACCAAAATGATATCGATAATTTGGAGATGTCGAGATATTCATATGAGGTACAGCCCTATGCTCACATACCTGATGATTCCCTTGAACCTTATAAACCTTCTTCATCTACGAATTTGGGATACTATCAGGCCTACACAGAAGGGGTGGCTCCTGGATACAATGATGTAAGTTAGATAGCTTCATGTATTTGCCCCGCTACACATATTGTTTGAATTGCTTGTGTACATTAATTTTTGGTAAAAGTTTCAATATTTGATGTGGCTCTTTTATGTTAGTTATTTAAGTAATTATGTTGTAAAAATCACAATTGAAACTGCTGCTATCACATTCGAGATGCTGCTCATACCTTGCAGATTCAAGATTTTATTTTGTTTCTTTAAACTCCTCGAGTGTTGGTTACGATCACGCGTTGGCTACGACCACTCAATGGCTACGACCACGCAATAGCTACGATCACATTGATTGATGTTATGACCATGTTGAAGAAGGATCTACAACCACTCAATGTTGGACTTTGATGTTGGAAAAGATCGCTTCGCTCCGATAGTAAATCAACGGTCGTAAATCAGGTTTCTCTTCGGACACTCCGATCACACGCGGTGCTGTTCGGACTAGTCCAAACGTTCCGATGCTGATCGGACGGTCCAAACATTTTCAATGATGATCAAATGGTCCTGACGTCTTCATTGATCGAATTGGTCCGATCATCTTCTTCACGCCACAGTCGATTTTCGAAAGCTATGAACGAAGACAATACAATTACACGAAATCTTTGGTGGTGCTTGAATTACTGCACCTTTTCCTTAGTTTTCTCCACCATTTATACATAGCTTTACAAATTAGATTCGGATACAAAAATCGACTCTGAGACATAAATTTCTATTTCTCAACTGATTCGGACTCAACTCGACATACATTCTGAAACAAATTCGGCATGATTATTTCCAACAAACACCCCCTAATCCTTGCCGACTTTAACTAACTTCTTTGACACCGAGTAGATTAATCATATGACCAAAATTGACTCGTCCCATGCCTTTGTAAGCGCATTAGCCTTTTGTTTTGTTGTTGAAACATGCGAAATAGCCACCAACCCTTTTTCAATGCATTCTGGAATAAAATGATACCGAGTATCAATGTGTTTGCTTCTTCTATGGAACACCGGATTTTTCATAAGCGCTAATGATGACTTATTGTCCACAAATAATGTGAAAGGCTTGATATTCTGTTTAGTCAATTTATACAGCAATCTCATCAACCAAATACCTTGACATGCAGCTGAAGTTGATGTCATGAACTCCGCTTTGCATGATGATAATGCTACACTTTGCTTCTGTGAGCACCATGTAATTACGTTTCCATGTAGATAAAACACCATCCCAGTCATGCTTTTACGATCAACTGGATCTCCGGCCAAATTACTATCACAAAATTCTTCAAACATTGGTGTGTTGTCATGATTGACATATATCAACCCATAATCTATAGTTCCTACTAGATACCTCAGCAAATGTTTTAATACTTGCTTGTGTTGTACTGTTGGTCTTTCCATAAATCTGCCAAGTACCCCAACTGAGTATGCAAGATCTGGTCGAGTATGTATCAAATACCGTATGCAACCTATTATACTTTGAAATTCAGTAGCATTGACCTGCTCTCCTGTCTCATCTTTGTCAAGTTTCAACTTTGACTTTATGGGGTACTGATAAGGGTTGCATACCATCATACCTGCCTTCTCAAGAATTTTCTTTGTATAATTCGACTGTTTAATTGTAATATTATGCTTACTTTGTTTCACCTCCAGACTGAGGTGGTAAGTCAAAAGTCCGAGATCGCTTATCTCAAACTGCTTCTTCATCTCCTTTTTAAACTCTTTAATTTTCTGACCACATGTTCTGTTCTTTTCTATGGAGTCAAGTTCTGTCTGCATAGTAGTCTTCCAATGATTTTCCTTTAAAGCCTACTGAAACCGCATTGGTTCATCAACAGTGATCATCTGCAATTCTTCAGACAACTAGTGGGTTCGGTATGCTCATAAATTTCAGCAAGACTTCGATAAACATGTGCTTTGCTTGGTGGGGTCTCTACCTCTTCTTGATCAATTTGAGGAGAAGCTGGAACATCCTCTGCAACCACTTGTGGACTGGCAGATGCACTTGATATGTGCGTAACCGGTTCTTGATGATGAAATTGACCTATTTCATCTTTGTTTTCTCCTTCGACTGAGGAAGAAATCCACTTTTGCAAACTGATTTTTTCTGATGGCTTTACCTTTCACTCCCATGTTTTATCTTCGCAATAGATCACATCATGACTCACAACAATTTTGTCTTCATGTGGACTGTACAACCGACTAATTTTGGTTCCTAGCTCAACTTCCAAATAGATCAATTCTTTTGATCTGTCATCTAATTTTTTCAGATAAGTGAGCACCTTTGCATATGCTAAGCAACCAAACACCCTTCAAGTGTTTTAAACTTGGTTTTCTTCCACTTAATGCTTCATATGGAGTCTTCACTTCTAGGGCTTTTGTGGGTACTCGATTGAGAATATACACAGCATGTCTTACAGCCTCAGCCCAAAATCTTCCCGGTAGCAGTCTGCTTTTGAGTAAACTTCTTGCCATATTCATAACTGTTTGGTTTCTCCGCTCGACTACTCCGTTTTGCTGCGGACTGTAAGGAGCTATGAAATATCTTCTAATTCCTTTCATCTCACAGATTGATTTGAATTCTTGCGCCAAGAATTTACCCCCACAATCAGATCTCACTACCTTGAGTTTGTGATCAATCTCATTTTCGACTAGAATCACAAATTTTTGAAACATGTCCTTGGCTTCTGATTTTCTTTTCAGGATGTATACCCATATTACTCTAGAACAATTATCAACAAGAAGTAGAAAGTATTTATTACCTCTATTCGACTCAGGGGTAATAGGACCACAGAGATCAACGTGAAGCAATTCCAAGGGTTGTGTAGCTCTATATTGTGCTTGCTGTGGGAACGGGAGTCTTGTTTGTTTGGAGATAATGCAACTTTCACATCTTTGAGATGGATGACTGATAGGCGGCAGATCATGAACCATCCCTTTCTCAAGTTATCTGCTTCAAATATTGAAAATTTACATGACCAAGTCGATCATGCCATAACCAAGCCATATCATCCACCCGCACACCGAAACTGATAGGCTTGACAGCGTTTAACTCAATCTTATATAGCTGATTTGGAGTTCTCATCACCTTTATTAGCAGCCGTCCCTCGTGGTCATGCAGTAACAAGTTCAGTCCTTTTAGTGTCACATCGTATCCTTTCTCAGTCAATTGACCCAAACTAATGATGTTATTGCACAATCGAGGTATATAATAGACATCCGTTAATGCTTTTTGCTCTCCATTCTTGCTTTGAAGCAAAATAGTGCCTTTTCCCTCTATATGAACGACTGATCCGTCTCCAAATTTCACCTTGCCTTGAAAATCTTCATTCAATTCACTAAATTTTCTCCTTTGTCCAGTCATGTGATTTGAAGTACCATTGTCGAGCTACCAAATATTGGACTCCATCATCTCTTTTCCAACTTTCAGTAGTTGTGGCTGGATATATTCTTCAGTTAACATCATAATTTGTGTATTCTTCTTCTCATAGATGGATAACAGAAGTGCTGGCTCCTGCTCTGTTTTGGCTTGAATTAAATTTGCCTCTTCATTTTTCTTGTAACGACAATCAGCAGTATAGTGCCCAAACTTTTGACACTCATAGCAATTAATATGACTTCTACAGAGTGCAACATAATGGCCTTCTTTGCCACAGGTAAAGCATTTGACTCTTGTTTTGCCTCGGTTGTAAGAGGACTTGCCTTTCATTGCTTTCTCTCCATGACCAGTAGTAAAACCACGACCTCCTCGACCAAAGCCATGGCCACCTTGACAACGATCACATCCATGCCAATTGCCAGATCCCCGGCCTCCTCGTTGGCTTGGATTTGAATCCCACCAAGTTTTATTTTCACCCTTCTCTTCACTTTTCACTAACAATGCTTGATCTGTCCTGGCCTTACACCCTTTAAGCAATCCCTCATGAGCCTTGAGAGATCATGTTACTTCTTCTATTTTCATGTGTTGAAGATCACTTGAATATATAAGAGTTATGACCACCGGCACGAACCTCTCAGGTAAGACACGTAAGTATTTTTCGACCACCGTAGTTTTCTCCAATGTACCTCCAAGAGATTGGATCTCGTCGACCACAGCAGTTAATTTACCTATAAACTCATCTACTGACTGAGTTTCACCCATGTGCAGTGCCTTATATTCTCCTTGAAGAGTTTGTAGCCGAACCTTCTTTACTCGATCCACTCCTTTGGTTTGTATCTTTTCCGACAAGTTGACTGAGCATTGAGTCGGGTATGTCAACGTAGATGAGCGCCAAAGCAGTTTGATCGGTCTTCATGTCGAGTTCCTTAGCCTTTCCTTTTGGATTGACCTTTCCACTAGCGTCGATCGGATTAGCCACCTCGTCCTAGACCCCTTGGGCATGCATGTTCACCCACATCTTCATAGACCATGTTAGGTAATTATATGAGTTGAGAACTGGATATGGAAGGGAATTTGGTCCTTCCTTCATTGTCGATGAAGATCTGCTCCTTGCCATGTGCTACTCCTACAAATTGATTGGCACCGAGTTTTGATACCAGATGTTGGTTACGTCCACATGTTGGCTACGACCACTCAATAGCTACGATCATGCAATGGCTATGATCACGTTGATTGATGTTACGACAACGTTGAAGAAGTCTACGAGCACTCAATGTTGGACTTTGATGTTGGGAAAGGTCGCTACGCTCTGATCGTAAATCAGCGGTCGTAAATCAGGTTTCTCTTCGGACTGCTCCAATCGCACGTGATGCCGTTCGGACTGGTTTCAAATGTTTTCGATGATGATCGGATGGTCCTAACGTCTTCACTGATCGGATTGGTCCGATCGTCTTCTTCTTCACGCTACAGTCGATTTTTGAAAGTTATGAACATAGACAATACAATAACACGAAATCTTTGGTGGTGCTCGAATCGCTGTAACTGTTCTCCATTATTTATACACAGTTTTAAAAATTTGACTCAGATACAAAAATCGACTCTGAGACATAAATTTCTATTTCTCAACTGACTCGGACTCAATTTGACATAGACATTGAAATGGATTCGGCAGGATTATTTCCAACATTGAGCACTTCTTTTTGATGGAATTATTAGCTGTTTGACTGGAGTGTAGCTAATTGATCTTTTATTCATTAATTTAGTGCTTTGACCTGCAGGATACTATATCATCTGGTGAATATGGAGATATGGCAAACTTATTTGCGTCTTCCTTCTATCCTCGACTAACACAAGTTTATGAGCAGCCTCATGGTGATGAGAATGTCTTTGTGCAACAAAATTGGCAGAGTAACTGGAATGTGCGTTCTGAACATGCCTCTCAAACTACTCAATCGGTAAGCACAATTAAGGTGTGCATTTTTGTTAGAATTTGATTTTTCACACTAGTATATATATCAGGCTGCAATGCCCTATACTCCTATTTTTTTTCTGCAACATATTGCTCCCATGTACAAATGAATGTGCTATCAGATGCTTTTTTCCTAGTGTTATGATCTTGATTTATGGGTGACCCATTGATGTGAGAAAACTCTCAGACATGCTGTCTGCTATTGACTGCTGTGCTTTTCTTGGCAACTAAAGAATCCAGAATAATCTGTTTTCTGTTTTGGTATGCTGTAATCCTGATCTCCATGATGTGTGCTGTGTATCCAATCCATGCATATTTCTCATCAATCTTCCTTCTTTTGTACTAAACATTATCTCCATAACACTGAAAAGAATTTCGTTACTTCGGACTGACCCTCTCACCTGACCAAAAGTACCACACATATCTTGTTTTGGATATAGCTGGCACCTGGTTGCTCTTTTTACTGGGATAATCCGATAGTGGTAATTTTTTAATTACAAGGCTCCCATTTCTTTGACCTTGAGGAGGTTCCATTTCTAGTCTACCCTAATTTATTTAAAACAAAAGGTTTTGTTGTTATTATTGTACATGTCTCCTGCACATCATGAGCATGATTGTTGGGTTTGCCAATGCAATGTGCTGAAAACACAGACTCTGTGAATTCTTATACTCCTCGCTAGATAGTTGTTCCTATCCCTTTTAGGATTTTGTGTAGCTAAGTTTTCTTTAATAGAATTTGCATTTTACTTGCTAAAGTAGCATAGCTAAGTTTTCTGTCTGTAACCAGCAAAAAAATGAGGTTAACCCAGTTCTATGGCATCTTAATAAATTGGCAATTTCAATAGTCATAACAGATGATTTTCCTGAGTTCTATGGTTTCTTGTGCTTTGCCAAGACTTGGCTAGATTTTCCACTGAAGCAGTGCAGTGTTAGTGTACGCACAGATTTTTTTTATGGTTGAATACTGGGTGTGCGCATCTGTTCATCCAAAGTTATCATTTCTCCTTATTTTTCCTTGTGTAACTAAACAACTCACTATGTTTAACCTGCAGGATGATGATTTAAACCATCTGAATGGCTCCTTGTGGCCCTTTGGGGAATAGAAAACAAATACTGTGTAGTCTGTACTGTTGTAATTTCACTTCGAGATCACTTGTATGAACATTTAATTTAAATATACTTGGCCAAGTGTCAATAAAAAAATATTTTGTAAGTGATTATGTACCAATATATGTAGGTTATGCATACAACGCAAGATCATTGGCCGCACTGCCGACCATTGCTTGTACTGATTTTCAGTTTGTGTGAAGCTTTGGAGCTGATTTTATACATTTTTCTCTAGTCTCTTACCTGAGACCTGCTGTATACCATAACCATTTACAGTCAGCCTCACTTGTGAATACCCTCACATCCTCATATACTCCCGAGCTTTTTATGACCATTTTACCTGCTTCAAGTTTGTCTTACAAGATGGCTTTGTTTCATATCTTGCAGTATCGGTAATTTAGCGCTACAAGTTTGACTTTGCTTGGATATATGCTAATTGTTTATCCGTACTGAGTGTCATGCCGTTACAATTTTCGTTGAGTCCTGGCTGAAGTAACTAGGTTACTGAATTTCAAACCAAATATGTTCTTCAGGATCGTCACGGCTCTATGCTTGCTCTACATATCATTTGATATCCTAAGTTTCCTTTCTATTTTGGCCTTTTGGTTTCTTGTGTGGGTCGAATAATTTGTATGGTGAGCGGTGAAGCATTTCTTCATGGTACTTTTTTTAGGGAACATGCAAAAACTGTGCATGCCTTTGTATTAGTGGGAACGAACAGTACAGAATTACAGTCTAGAATGGCCTGAGGCTAGGGAAAAGAAGAGTACAGAATTACAAAAGTGCCGTAAAGACAGGTCTGGGGTACAGAACACAGCGAAAGGAAGCTGCTGAAGAAGGAGCTAGGTGTTCAAACTTCGAGTAACCTGAAGTGACTCTACGCCGGCCAAGCGCCAACACGATAGGTCCTCGAGTAGCTTTGTCAGGAGCTTGTTCACATTCAGCTGAACATTGTCGAAGAATCGGGCATTCCGTTCCCGCCAAATGGTCCAAAGGAAGAGGATTACCAGTGTATCCAAGGGTTTCCTTCTATCTTTAGGGAAGCATTTTCTTCCAGCAATCCACCATTCCATTAGTCGGTCCTGTGACACCAGCGGCCCATGGTGGGTTCCGAAGACACGCAGTGATTTCCCCCACGCTTGCTTGACCCAAGGGCAGTGGTTCACCGAAATTCCCCGACACGTGAGCCTATCAGCTGTTCAACAGTGATCGTTGACCACTACCCATGTGAAAAATTTGCATTTCAGCGGCGCCTTGTTCTTCCAAATGTGTTTGTGACATAAGAAATAGGTCCCTCCAATGAAGAACGCCTTGCAAGCCGATTTGGCTGAGTATACCTCTGAGGAATCCATCCTCCAAACTATCCTGTCTTTAGTTTTGGTGTCGAGGGCCACGGATTGAATGAAAGCCCAGAGGTGGACATACTCAGTCAGAGAGGGCAGGTACTGTCAGTGCAGCCTGAATGTCGCGAACCCATGCATTTAGAGCAACCCCTTGAGCCTCCGTGGTTGCTTTTCTTGCCTTGGGGGTATCAGCTTGGAAAGAGCTGGATAGAGAGATTCAACGGATTTTCCAATGATCCATTTGTCGAGCCAGAAGAGCGTAGTGTTTCCGTCTCCCAAATGCACCTCCATCGCCTCACGGAACAAAGCCCGAATAGCTGGTTCGTGAGTCATTTGGAGGTGTGCCCGGTGACTCTTTCCACAGGAATGCCCGGTGACTCTTGTCGATTGACCTAATGGCCCAGGATGGTAGGTCCAGGGAAAGGAGATGGTAGAGGGGGGTGGCGGAGAGAACGTGTTTAACTATGATGAGGTGGCCACCCAAGGCGAGCAGTTTGCCTTTCCATGTTGGGAGTTTCTTTGTGCACTTTTCTACCAAAGGTTGTAGATCATACTTGGATAGTCTGGACAAGGATAAGGGCATGCCCAAATAATTGATGGGGAAGGAGGAGAGTTGGCACGATAACTCGAGTCGGGCCATGTTTCTCTCGACTTGTCCACAGCAAATGGGTGTCACGGAGCTCTTCTGAAGATTGGCACAGAGGCCATCCCAAAAGCATGGACGATATGCTTGATTATTTGCAGGTCCTGCTTTACTGGGGTGATTAAGCAAATCGCATCATCAACAAATAGGGATATACGATCTTGAAGCCCCTGGATTGCCAGCGTGAGGTAAGGAAAGAGGAGCTGCTTGCTTTGAGGAAGAACGCGTTCAACACCTCCATTATGAGAACAAAAAACATTGGTGACAATGGATCTCCTAGCCGGAGTCCTTGCCGTAGGCAGCTCTTGCTACCCAGCATACCATTGATGAGGATTGATGAGGACGAAGAAGCTAGGAGCATGGAGATCCACTCGCACCATTTCTCACTGAATCCCATATGCTTAAGGATTGGAGCAGAAAAGGCCAAGAGACTGAATCGAATGCTTTGGAGATATCCACCTTGAGTAGAAGAGCTGGTTTCCTCCATGCACGGAGGTTTTTGGCAGCCAGTTGGACGAAGCAAAAAATTGTTGTGGATGGTTCGACCCGCAATAAAAGCGCTTTGATTCGGCATGTTCTTTAACCTGTTAGCCAGTACCTTGGAGAACAGTTTTGCAGAGCTATTAACCAAGCTGATTAGCCTGAAATTTGACAAAAAAAGTGGCTCCATCTTCTTTGGAATTAGGGTAATGAAGGCTGAGTTTAGACAGTGAAGGGAACGGCCCTTCAGATCGAGGAGGGCATGGAAAGCTTCCATGATACTGGATTTGTTGACCGGCCAAGCCACTTTGAAGAATTCTCCCGTGAAACCGTCAGGGCCAGGTGATTTTGAAGAAGGGAGTTCTTTGATAACCCCCTAGACTTCCTCTTCGGAGAATGGGACATCCAGGTGGCTTAGGTTGGTCATAGGCAGTTGTAAGAAGTTGAGGTCAAGGGAGTGATCCCGCTTGACGTAGGTGCCCATGAGGTTTGAGTAAAACTCATGGAACTGGTCTGCTATATCAGCATGGAGGGAGTACAATCTACCCTCATTCGTGATTGAAAAAATGAAGGTCTTTTTTCTCCGGTGTGAAGCATGAAAATGTAAGAAACGAGTGTTTGCATCCCCCGCTTTGAGCCAGGTAATGTGAGAACGCTGCCGAGCGATCATCCTCTCAAGGGAGGCCAGTCCAAGGCATTTTAATTTGAGAGTTTGAAAAAATCGACGAAGTTTGAGCCTGCATGAGGACATCGGGGTGCAGCTCCAACCAATCAATCGCAACGAATGCTTTATCGAGCCTACTAAGGGTTGGGTTGCTCCTTTCGTTGCTCCAGGTGAAGCGACGCCCATGAAGGTTAATTTCGTTAAGCCGCAGGTCATTAATGAATCTTTGGAATTTGCCCATTAGGCACCTATGCAGGTTTGTGTTGTTTTTGTCCTGCAAAGCGAGGATCATGTTGAAATATCCAGCGAGGAGCCACGGACCTGTGCATAGACCGGACCTCCCTAAGTTCCTGAAGGAACACTGGCTTGAGGTGCTCTGTTGTTAAACCATACACAGTAGTTAGCCACCAAGGACTGCTAGAACTTTGCGACGTCACCTAGAATGTGACCGAGTAGGACCGAAATAGCCGGGTGGAGACCGACACGGAAGAGGATTTCCAGGCAGAAGTTGTGGACCGAGAAGTTACAACGAGGGATGCCAATTCGATCTTCAATTGCCAATGCCGCCTCCTCCTTGGACACCAGCGGCCTTCTCCCACCGACATACGAGACGAGCGCACGTTTGAGATGACTCTCTAAGTTGACATGCCCTGGGGTGGCAGAAGAAAGGAACACCTAACGAGGCACAAAGACCTCAGTGGAGATCTCCGGAGTGGATGCACGCCGGCTGTCAGAGCCAGCCGCAGTCCTCGGTGAGTCTAAGGAGCCGGACTAGCCAGAGACCGAACCTAGGCTATCTGCAACGCGGCGAGAGGTCACCGGAGAGGTAGCAGCCTGCAGATCACGACGGTGACATTGCCAGTCACGATCGAAAAGTGCTCATGCGTCCTACGGTGGGCTCTAGGGGCGCTTGCAGTCCTTGACGTGGTGGTTGAAAGCCCAGTAGCGCCTGCACCTTGTGGGGTTCCTGTAGGCGGCTTTGACGTGGTCAAAAGCTAGATAGTTCTAACAACGACCAACTAGGACTGCATGACATCGGTGCGCTGCTCCAGTGGAGCCAACGGGCGTGGGTCGACACGCTTCCAGCAGCGCTTGCTTTGCACCACTTGCCATCCCTCCTTAGCCAGCGGGCAGGTGGGAGGAGGCCTAGCAGGGAGGCCGTTGGCGGAGGCGCAGCTATGGCCGCGGCCAACAGGGAGGGGCCTGGTGCGGAGGTTAGCGAGGCTGAATCACTTGCTGCAGAGGTTGGCGAGGTTGAAACACCACCCACAACCGCCGCCAAGTAAGCGGAGGTGGCCCCTGGCTTCGCTCCTAATGTAACACCCCGCCCACTCCCTGGGCCAAGATGCTACCACCTCTGCAACTCTTACCATAACAACACAGGAGAAGAAATTTAAAACCAACACTAATTTATTTATTATGCTGCGTTCAGTTACATCATAGCATTTCTAGTGGATACTCTAGCTTAGTAAAAGCTAAAGTACATTAACAAAAGGTGATCCAAAAGTGCTACTGGTTCGTGCTGATCATTCATGTGCTAATCCCGCCCGCCTGACGTCCTCAACGGTCACCTAAAAAAACATCAACAAAGCAAGGCTGAGTCCACCGACTCAGCAAGTACAAAGCAAAACAGCAAATAACAGGTTCATCCATTAGACCATAATCATTCCCGTTTCTTTATCCACTTTTCCATTTAACCACTCTACGTTCCGATGAACTATTCATCATGCACATGCACATGCTCATGCATCTCTTTCTCAACTCTTTAGTCTATACTGGGATAGCGAGTGAGCACCGTCGATGCTCACCCAAGCCCGCCTGTTTCATGCGGGACCTCAAGCCCGCCTGTTTCATACGGGGACCTCGAGTCTGCAGTAATTCTCATACGGGACCTCAACTCCACTCCGTGGAGCGCCCACTCAACGTGGACCAATGCTATCTCTTTTCATGACATGCATGAAATGCAAGTTCTCCGACTACGCATATCAACATGACATGTCTCAACATTTACCATGCAACATTTCTCAAGATGCATTCCAAAATATTTAACTTACCCTAACTTGGTAAGCAAAGCATTTGAAATATTAAATTGACCCCAACAGGGTAATCAGTGCATCAACATTCAATTTAACCGAAATCACTACCCGAATTTACCGCTTTACAATGCACTTGCCTGGTTAGCCTCGGGGATGACGCGTGGACGGCTCCGACCCGGGAACTCCACCTGCGTACATGTCCCCCCGACTCAACGGCAAAATAAAAATCCAGAGCTTAAATGAATATCAACGATCCTACGCGCTGACTCGACGCAAGCGTAGAATGTACAGGGTCAAGGTCCCGACACGCAGGCGCCAAACCCCTTCTTTTTTTTTTCTCCTCTTTTCTTTTCTTTTCTTCTCTTTTCTCTTCTTTTCCCTTTTTTTCTCCTATTTCCTTCATTCCTTGCGGCCGAACTGGCCTCTTTTTTTTTCCTTTTCCTTCTCTCTTCCTTTCTTTTCTCCCCACCTCACCGGCTCTCTCTCCCATACTCCACCGGCCGAACGGCCTCTCCTCCCGCCGGCCTCGCGAGCGCGCGCGCGCGCGGCAGGCCGGCGACGACCCCACCGCCGGCGCCTCCCCGCCGCCTCTACTTTCTCCCCTCGCGTGGCGACCTCCCTCGCTGGCGGCAAGACGCCGGCCGGCGGCGGCGAGACGGCTCGCCGGCGGCACGGCCTCGTCGGCCCTCCACTCGCCTCCTCTCTTCCTCTCGGTGGCTAGCGGTGACGAAGGGCCTCGGCCGTGGATCCGAGCGCCACCGGCGCTCCTCCTGCCGGCCGGCCGGCCGGCCGCCCCACGACGCCGGCGGTGCTTCCTCCACCTCTGCGGCTCTGCTCCTCTCGCGCGCTTCTTGCCTCGGGTCGCCTCGCTAGCGCTGAGAAGTCGGCGGCGCGCCACCCCGGCTCCCTCGACGGGCCTCCTCGGGCTCACCGGCGCGGCTCAAAGCCGGCGGTGCCATGCCTCCTGCTCGTCCTCTAGCTCGCCATCCAAGGTGGTCGCCCGCCGACCATGGTCATAGCCATGGCCACCGAGCGCCACCCGACTTTTCTCTCGTGTTCGTGTGGTGCCATGGGGTTGGGGATGGACTTACTCGGTGATGGCTTGGCGCGCGCCGGAGATCGCCGACGTCCTGATCGTCGTGGCGCCGTCCTCACGCTCAAGCCTTCGAGCTCCCTCTCCTTCGGGCTCCATGTCGATGGTCGCCGCTGACTCCTTCGCCTTCACGCTCTCTCCTTAGGCTCTTATTTGGCCGGCTTAATCTTGGTTGATGAAGGTACTTGGTTTTTTTTCGGTTTGGCGTGAGGAGTGGAGTGTGCTCTCATCGCTTCGTTCTTATCCTAACGAGAAAGAGTTGAGGAGATGAGGCTTGATACGGTGCATTGGCTTTATAAGGCGGGGTTGGGTGCCCTTTGCACCGAAATGACCGGCATGCCCTTCCCTTCCTTTCCCATACAATTGATTGCTTAGGGGCATTTTGGTCCGATCATCGAGCTAGCTTTGGGATTTCCTTATCGCAACGGTAAGTCGGTAAAAGGTAAGGTTGGAATTGCCGGATGAAGAAAACCCATGTCGCGAGATGATGCCGACTACCCCTAGGCGGTCTGGGAACCTCTGAGGGCGCTACTCGGCTCTCTAGACGGTGCCGACTGTCCTGGGGTGGTCTGGGAACCTCTGCGAGCGATACTAAATCGACTCTCTAAAAGTCAATGGGTCTGACGGCAAAACTTTACTCTCCCCTTTACTTACCTCTAATGTTTCCCTTTATGCAATTTGGGGTATTACATTCTACCCCCCTTAACAGAATTCGACCCCGAATTCTGGCATTCAACAATATACACGAATGAACAAAATATAATAAACTGCACATAATATAACATTAACTCGCACTCCATGGAGAACAAGTCCGGTACTTCTCGCGCATGCGAGATTCCAACTCCCATGTTGCTTCTCGCTCGATCGATGTGTCCAAAGCACTTTAACATACTTTATCGCTTTATGCCTCAACACCTTCTCGATTCCTCCGTAATCCGAATCGACAGACTCGAAGGTGAGGTCTTGCTTTATAGACACCTGGTTCTAACACAATCTCATGCTCGGATCTCGCAAATACTTTCTCAACATTGACACATGAAACACATCATGCACTCCTCGTATGGAGTCGGGAGATCCAAACGATATGCCAACTTTCCAATCCGCTCCCGAATTAGAAATGGCCCAATGTACCTCGGGCTAAGCTTCCTTTGGTACCAAATCGTATTATGCCTTTAGTGGGAGATACTCGGAGCACTGATCCCCACTTTGAACTCTAGTTCTCGCCTCGACATCTGCATAGCTCTTACGCCTACTCGGGCGCCTAGCGATCTGTCTAATCTCTCGCCACTCGCTCTCTCTTTTGTTGGACCCAATCGCCCCAAAATGACCTTCTCGCCATCGCATCCCAACACGGTGGCGATCTACATTTCGCCGTACAAAACCTCAAACGGTCTTTGCTCGAACACCGGAGTGGTAGCCGTTGTTATAGGCAAATTCGCGAGTGCCAAATGATCCTCCCGGCTACCCTTCCAGACGTAACACGGACCTCAACATGTCCTCTAGTGTTCGAATGGTGCGTTCGCATCGCCCATCCGTCTCAGGTGGAAAGCGATCTTTGGCGCGAGTTTCGTACCAGCAGCGCCTCGTAAGCTCTCCCAAAACTTGGAGACAAACTTGGCGTCTCTGTCCGAAACTATGGTCTTTGGCACACCATGCGACCTCACTATTTCTCGCACATATATGGGTGCCAACTCACTCGCTGAGTTTGTGGTGCGAATGGGGATGAAGTGCGCGGACTTACTGAACCGGTCCACCACTACCCAAATCGCATCCTTACCTCGCTGGGTACGAGGTAAGCCAACTACGAAATCCATGGTGATATCATCCCATGGCCACTGAGGAACCTCCAAAGGCTGCAATAGCCCAGCGGGACGCTTGTGCTCAGCCTTCACTTGCTGGCAAACCCCGCAAGATGCCACATACTTGGCGATATCCACTTTCATCCTTTTCCACCAGAAGTTCTTTTTGAGATCACGATACATCTTGGTCTCACCAGGATGCACCGTGTACGGGGTACGATGAGCCTCTCTCAAAATATCATCCTTGACCTGAGCCTTTTGCGGCACGCAAAGGCGGCCTTTAAACCGCAATGCACCTGACTCATCAAGGCTGAAATCCCCGCTTTACCTTCCTCAAGTCGCTTTCACTTGCCGTAGCAATCGATCATGTTTGTTGCCTCTTTTACTCGCTCGGGATTGCTGATTCCAATGACAATACCGATCTCACTGTGGCTTTGTGCCAACAAACAATAAGAAATTCCCATCCGTTCAAAGTCAGCAACGAGACAATCCAGAGTGGGTGGTGTCATCTTGCGACTAAGGGCATCAGCAACCACATTTGCCTTGCCCGGATGGTACTGAAGGGTAAGATCGTAATCTTTAATCAACTCCAACCACCTCCGCTGCCTCAAATTCAGCTCCTTTCTGAGTGAAAATGTATTTGAGGCTTTTGTGGTCAGTGAAAATATCACAAGACTCTCCATACAAATAATGCCTCCAAATTTTTAGAGCGAAAACCACTGCGGCAAGCTCTAAATCATGGGTAGGGTAATTCTGCTCATGCTTCTTCAACTGTCGCGAGGCATATGCGATCACTTTATTATCTTGCATAAGCACACAACCCAGACCCACTCGAGACGCATCCGAGTAGACCGTAAAACGCTTCCCTGGCTCAGGGAGTGTAAGAACAGGAGCAGTTACCAACTTCTCCTTCAGAGTGTTGAAACTGCGCTCACATTCATCGGTCCACTGGAATTTCACACCCTTCCGTGTGAGTTGAGACATTGGCTTGGCAATGAGTGAGAAGTCTTTTACGAATCGCCGGTAGTAACCTGCCAGGCCAAGAAAACTTCTCACTTCTTTAACACTAGATGGCCTCTTCCACTCTACGACAGTGGAAATCTTGCTTGGATCAACTGAAACGCCTTCCTGGTTAATCACATGTCCCAAGAAGCTCACTTCAGAAATCCAAAACTCGCACTTCTTCAATTTGGCAAAGAATTGATTCTTCCTCAGAGTCTCAAGCACGAGTCTCAGATGACGCTCATGCTCTTTCTCCGTCTTGGAATAGATCAAGATATCATCGATGAACACCACTACAAAATCATCCAGGTACTTGTGTAGCATACTGTTCATCGTCTCCATGAAGATAGCAGGGGCATTTGTCAGTCCAAAAGACATGACTGTAAACTCATAGTGCCCATATCTTGTGGAGAAAGCTGTCTTTTCAATGTCTTGCTCGCGCACTCGGATTTGATTATACCCAGACTGCAGATCAATTTTTGAGAACACCTTGGCTCCTTTCAGTTGATCAAACAGGTCCTCGATGCGAGGCAATGGGTATTTATTCTTGATGGTCACCTGATTGAGAGCACGGTAATCTATACACATGCGCCAACTCCCATCCTTTTTCTCGATGAATAGGACGGGGCTCCCAAGGTGACACATCATGCGACGAATCATGCCTTTGGACAAAGAACTCGTCCAACCGCTTTTCAACTCCTCTTGCAATGGTCGTGCAAACGGTAGGGAGACATGGAAATAGGTCTTGTGCCAGAACAAGATCAATTCGAACTCCACATCTCGCTGGGTGGCATACCCTAAGCTCTCCAGAAACACATCGGATACTCACACACCACAGAATATCCTCAATGTGCAATCACGCACTTGGCTTCTCTGTAAGGGCTAGAAATAGCCCAGACTTCATTGTACGTCGGCCAGGGAACAGGCTGGCCAACACAAAGAGGGAACACATGGGTGCATTCCCTTGAAAGATTATCTCCTTCCCAGAAGGAGCTTGCAAAGTGACTGCCTCCGTATAGAAATCACGGCTTGTAGCGATGCAACCAATCCATGCCAAGGATAACATCAAATGGCTCTAATCGAATAACCATGAGGTTGACAACAAATTCTCGCCATCTATTGCAACCACACAGCCAGGGCATACTGTAGAGCTCGCTAGGATACCTCTCGGGGTACTAACCACAACCGATTGAGAAATTTGTTGGACACTCAACTTGGCCTTCCCAACAAACTCCCGAGACACAAAAGAATAGGTAGCACCAGAGTCGAAAAGAACAAGGGCTTCACATGAGTCCACTAGCAGTGGTACCGTCACCACGTCAGTCGACTCGCGGACTCGGCGAGAAAATGAGTAGACTCGGGTGGTGTCGGGCGCAAGAGCCCCAACGCTCTCTTGTGGCGCAACGAACTCGAGGTGATGTAGCATCTTTGAAATGGAGGAGTCGGTGCAGGTTGCCAATAATACCGGCAGTGGAGCCCAAGATAGAGGAGGCTGCAAAGACGAGGCGCACCGCCATCATCCGGATCGAACCCGCGGTGTAGAATTCGACGAAGATGAAGATATCGCTCCCACTTGATGATGCCTTGGCGAGATTCGACGGCAAGCGACATCTTGTGGCCCGCCAAGCCACAATGCCGGCGCTTTCCGCCCAGAACACTTCAAGAAGACGGCGCCCTCACCGCACTTGAAATAGATCATGCCTTGCCTCGAACAGACGCAAGGCCGAGTCGCCGATGAAGAACGAGGCGAAGAAGAAGACCTCGAAGTCTTGGACTTGGGCGATTGTGGGGACGCCGCCCCACTTGACTTCTTGGGAGCGCGCGCGACGACCCACCCCTTCGCAGTAGCTCCTCTTCGGTCACCACCGTAAGCTCGGACCACCGAGGGTTGCGGCCCTTTAGTGAGCCGCATCTCCGGCTCCATCCTCTCGCTCGCTCCACCACGGACCTAAAGTCGCGCGGCAAGAGCTCCCATGACATGCCGAAACTCGGCGTTTAGTCCTCGGCGGAACCTTTTGGCCTTCTCAAGTCGTTATTCGCGACCGATGGCACGGCGGATCAAAGTTGTTAAATGTCGCCTCGTGCTCACCACGGTCATCTTTCCTGTCTGAAGGTTGTGACAGAGCGACCTCCATACTTTCCACAAAAGAATGCAGGTAATACTTCGCTTTAAACGTTCTTTGAAGACTTCCCATGTAGCAGACCACGGCGGAGTCTGGCCGAAAGAACCCTTCCCACCGGATGTCCGCGACCCTTCAATTGGAAAGCCACAAAGCGAGCTTTCAACGAGAGCTCATCTCAAGGGCTTCAAATCGCTCTCCATGTAGCGCAACCAATCCGCGGCTGGTGGTGTGCCCAACCATCAAAGGTGTCTAGTCGCAGGCCAACCACTCACGAGCCCATCCTTGCCTCTCCCGCATAACCGGACGGCAACGGGGGCAATAGCGGGTACAACCGCAGCAAATGCCGCTGAGGTTGTCGACGGCGCACGGATTTCCTCTATGAACTCCCGCAGCAAGGTCAAGACCTTGCCGGATCTCTAGCTACGAATGTTCGCAGAAGCAACCTCCGCATCGTGCCTCTGCCAACCTCTAGCGATGGCTCGCTTGGCATGACCACGGCCACGGCCCCGGCCTCCATGGCCACGTCCACGTCCTCTACCTCTCGGCATATCTGCTCACGACAGACAGCCAAACAAACATTTATTTCTCAGCACAAATTAATATCAAAGCTAGCGAAAATCGTAAACGCATTGCAAGACCCATTCCCAACCTATGGTGCACCAGTGTGTCAAATTTTAATTTTTTTTTCATTTAGGCCTAAATCAAATTTTTAGCTGAATAATTAAACTAAGTTATCAAGTTTCTTTACCACGGACCTAACGCCCGCTCTGATACCAACTGTAACACCCCGCCCACTCCCTGGGCCAAGATGCTACCACCTCTGCAACTCTTACCATAACAACACAGGAGAAGAAATTTAAAACCAACACTAATTTATTTATTATGCTGCGTTCAGTTACATCATAGCATTTCTAGTGGATACTCTAGCTTAGTAAAAGCTAAAGTACATTAACAAAAGGTGATCCAAAAGTGCTACTGGTTCGTGCTGATCATTCATGTGCTAATCCCGCCCGCCTGACGTCCTCAACGGTCACCTAAAAAAACATCAACAAAGCAAGGCTGAGTCCACCGACTCAGCAAGTACAAAGCAAAACAGCAAATAACAGGTTCATCCATTAGACCATAATCATTCCCGTTTCTTTATCCACTTTTCCATTTAACCACTCTACGTTCCGATGAACTATTCATCATGCACATGCACATGCTCATGCATCTCTTTCTCAACTCTTTAGTCTATACCGGTATAGCAGAGTGAGCACCCGTCGATGCTCACCCAAGCCCGCCCTGTTTCATGCGGGGACCTCAAGCCCGTCCTGTTTCATACGGGGACCTCAGTAGCCCGTAATTCTCATACGGGGACCTCAACTCCACTCCCGTGGAGCGTCCACTCAACGTGGACCAATGCTATCTCTTTTCATGACATGCATGAAATGCAAGTTCTCCGACTACGCATATCAACATGACATGTCTCAACATTTACCATGCAACATTTCTCAGTATGCATTCCAAAAATATTTAACTTACCCTAACTTGGTAAGCAAAACAGATTTCGGAAATATTAAATTGACCCCAACAGGGTAATCAGTGCATCAACATTCAATTTAACCGAAATCACTACCCGAATTTACCGCTTTACAATGCACTTGCCTGGTTAGCCTCGGGGATGACGCGTGGACGGCTCCGACCCGGGAACTCCACCTGCGTACATGTCCCCCCGACTCAACGGCAAAATAAAAATCCAGAGCTTAAATGAATATCAACGATCCTACGCGCTGACTCGACGCAAGCGTAGAATGTACAGGGTCAAGGTCCCGACACGCAGGCGCCAAACCCCTTCTTTTTCTTCTCCTCTTTTCTTTTCTTTTCTTCTCTTTTCTCTTCTTTTCCCTTTTTTTCTCCTATTTCCTTCATTCCTTGCGGCCGAACTGGCCTCTTTTTTTTTTTTTCCTTCTCTCTTCCCTTTCTTTTCTCCCCACCTCACCTGGCTCTCTCTCTCCCCATACTCCACCTGGCCGAACGGGCCTCTCCTCCCGCCGGCCTCACCAGGGGCGGCGCGGCGGCGCAGGGCCGGCCGGCGACCCCCTCACCGCCGGCGGCTCCTCCTGCCGCCCCCCTCTACTTTCCTCCCCTCTCGCGCGCGGGCGACCTCCCCTGCTGCGCGGCGGCACGCGGCCGGCCGCGGCGACGAGACGGCTCGCCGGCGGCACAGCTCGTCGGCCCCCCTCCACTCGCCTCCCCTCTTCCTCTCGGTGGCTAGCGGTACGAAGGGCCTCGGCCCGTGGATCCGGAGCGCCACCGGCGGCTCCTCCCAAGCCGGCCGGGCCGGTCGGCCGTCCCCACGACGTCGGCGGTGCTTCCCCTCCAGCCCCTCTGCGGCTCTGCTCCTCTCCGCGCCCCCTTGCCTCGGGTCTGGCCCTGGCTAGCGCCGATAGTCGGCGGCGCCGGCCACCCCGGGCTCCCCTCGGTACGGGCCTCCTCGGGCTCACCGGCCGCGGCTCAAAGCCGGCCGGTGCCATGCCTCCCGTTCGTCCCTCTAGCTCGCCATCCAAGGTGGCTGCTCCGGCCGACCATGGTCATAGCCATGGCCACCGAGCGCCACCCCGACTTTCTCTCTGTGTTCGTGTGGTGCCATGGGGTTGGGGGATGGACTTACTCAGTGATGGCTTGGCGCGCGCTCGGAGATCGCCGACGTCCTTGATCGTCGTAGGCGCCGTCCTCACGTTCAAGCCTTCTGAGCTCCCTCTCCTTCGGGCTCCATGTCGATGGTCGTCGCTTGACTCCTTCGTCTTCACGCTCCTCTCCTTAGGCTCTTATTTGGCTGGCTTAATCTTGGTTGATGAAGGTACTTGGTTTTCTCAGTTTGGCCGTGAGGAGTGGAGTGTGCTCTACTGGCTTCGTTCTTATCCTAACTGAGAAAGAGTTGAGGAGATGAGGCTTGATACGGTGCATTGGCTTTATAAGGCAGGGTTGGGCTGCCCTTTGCACTGAAATGACTGGCATGCCCTTCCCTTCCTTTCCCATACAATTGATTGCTTAGGGGCATTTTGGTCTGATACTGAGCTAGCTTTGGGATTTCCTTTACTGCAACGGTAAGTCGGTAAAAGGTAAGGTTGGAATTGCCGGATGAAGAAAACCCATGTCGCGAGATGATGCCGACTACCCCTAGGCGGTCTGGGAACCTCTGAGGGCGCTACTCGGCTCTCAGGCGGTCCGATCGTCCCGGGTGGTGCAGGGAACCTCTGCGAGCGATACTAAATCGACTCTCTAAAAGTCAATGGGTCTGACGGCAAAACTTTACTCTCCCCTTTACTTACCTCTAATGTTTCCCTTTATGCAATTTGGGGTATTACACCTAAGGCCATGTTGGAGAAGGAGACGCACACGCGGGGGTGGGGTGGAGCTCAGGGCTACGTTTGTTTCGGCTCACGGCTCGTGATTTATAGATTATGCTACAGTAACTAGTTTTTAGACGGTGTGTTTTTAACGTGAGGTCAATAGAAAGATTGTAATAAAAAGTCTATTGAGTTCAGCTATACCGATAAAAATCGCATGCGACTACTTTCCTTTATGTATTGCTTCTTACGAATAGCCAGTATTCAAAAATTTAAGCCATAAGTTATAGCCTAAAAGAATCCATCCCAAATCTTGCCATCTTTCCCCTATTGCGTGGCTCGCAGCAACAGGGTCCTGACTAGGGGATCCCACTGTTGCAACAATCACTGTGGGTGGCAGCGAGGAAACCCTTGCATTGTAAGTACCTAGTCGTCTTCATGGTACTTACTAGTTACTACTTAAGAGTCATTACAACAACAACAAAGTCTTTTATCCCAAACAAGTTCAGGTAGGTTAGGAATGAAACCTTCTCAATATCAAAGAGATGAGAGTCTTGAAAAAACCTACAATGCTAAAACCCTAAGCCGTACAAACTGCTATCTGAACGGAGAGCCTAAAACACTGTCCCTAACTTTCTTATGGTTCCGGTACGTGGATTGCTAACTTCCAAGCGCTCCTATCTAAAGCTAATTTTTTCGATACATTCCAACCCCTCAAGTCTCTTTTAACTGTTTTCTCCCACATCAGTTTTGGTCGACCTTTACCTCTTCTTATATTTTCAATACATCTTAAAATTCCACTACTTAAAGAGTCATTCTATACGTATAATTGTTTGGTTGTTTTATTTTTCAAGAAGTTTCCTTTATGACATGTTGGATCAATAGGATTTGGTTGGGACTTAGTTTTCAATACTCTGCAAATTTATGGACGCCGCAGCATCCAGAATATGATATCTAGGACATGTTGTCTATCTAGAAACTGTTTCTTCTTAACTTGTCACTCAATCATAAGTACACTGGTACACAGGCACAGCACTGTTTTTAAGACTTCTTTAACTTCCCTGAAAACATGATCATAAAGCAACAAAAGGGAACTTGGAAGTAGGCAGCTACATCCTGTTATAAAGATGACTCCCCATTCCAAGCACAATCTAATGATAGGTAAGCTTTCACTTTTGGTATCTGCTAGGCCCATAGGTTGCTGCTGTCCTACAGGAGATCTGTTCTGGTTAACACTAGTGTTCGTTGCTTGCTGTTTTCAGGTCAAATCTTTGCTACTCTCCTGGGCCTGTTGACCTGGCCCAATGTTTCCTTTTGTCAGGGCCTTCACTGGGAATCTGGACAGAGGGGATCCAAAAATGAAAGAGAAGTTCTAAAGCTACACATGATGGTAAGTGAAATTTCTGAAATCTACTTTGATTCTTTGAAGAGTGAAACAACTAAACAAGGACTGAAATACCAATAGCAGATACAGGTTGTCCTTTTCTTGGTAGCACACTAGCACTAACTAATCCACACAGCTCCGTTTTTCTTGTATGTACTATCCTTGTGTTTATTCAGTGGATGTTTTTTGGAGGAAACTTGTTCAATGGATGGTGATCAAACAAACAGGCCTTTTGCCTTTTACAATTTTTTAGCTACAAGAATCTCTTTTACATTTCTCTGATCTGTTTCTGATAGTTCTCCGCGGTAAAGGGGTATCAAAAGGCTCATCTTGCTCCTGCAGCAGGACTGACTAAAACGGCAGACCCACTCATTGGGGATAGATATATTTTTGATACCCCTTTCTTTCTTGAATCATGATTCTTGAATCATGATCCTTTAAATAAGATTACCTTACCCTGGGAAAAGGCAAAGACAGGCCATAGGAAATAGAAAGATACTGATGGATCTTAAGACATCATAGCTTCCTGCTTTACTCTCATGCTGCCTAGTTGAGTTGCTGTAGTTGCCAGAACTTGTTTGTAAACAGTTGAAGAATGAATGTCTTTTGCATTACTCCCTATTTGACTGAACCTTTTTCTTTCCAACTACCTGTAAAAAATAGTGTCAAAAAAGTTGGGTCAATCACAGAACCAGCTGTTGTCATGAACCTTCAATCTTTGGAGCAGTTTTTTTTAAAAAAGGAAACGGCAGGAGCTCTGCCAATGCATTAAAGAAGTAGTTCAGCAAGAAAACAACAATGCCGCCAAATAATGGCAGGCAAAAAACACAACATTAAAGAAAACAGTCCTACTAAGCGCTAGGAAACCGAACAGGGGGAACATGATCCCTGAGGTCTAAAAGGACAACAACAAACGCAGTAAATGATCTAAATTATTTGCGCTGCTCTGAGGAACTGATCGACGTCTTCCTGAATATGAGCCACTACTTGATGTAATTCTTGGTATTTATGCTCAAGAATGGTGCTTCTATATTTTTCACTCTAATAAGAATGACACTAATATTAAAACATACGAAGGAGCAAGTAATCATTATCCACCATTCAGTTTTGATTTAAAAGTTGTGCAAATTACTTTGAAGAAGTATAGAAACACTTCTCTATGCTCAAACACTCTTCGGTTGCTCTCCTTCCATATGTTCCAACATATATGTATCATCATACCATCAAAAAGTCTCATGTGATCTCACACATCTATAAACTTATATTACTGTTCTGCGAGCCGCTCAACAAGAGGTTGGTGATTTATCCATATGCAATTTTACTCCATACCTGCCTTGCAAAAAAAACACATTCTTTTACAAGATGCATAGCCGTTTCCTGTTCTTGTTCGCACAAGGCGCATAAGGAGCTATGCGGCCACCCTCTAAACAGCAACTTGGCCGCTGTCAAAAAAAATTCCTGTAAAAGAAGCCATGCAAAAAACTTGCATTTGCTTTCAGCGTGAGCTCTCCAAATCATATTCGATCTGTACCTGCATATGAACCCTATGAATTGCACATCATAAGCCGACTTTGCTGAATAAGTCCCTGAAGACGTCCAACGCCAGATGATGGAATCATCTATGTCGGGGTTTAATTGCACTTGGCCGACCTGAGTTCAGAGATCAACAAGCTCTGAAAGTTCCTGTGTGGTACTTATGCGTCTCAGACTCTCAATGGTTTGATCCACACATTATCTGTGAGTTCTTCAAAACCGTCTTGTTCTTCCTGCGTACCAAGGAATAGAGATTTGGAGCAATATCTTTAGGAGATTTATTGTTTAGCCATTTAGATCTCCAAAACTTTGTCGTTTTGCCATCCCCTAAGGATATGATCGTGGATGCATCAAATAGAGACCTGTCAGTATCATCACATGGAATCTGTGTGCCAATCCAAGGTTTTTGCCTGTCCGTCCATTCAAACCAACACCGTCGCAATCTCAAAGCTCTGGCGAACGCAGCAAGGTCTTTAATGCCTAAACCATCATATTTCTTTGGCCCGCACACTTTGGACCAATCTATCAATTATATTATTAAAGTAAAAGCAAAATGAACCATCATGTTCGGTCTTCAGGATAGAAATTCATACGTTAATTGGGGAAAAGAGAAAGACCCACACCATTAATCGTAGTGGATCCATATTATAGTGGTCTAGATTAAAAAAAAGAGTTCATATCAAATACAAACCAAACAACAACTGAAATTTGGAATAATAAATAAACAAAATTAGCAATTTGATTTCTATACGAATTTCTAAGTAAAATCCCAAAACAAAATAATTTGAACTAAAAATTAAAAATTAGTAATTGGATTTTCATACGAATTCCAACAAAAAATAATTGAAATTAGAAATAAAAAATAAAATAGAATTAGCTATTTGATATGAGCCAAGGGCTGCGACGACAAGTGGTCAACATTAATATTGGTGAAGAAGCCAGTGTCTAAATAAGCTCGATAATGGAAAATCTTCGATAAAGAGGAGACGAAAGTTTGTATTAAAGATGACAATGATATGAGTCCATCAGGTAGTTAGAAACGTGCGATCACTAGTGAAGGGGACGACATCACCGACGATGGCGAGAAGATTCTCCATATCATTGGATAATGACTAAAGTAGACATACCAGTATCAGTGAAGATGCAAAGGCACCGCGGTTAGTGAGGAAGACATAACATTAAAGTGGCCAATGTCGAAGAAGTGGAGTGGTCGACATTAGAGAAGAGGGACATTGAACATATATAACATCATGCATGTATCTGTACAAATAGAAGCATGGGTATATAGAAGCAGAGATGGTGCAGCCATAGGGAATAGGCTTAGGGCCACCCAAGAGAGTGTGACAGGTGTCCTTGGCAGAGATCAACGACTGTTGCATATTTATGCATGTGTGATGTTGCAATAGTTAGTATTAAGCAATAATTAGAGAAAATAGAAAATAACTATGTGGTGGAGTATTGTGTTGAAATGGGTAGCATCGAAAAGATTATATTGGAATGGGTAATAGCTAAGAGGGATCAAATTAAGAATTGGATGTGCTATTGGAGGTTGAAGTAGAAAAATTGTAGGGGTGAGAAGTGATAGAAGACACATGGTTCGATAAGGTAGATAGCTTGTGAGGGATTATAAGTTTCAGGTAGGTCGCGCCATGGTGCATTAGTGTATGTGTGAGCTATATACTCTAATACCATGTAAGCTAATAAAATAATTTGCCACACATATAATCAACGTATTGCTTTGAGATTAACTAGAGGTATATGTGTATACATACATTTTTTGAAAAAAAAGTAACTAATTTAGAAGAATAGAGACATGTAGCTACATGATCCATGTATAATGGAGTGTTTACGTTTTTAAGAACCTCAAACAACTTAGTATGCTTAATGATTTTCTTCCATCAAACTCATACTTTAATTACATTTCTCAAGTTATATTTTTAATTACATTTGTCAAGTTATATTTTCTTTCAAGTTTCTATTGTCATTTACAATATTGATGATGTCTTAATGTCTTAAAATTATAAATAACATGTATTATATGTAAATATATTCTTAAACATCTAAGTTATATCATTTGATACTAAAACCTTTAAAACAAATCTAGTTGTTGCAAATGCGCAGACCATCCTACTAGTTAACTAAACGATGGCCGCCATTGCATTGCTCATCCCCCTTCCAAAGAAAACTTCTTCTAATTTTATCCATCTTTTTAATTGCCCATTTCTTTAACGAGAACATAAATAGTAGACCGGCAGTGAACAAAGGACATAATTGACTGAAGTTAGTCTTTTCGCTTTTGTTAGGAGACGACCTTTCCACCCTGACAACCTGCAACCGAACTTGTCAATTAGAGGTTGGACGTCGACTTTTCTCGACTTTCTTGTGTGCAAAGGAAGCCCCAAGTATTTGCATGGGAACGATTTGTGCTGTCCTGGGAAAGTGCAATAACTCCTCTAGATCAATGTCTGCACAGTGAATAGGACAAAATTATTAACAATCCAGAAGCTCCCACAAAGACCTACAAGATGCCTTGAATGACCTTCAATTCTTCTTTCTTTGGGTTTGCAAATATTGCCGCATCATCGGCATATGGTGGTGATCATTTGGTTTTTTTTATGGCTTATGGCTGAAAAATACTGTAGTTAGCTAAAAAACACTATAGCTGACAGAGACTTATTTAGCATAATTAAATTTAAAAATTTAAAAAATACGTTAGCCCATTACGTATAATACAAACAAATATGGGAAAAAAGAATCGGCAAAAAAGCTCAACAAAAAGCTAAAAGTTCAGCAAAAACAAAATTTATAAATAGTGAAAAATAAGCCGAAAGTTAAAAACTGAAATCAAAATGATCACAGCCATATCTTGAGTTTTGCAGCTTGGCCTGTTTATTGGCGCTATGATGTTTTCCTCATCCGCTTTTGACAGAATTCTCGGCAAAGGATCAATTGCTACGATGAAAAGCATCGGTGATAGTGGATCGCCCTGCCGCAACCCCTTCTCATGATGAAAGGCTCGTCCTGGGCACCCATTCAACAGGATTTTAGAGGATAAGGTCGCCCATAGTAAAGCAATACAATCCCTCCATTTTTGGCCAAACCCTATTCTTTCCATTAGCTCCAAAAGGTACTCCCAACTGCTGTATCAAAAGCTTTGGCGATGTCCAATTTGAGAAATAAAGCTGGAATCTTCCTCCTACGAAGGTCTCTGATAAAGTTCCGTATATAGAGAAAATTATCTTGAATACACGTTTTCTTGATGAAGGCGCTTTGATTCCTGGAAACGATCTTTCTCTAAACGAGGCACCAACCTGTTTGCCAGGAGCTTCGAATATATTTTAGCTAAACTGTGAATCAAACTTATCGGCCTATAGTCAGACACTGTAGTGGCCCTGATCAACTCGGCTTCGGCTTCTGACTTATTTTTCACTATTCATAAGTTTCGTCTTTTTCTGAACTTTTGGCTTTTTGTTGAGCTTTTTTGCCGATTCTTTTTTCCCGTATTTGTTTGTATTATACGTAATGGGCTAACATATTTTTTATATTTTAAATTTTTTTAAATTTAATTATGCTAAATAAGTTTCACATCATTCTGATGTCTTTTCAATCACTCTGATGTTTTGATCATAAGCCATGAGCTTTTCAGCCGAACCGATCACCACCGGTACTGTCGTCACTTTTAGGTGCTAGTACTAGACTACTAGTGTTAGGCAAGTATTAACTGCTGGCTTTTAGGTAGCGAGACAGAAAGATATTAGCAGGCGTATGGTGTATGGAGTATAATATATATCTTCATGCAATTGAAATTTTGACACGGAGGGTGACTTTCTTGTTTGTGCACCTCAACTTGCAGCAAGTATAGCTAGCTAAAATGAATATCAGAAAAGACTTTGCAGCAAGTTTAGCTAGCTAAAATGAGTATCAGAAAAGACCTCATCAGGTCTAAAACGAATGTTAGCATAGAACTAAGTTATGCCAAAAGTAAGCTTAATAACATATACTAACCCGTTGTAATCTAATCTCCCTCCTTGAGCACCTGTTTAACAAGGTTTTGTGCAAATATGTCAAGTCAAGGCAAAAAGAGAGATATATGTTTGATAATAGGACTTTGGTATAATCGAGCCATGAAAGGCACAAGAAGCAAATTCATAAAGTGGTCAATGCGTCATGCCTTATGTGGCTGTGTGCCGCTAACCGATCACTAAGTATATGCGTCAAGATCAGCTCCTAAGTTCGTGGGTCTTCGATAACGTTAGGTTCGACCACGGTCATTTCAACCACATTATCATGGATTCCTGCTTTCCCTATCTTTTTTGTGGTTATTTATTTCTGTGTACTTTAGTACATTGGTACGTCTGCACCTTATACCCCGAGGCAAGAAATCCGAGAGCGATTTCTTGCGTCGAACAGCACCAAATTGCCATTTATTTTCTATGATTAGCTGCTTTTCTGTACTGCAATTGGTGTGTGTATATGCCATATGTGCTTTTACCTTTTCTTGTTTCTACAGTATTTTAAGGCTAATGCATGAAGACAAAGACAAGGGGCATTATTATTATAAACACACAGGCCCATATGATCTGATGACTCTGTTCAGATCCCACTAAATAAATTTGTTAGTGTATTATTCAAAAGGGAAGGGGGAGGGGTCAGATTGTAGTTCATACAGATCGACCAAAGCTGTCGTTTGAATGGGGAGGAGGCCAAAACTGATCATCTCTAATATCGAATCTCTAACGGGGAACAAATGCAACGAGGCATGGTCACATCTACCTAAAAGCCTCCACAGCGACTGTGGCAGCGACCTGTCTGCGTTAAGCAGGTGTGTTTCTTACCCTTCGCGAAGAAGTGTAGCTTTCTGAAGGTTTAAACTGCGTTTACTTACTATCCACCCTTTCACCTTCTGGTAGTGAAGTGTAGCTTTCTGAAGGTTTAACTGCGTTTACTTACTATCCACCCTTTCACCTTCTGGTAGTGAAGTGTAGCTTTCTGAACAAACCTGTCAAGTGGATCAGTGTTTGCTTAGGCAAAAAACCATCTTCTCTCGGCATCATCTTAATTTTCTCGCTTACACTTTCTCTAGTTGGCTTGCTGTCATTAGAAAATTTCACAGGAAATAGGTCAGTCTCACAGAGCTGAGCCAGATGCTGCAGATTTGTTGTTTCTAAGTAGCTTCCTTAAGATAGTGTGACTTGTGCAGAAGACATATAGGCATATAGGTGAGAGAATCTCCACAATGCAGCGGTCTCTTCCCGAAAATTTCGGCTGTGTCCAGCAAGAGTCCAATTGGTACCCACATGGGGGGTGGGGGTTTGGTTACTATTTGCTCCATGTAATGCTGTTGCCTAGTGACCTGACCCACAGCCAAACAAAGAGCAGAACATGTTGCTCACAAGTATGTACGCTCTGTTACTAATACCTTATTACACATCTGTTCCATGATGAAACAAAGTAAAAAAAGGGAATCATACAAACGCACACACCGTAGTTAATAAGGGGTGTAGCTTACTTGAGTATCCTTTTGTTGGGCTCACTTGAGTCGAGACAGCCTGGTGCAGCTTGGAGTGCAGTTTTGACTAGCGAGGAGCGACCACAAGATGGTGTTTTTTTTTCGATTCAAAGGGAATCCATCGCCATGCATGTGGATGTTTTCCTTCAGATGTATGTCTGATTGCCATCAATCAACTGTTCCCCTACACGGGCCCGTAAGTTGTCTGTTTGGACATTGTCAATTCCAAATTCTATTGCCATGCCAGTGCTACCGCTGTAACCCCCCATTGCCATTACCCATCTTTGGACGGTACTATCTAAGTACTGTTGGCATGCAAGCGTACCCAATAAGTGGCTTTATCTTCTGACTCTCAGGATTCTAAACATTGAAGTTATTTAAAACACGACCATTTCTTAATTCCAGTTTTTAGCTTTTGTTTTTTCTTTTTTTATTGTCCGTGAGATATAATAGTATTTTTTATTTTTTTTCTTTATTTTCTTTTAATTGAGTAATTCAGAAAAAGCTAACAGCTGCAATAGTGTAATTTCAATTGGATCTCCTCTTTTCAGTTTCTAAAAGCTGCTTTTCGATTTTTACAGTATCTAGCTTTCAAACGAAGTGTCTTTTAGTTGGGTTTATAAGTTAATTGTAGTACACACTGTATTGATTTTATTTATATCGGTTAAAATCACATGTAAATTCTTATTACTTTATAACCTAAAAACTAAAAATTATAGTTAGAAATCATAAGTCCAAACAGAAAAGTACAGGCCATAGCTGAACGTCGCAGCCACAAGACAGATGGAGCGGCCAATGTCTGCATGATTAGCTTTGCTTCATTTGTGGCGATCCAGTGCACACAATAACAGATTGTGACAGGTTGAGGTAGACGATGGGAATAAATGCTGTGACGGAGATAAGCAACGAGGGATCTAAAAAGTAGGGCAAGTTGCTCGTAACATGTCGCAAACAGGGAGAGCAAGTACCAAAGGTAAATCCTGTTTGTTTTGAATTCTATAAATTAATTTTTTAATAGTAAATATTTTTTTAATAATATTTAGTTTTAAAATAGAGTATTTTAAAAATAAGATCTATTAGTCGATTATAATATACATTATAGTAACTTTATTTATATCAACCAAAATCATACATAAGTATCTTTATATAAACTTCTCTATAAACTGTTACTATTTATAAAATAAAGTAAAAAACAATCAGTAAAATTCAATACGAACATCATGCATGTTCTTAACATAGATGGCTGATTAGGGGTCTGGTTACCTACCTTCAAAACATAACCAAGGGAGCAGAAAACAAAGAGCATTGGTTACTACTATTTCTACTGATTACCGAATCAATGGGTGGGTTCTTTTTTATTTTAGTTTTGGCTTATTTTTTACTACAGTAACTAGATTTTAAACGGTGTTTCTTTTTAAAGCGGGTCTACAAGTAGATTATAGTATACACTGTACTAAATTTATTTATATCGGTAAAAATCATATGTAACTATTTCTCTTTATATACTATCTCTTATAAACAGTTAGAATTTAAAAACTATAAGTCAAAAACTAAATTCACAGTTGAAAAAACCCACCGCATCAAAGGGCCGGGCATGCATTTGTCATCCTGTTCCCGTGCCAGGCTGAATAATTCCGCCTAGTTGTCTTTACAGCCCTAGGAAAAGGCATCTGGCGCCACGGCCCCTTCTGGTCACTGATCAAAACTGAAAGTAGTTTTTTTAGACTGTATTTTATAATTTATAGTTAAAAGTTTTAAATTTTAAATTGTTTGTAAGAGATGATATGTAAAAGAAAATATTCGTATGTGACTTTAATCGATATAGTTAAATTTAGTATAGTTTATACTACATCTAACTGTAGACACAATTTATTAATATTTAGTTTGTTTTCATAAGTATTTATGTTAAAATTAAAAAATACTAAGCGCAAGTCACACGCAAACACGCAAAAAAAAAAAAATACTAAGCTCGTCATGAGTGCGCCTGAGCTGACTGGCCTGATCACCATGTTACCTATCGCGTTCATGGCCACGTAAAATCGGTACGCCCTACAGCATTAATAGGGCCTCCCGGTGCACTGCTGTACCTTTTAATGTCTGATATTTGCAGACAATGGCTCGTCAGCATTGGCCTGAACTAGTACCGGTTGATTTGTGCAACAGCGACAGCTAGACCTAGGTACCATTAGATTAGATTAAAATAAGTTAATTTATAATTAAAATTATATTATAACTAATGGTAGTTTATTTGATGTAATTAATTTTAAAAATTTAAAAATAGGAAAAACAAGTTAATTCATCACAGATAATATAAACGAATACAAAAAAAGAACCAACAAAAAACTAAAAAAGATAAAATTTAAAAATAGTAAAAAAATAAGCTAAAGTTAATGGTGGTGATCATTTGGGTTTTTTTGTGGCTTATGACTGAAAAGCACTGTAGCTGTTTGAAAAAACATTGTAACTGATAGAGACTTATTTAGCATAATTAAATTTTTAAAAAATTAAAAAAATATGTTAGTCCATTACGTAAAATATAAATAAATACGGAAAAAAGAACCGGCAAAAAAGCTCAATAAAAAGCCAAAAGTTCAGAAAAAAAACAAAATTTATGAATAATGAAAAATAACCGGAAAATAAAAGCTGACGTCAAAACGATCACAACCAAAAGCACAAACCGAAATAAACGAGGACTCAAACCCACGACCAACTCACATATCACTCGCTCGCTCGTGTAAGTAGTAGCAAATCTCCGGCTCATCTTGCCTAAGATCAAATGCTACTCTCCAACTATGGGCGTATGGATAGGATGTTTGGATCAAAATTAGAACGTAAACCGGTCTGTACTTTCTGAAGGAGCTGGCAATTCCAGCAGCATTTACTTTGATAGTTGCCATCTGACTGTGCAGGCACTGACACAATACACATGGTGCGGAAGCAGTGATGAGAGGCAGCCATGTTGCAGCTGTCCATTGGATGGGAGGGTTTTTAGGGCCGCTTTTGTTTAGCTAAAAATTAATATAAATATTTAAATTTTAAAAATAGTTTTTCTTCATCCCCTTTTATTTTGTTTCGAGGATAAATTAGAGGCTACAGATATATCATGTATTTCGTTCCTCTTGCTTTTATCTTATACACGTCATTCTCTCACTTTTTACATTACTCGTACTTTTCCTTCTAAAAACCATTTCTCTTAGTCGTTACCATAAATTTTTAACTAAAAACTATTAATCGTAGCCAAAAATCATCGGTAGAATACAATACATCGTCCCCTTAGAGTCGATTGTGTATGTCACTGTAACATCTTTTTTTTTCTAATCTGGTCTCTGGCATATAAATTTTTAATTTTTACCCATCCATAACCATAAAAACAGCAATAAACAACCAGTCAAACTCCCACAACGGAGCACATTTATAACACGGCGGTACTACTGCCGAGCTAGGCTCGCTGGGCAACCATCTACAGGGTTTTTAATCCGACTCCTTCAAGAGGAGCAGCCCGTGTTCCCTTCTGAATCGATCAGACAAGAAAAAAAGGCACAATTTATTTTCTTCAACTCTTCATCATTGGAGTACCGGTCGACTGTTCTTACTACTCGGTAGAGAGAAAACACAGCCAAATGAAAAGGCTCACATAAAATCGGTTGCATCTCCTTACTCGCTGATAATTCTAATGCTTCTGGAAATGTTACAGTAACTCTGCTCAGTTTCCTTTCAGCTAATCATACGAGTGCCTGTTGTTAAATTAAGAATCTAAGATAGCACTACAGTTTAGCGATTTTGTAGAGGAATTTAAATATCTGTAGAGTTTATAGTTTTTCCTTTATACAGAGATATGCAAATTTGCGCTCGTTTTGTGAATTGTTTCTCAGAAAATGTACCATTCGGTTTTAAAAGGAGTCACCATATTTACTTTGAGAAGCTAGAAATTTTCATGCCATTTGGTAACTCTAGACTATAACAATCCAGATTGTCTGGTCTAAAAAATACATACCTAGACTTGTCGCATATAAATATTAGAGTTCTACAGTAGATACAACTATATTCGAAAGTACTTAGTGCTTGAATTGTACAACAAGTCTTTTAGCGTATAAAAATATTATAATATATAACTGTACAATTACAGGGCGCAACTGCACTGGTTGGAGCGAAAATGAGCCCGTCAAGGGAAAACATCAGGCAAGGTCCGTAGATCTATGTGTAGATCATAGATGAAGGGCAATCATGCAAGGAAATTTTGGGTGTACCCTTGGTGGGTGGGGCTAAGATTTGCCCGTCCCGGTTAAGGCGCAGCAGTCCTGAGCGAGACATTTGTCTCCACAAGTGACAAATCCACCTTGTCCTTCGATGGTTTGATTGCGAGAATCCATCTCCTAGCCTTGGAGGCTGTGTCACAGTTCTTTTCAATTACTAGCCTATGATTTATGATTTTATCTGAGTAAACTAACAACTTTTTTCTCGTTTTTTTCAAATAGTTTATGAGCTTATTATTATTTGATTTATTCATATAAACATAAATTTTAGAAATAAAAACTATCAATCGCAGCGTAAAAGATCTTTCTATTTTCCATTTCCAACCAGGGAGGAAGATTGGCTCGTTCAAATAATAATAAGCTCATAACAAAACCAGAAAAAGATAAAATTTAGAAATAGTGAAAAATAAGCTAGAAGTCAGAAGCCAAAAATTAATATAAATATTTATTTTTTTAGAACAATTTTTCTATATCAGTCTTTTTTATCTCGTTTTGAGGATAAGTTAGAGGCCACAGATGTATCACGTATCTCGTTCCTCTTGCTTTTATCTTACACACGTAGCATTCTCTCACTTTTTACATCACTCGCACTTTTCCTTCTAAAAACTACTTCTTTCAGTCGCTACCATATATTTTTAACTAAAAGCTACTAGTCACAGCCAAAAATCATCAGTAGAAGACAAAAATACAGGAAAAAAGAACCGCAAAAAACTCAAAAAAGCTAAAAACCCAGAAAAAGACAATTTAGAAATAGTGAAAAATAAGACAAAAAGTCAGAAGCACAAGCCGAAATGAGCGAGGCCTCAAACCCACGACCAACTCACATATCACTCGCTCGCTCCTGTAAGTAGTAGCAAATCTCCGGCTCATCTTGCCTAAGATCAAAGCCCTGCTCGTTTTGGCTTCAGCTTTTGCCCGAATCCGTGGAGTCCGTAGCTTTTAATCCATCTTGGTCAAACCAGGTTCTTCTTAATCTAAACCGCTCTCCTAAGGGCCGCTCAAATGTCGTGATTTTGATCTAAGGCAGTTTTTGGTATTTTGGCCAAACTACCAAAATACCCTTTCTTGATCCCGTCTTCATTTTTCACTGCAAGCAGTCGTCATACTTGACTCTGAGGTTTGAATAGTCTACTATTGGGAAATGAGTGAAACACCCTTAGATGACGTGTAGAGCAGATCACTCTGTATGTCTATTTAGGAAAAATGATCTGGAAAAGAAAAACAGAAAGCCTTTTTATTGCTTCGCTTACATGCTAGTTTGATTTTTCACAACACCCATCTAAATGGACCACAAAATAACCCCGAAACACGAAAATAGATGCACGCTTTAACCAACCCGATTCGATGAAGTTGATCCACCCTTGATGATTCGCCAAGACGAAGCCTGCAAAACATGGAATCAAAGCGTCACCCGGTTCAAGAACAAGGAGATCACCCGAAAGATTCAGATAATCTAGGCAACTCCCAATGACGTACAGAGCTTACCTTTGCACTCGCTTAAGGCCTTAGGAATGGAAGCTCGCCTGAACCGACATGGTGGGTAACTAGCCTTTAGACTGCAATTAGATCGGCTTAAGAATCTAAATTATAACATAAATTATAGAGAAGGAAGGGGGAATCCCAAGTTCCCTTGGGACATGGCTGGAGAGCTAGCTGACTTCTCTCTCCCTTTGTTTGTGCAATGACGCGGTTGCCCTTGCCTTATCCTCATTTCACTCTTGGCCGACTATGTCTTTGTGTAAAACCCTAGGACTATTGGTCCATGGGGTGATCTCGGTATTATTCTTCAGTTTTTCTACTGTGGAAGGTAAGTCGGTAAAGTAAAAGTAGGTGTTAGGCTAAGTTTTCTACCAAATGATGAGATCTACTTAAGTGAGAGGTGTCAGCCGGCTCTGGACGGTCCAGATATCTTGATAAGCACTAATAGGTTCAGCATTCTAAAACCGAACGGGTTCTGATGACAAAAACCTTGTTTATTTCTTTTATTCTCACTTGGATTGATTTTATTCTCCACTTTTGGATCACATAAGAAAAAAAAAACTGGTTTTGGGTTGGCTTTGGGAAGCTACTATTCACCGAACATGCACAGGAAAATGCAAGGTCCTAGAATAAGGCAAATAAAATTTTATTACTTTTATTTTAATGCAATATTTGTGATTTATTTATTTCTAGATGCTCGTGTATTCTTGCAAGTAATTAAGTGTTGTAATAATTTTTAATTTGCTTGTGAAGTCCAATTAAATTTTCCTTTAATTCACTGTATTGTAATTAGCTTAATTACCACTTAATTACAGTTAATTAAGCTTGATTTTACCGTTAGCATTAATTAAAAATTATGGTTCCTTCATACTCCTACAAGTAGCATAGTTTTTCTTAATCATTGATGCGCATTTCACGGCAAAATAGTGCAAACTGCAAAACCAACTGAGCTTGATCATGAGGTCCCTTGAATAATTTAGGATTCTGTTTAGTATCTTGAATGCTGACAAAATTGACAAGATACCATATGTGGACAAATGGATCGAAGTGTTAGGCTTGGGTGTTAATTTCGGCCAGTGAAGTCACCAGCAGTAGCTAGGTCTGAACTTTCGGCTAAACAAGCTGTTGAGACAGACAGACAGTAATAGTCAGGTAGCTATTACTGATTAATCACTATCAACAGCTGATTAAACCAGGAGGACTGGGAATCACTGACCACCGTATGCAAAACAATGGCTTGCTGGTGAAATTCGTTCACAAACTCTTCTCGGGTCAAGGTACACTGTGGACTCGGTGGATCAAGCAATGGTACCAGCCTTTTGCCCAGAACGCCGTTGCCACCCCGGAGCCTACACACTGCTGGAGCACCATTGCGAAACTAATCCCCTGCACTCTACCGTTCAATCGCTGCAGCCCAAATTGGCGATGGCACCACAACCTCGCTTTGGCACGGCAACTGGAGGCCCCCTCTCTCAAGCCTTCCCGAGGCTCTACTCGCACTGCATCGCCAATGGCATGTCAGTTGCCGAGGCCCTGGCCACAGGGCAATTCTCCATACCACCTCAAGAACGGCTCACGGCTGTTGCCCATGAGGAGCTTTGTATCCTATTGCAGCAGCTCACGCCTGCTTTCGCCGACGCCAGATCTCAGGCTTGTCCAATGGGGCGACACAAAGAGTTCAGAACATGCAGCATCCATCTATCGCATGCTTCAGAGCTCTGGATGTGGGATCCCACTGCAGGAAATTAACTGGGATAACTGAACTCCTAAGGTTTAAGTCTCGTTCTGATCTTGCGTCATGGCAAGACGAGAACTGAATCATTCCAGAATCACCTCGGGTGGGTGTCAAACCCCGGCTGCCCCTTCTGTCCAGGGGTGGAAGAGAACATGCAGCCCCGCTTTGTCCAGTAATCTTGGTTTCTGGCAAGCAGTCCTGACTCCTGACACCGCAGGCTGACCCCTTAGCCCGGCCTGGCGACACACTGGTGTCCTGCTCTCAATCACAAAACCTTCAGGAACGAGCACCTGTCCACCCCGGCAACCCTCCGATTGCTGCATGATCATCTCAACCTTTGGGCCGTGTCTGGTATGCCTGCCTCCGTGATATTGGATTCATTTTGAAGTAATGAAATTGGGTTGAGGTGGGCTCCTCGCTCAATTTTTTTTTAAAAAATCTACTGTTATTTGAAATAACAGAAATATACCTGCATAAATTTATTTTACAAAAATAATCTCCAGTCACTTACCAATTGGGCGACTAGAATCTGTCGCCTAACGGGCGCATGACACGCATGCAGTCAGTAGGCCGTTGGACGACATAATTGAAGTCACTGAATAGTTAGACGACTGGGACTAGTCGCCCAACGATTGAGCGACTACAAGTTCCAATCGCCCAACCGTTCGGCGATTAGACGCGCATATAAATCGGCCGCTCGGCCGAGCCCCCATCCATTTGCATCCGCCGACGCTGTGCGGCGAAGAGAAAAAACAGAAAGGAAAGAAAGACTAGACGGGGCAACTTTGTGCAGTAACAAGACCAGATGGGGCAACTTTACATAGTGACAAGACCTGACAGGACAGTTTTACGCAGTGACAAGACCAGATGAGACAGCTTTGTGCGGTAAACAGATCAAAGGGTGCAACTTTGCGCAGTTAGAAGACAAGACGGGGCAGCTTTTTGCCAGCAACTTTTTCAAAAGACATGGCAGCACTCTGCCACGCAGGTTACTCACATGAAATTAACCACACCATGCCAACCTTTTGGCTTATAAAAGAAGGTAAAAGAAATCTAGGAGAGAACACCACACAACCAAATCCAATACTATACTAGAGCTTACTTCACCATGTAGGGATGAACAAGAGGCAGAAGAAGAAATGGGAGAAGACCCACGAACTAGCAAGGTCTGCTACGGCCTGCGACGAACAAGCAAGAGCTGCTGCTACTAGGGCCGAACAAGCAGAGCGTGCTAGGAGGTCAGCTTCCTGCAATGACGCCCCCGTAGCAGCAACCCTATCCCGAACGTTCCAACCGAGCATTCGCCGCACTACCCACCCGAGGGGGAGATGTCGCCTCTTTGTTGTTGCAGTGGCCCATGCAAGTTCTTCAATTCTAAGTAGCAGCTCAGCCTGAGCATGCGTTACTGAGGTTGGGTAAACTATTTGACTATTCCAGTCGCCGTCGGGATACGAGCAGCTATCGACAATCAGTAAGGACTAGTTACAGTGTGTTCTTCTACTATTTCTCTTTTAAAGTACGCACTAACAACCTCTCCCAACTACCGTAGTCCCTAGAATCGCTATGTGGCTACCGCAAGTGAATCGACTTAGAGATCCACCCACATGACCAGTGGACTACCGACTTCGAGGAGTGGGATGTCATAAGGGCCTACAAGGTCCGGGAGGAGGAGCGCCACAACAACGAGCAAACCGAGTGTATACGTTGGGAGACAAAAACTCATCTTAGAGCATGCACGCAATGAGAGCACGAGGCTCGCTAGAGGGAGCATGAGAAAAGGGGAAAAATGGCAGCCAAGGCCAAAGAGGCCGCCAAGGAGTTTAACGCCGAGCTCGCAAGGAAGGAAAAATGACCCCGGTTCACGTAGTAGGTTGGGTCGTTCTGCACTAGTCCCCCCGAAGGTCGAATTTATTTCCATTCTAAAAAGACGCATATGTATCATATAAGTATTTTGGTTTGTTGCATAGTGCATGATGCTCTTTCTTATAAATGTAACCAAACTCTACGAGCCGTGTTATTCCCAGTTTATTATGAAGTCTATTTTAATTTGCAAAAGCACATCTTCTTGTCTTTTCGCATTCAATTTTCACGTACCAAGGCATCCAACAATATAAAAAAATAAGTTCTCCTCCATGTACGAATTTTCAGTTGCATCACAATGTCACTTACCTTTGTACTTGCCAATCGTTGCTATCTCAATCGTCCTCACAAAAAAGTTCACAAAAATTTTTACACTGCAACAACATACAACGATCGCAAAATGTTATTGCGAATCTAATAGATTTTATACCATTTATAATCTAAATCATAAATAGATCAACCGACATTGTCTTCTATTTTTTCAAAAAAACAACTAATAGACAAAATTTAATAAATGTTACCTACCTGCAACGATTGTCATTTACCCTCATGCGCGGTCTAGGGAGCCAGTTGCGCAAAAATAGGCTGAGTTGCAGTCGCCTAACAGTTGGGTGATTGGACTTCCAGTCGCTCGACTGTTTGGCGATAGGTTTCAGTCGCTGAACTGTTGGACAACTGCATCTTGTCGTCCAACGGCCCGGCGACTGCATGCGTGTCACGCGGTCGTTGGGCAGGAGTCCATTCTTATTAAAAAAAAATTCGCGCGGTATATTTCGTTTATTTCAAATAAAAATGGATTATTTAAAAAATCGTTCCTTGCCCACCGTTGCCGCGCTAAAAAAATGTAAGCTGGTTAAACCTGATCTTTGTAGTTGGGATTAGTGATGGGGAGACTGTATTAAAGTTGCTTATTTACTCAAGACTCGTGATTTGGTTGGCAAGCAACATATGTACTACTCATGGCTCTCATAATAATGCCCATTAGTACATCTGCAGAATGTTTCGTCTTTGTCATCGAAAGCAAAGAAGAGTCGGCAAGCAGGTACGTACCCCTAGCTTTCTTCGGTGGTTATTATCGTTAAGCTCCGTATAATGATGATGATTTTAAGGCCGCAAGCAAGATAATCTTTACTCCACTCACAAGTGTGTATAGTGCATAAATATGGCAATTAAATGTGGTGATCAGTGACTAGTTAATGACGATGTCTCACGCAGAGCGACCGTCCACTTAATGAGCCCAGTGACAATAACATCTCAGCCGTACATTGCTCTAGATAGGTTGGGAAGGTAAAACAAGGGAGTCGCTGAGGCAGGGAATATGCATGTACAGTTCAGTTCAATGAGGAGTAACTTGCCTTCTAGATCACACAACATTTTAAAAAGAAAATTAAGGTGAGTACTTGGATGCGTATCCTCCATGCTGCATCCTGTGATGTCCCGACAGATCGGTGCATGGATGATCATCACTTGCAAAGTTGGTTGTTGTTCAGGCCCCTTCCTGATGGATGGATGCCTTGCTTGGCATGAACCTGTGGGCAGCTGAGGTGAGGGCTGCTCCATGGAAGACCAACCCAACCAGCCCTGCTGCATTACACGTCTGGACGATCCCTGGACCAGTTTGTGGTAGTTCTACTCTCGCAGGATATGACGGGCCAACAATTTGAAGCTACTTAACATAGATAGATCATTTCGATCACCACTTAGGCGTCGTTAGAAACGCGAGAACAGCTCCTTGAGCAAGAAAAAACACAAAGCTTCCTTGAGCAGTTGGCATGCATATCAACTCTCCAGCTGCACGTCCATGGCCCTCAAATCAATCTAATCCCGGCCAATTAATCATGCAGAAATTAAAAGGAAAGGAGATACTTATCAGACTAACTAGGTCGTCGAATTGGATTCTTGCAATCACTAAACTTAGCAACTGTAATACTTGCCAAGTCGCTGTCCGTTTGGCAGCAACTTGATGAGCAAGTAGGCGTCAGGTCGTGGCTCTTCATCCTTCCAATTTCTTCTCTCTTGTGCCTCATACCTAAAATCTCCTCTAACCAATTAGCAATTAGCACTTGCTATGGAGGGACTTAATGATCTCCTAATTAACAACATGATTAGGAGCTACCAAACAGGAGTTTGTATATGCATCATTGATACTCCAAGCTAGTTAGTAGAATTAATCATCACTATACGACGTGCGTATTAGGAGAGCTCGATCGTTGTCGCGATCGGTTGACCCCGACCATCGTCTTAATTTGTCCCTTCTCCTGCTGCTAAAATGAACAAAAGGAGGAATCAAGCATATCGTTCCCAGGATTTGTTTGCACCACTCTTTGGGTCCATTCCATAGATGCGTCCATGGATCGCCCCACTGGTGGAGACAGACGGATCAGCGTATATCTAAATTAGCTTGGTCCCCAGAATAAAATTGTTTTATCAATCATTTTCCAATCTTGTAGTATCTTTTATGCGTGAGAGCGACGACTAATGCACGGATGCAATGGGGGAAGCAATTCTAGCTAGCCTTGATGCTACTATTCCAGTTGTGACATCATATATTACTCCCTTCGGTTATAAAAGAGTGGTGTTTTACCTTTTCAAAGTCACAAGATGTCACTTTGATTACTGAATTTAATCATAATCTTATAAGGTCACGAAAGTGTAATATTAACAGCGTCTTTATGACCAATTTACTCATATTATTTGCATTTGTCTAAGCTACATATTCTAGACATATATTTGGTCAATACTGATATGATTTGACTTTAACTGAAGGGAGTAGTAGTGTTTTGCGATAAACTCGTGCGAATTACGCTTCTCGGTGAAGTCCTGGCTTGCTAGCTCTGTTTTCGTGTCAAGGATGCCTAAACTAAAGTTGCCAAAGGAACTAGGCACTGTTGTCTTCGACTTTTCAGTTAATTTTTTGTTTTGGTTTCTATTAGCTAGTATTATTTATCATTTATCAGACCCACCGATCGTAGACAAAAATCATTAAGCCACAGTTGCGCGCGACCCTTGTCAACACGAGCATACATTTGAGAGCTAAATAAGCACTGCATATTTGCATTAGTCTCCGTTAAGCCACAGATGTGCGCGATGTGAACTGCTTTTCGCGGCCTAATCTTTGTTGGCTACAGGAGCTTCGAATCCCATAGGTTGGATCGATCTGGTCAACTGGAAGTAACTGCCGACCAGGGCGATGTTGCTCTCATGGCGTCCAAAAGGTCTCCAAGTATCTGCAGGCAACGAAAAGGCTGGAGCCCGTAAGTAAGCGTGTGCCTGTGCAAGTGTCCATGCTCTAGTGCTGTCGCTTTCAATTCAGCGCGTAGCTTTGCGATGCGCGAGCGATCCGGAGAACTCACCCCCTCCCTCCCTCCATGTGAGGCTGGGAGCACCTTACCTCCTGCCTTGATGAAGCCGACTCGTCCGCTCGTATGCAAACCAGAAGAAGAAGAATGCGTATACAAACCTGAGCCCTTTGTGATTTTTACGATTTGATTTGTCTATTTCGTGCGTGAGTTCGTTAAATCGGTCGTGGCTAATTCTCGTGCTAGGTGTCTACTAATTTATGAAGTAGTAATAATTAAAAGATCATGTTCAAAAGGATCGTAAAATAATACTACTAGAGTAGATTCTGAAGACAATTCGAACTATACTGGACAACAAATGATGCTAGTCCATCGGCTTCACTGTCGATAGATAAGCTATTGCAGTGTCCGCTCTAGCACAAATTAAACAGGGCATGTGCTAGGGGACAAGTACAGCAATTATCAATAGGTCCTACGATGTCCTATACATGTGACTTGATTTGTACCTACGACTGACTGGTAGATGGATGGTTATGTTTGTCTCCTTATACAGGTGACACTGTGAGGAATTTTTGACCCTTTTATCATGTTTTCAATCTGTATTTACAGAAATAGCTGTATACGAGCGGAATTTATAGAAATAACACTTCTGCCACTCTATCACTGAGTGGCAGCACCCAGCAACTGACACCTAGCTCATTGGAGCCTAACCACCGGGCAGACACCTACCTATCGCCCGGCCACTAACTGGCACCCTCCCTACTATCCCGTCACCGGACAACAGGTGATTAAGTCGGCTAATCACCTGCCTGAATTATAATTTTTCATGTACTGTTTGTTTGAATTTTTAAATATATCAAATAAGCTCAAAAAATTATGAAATTTTATGTGCAGTCTCCCGACAAAATGTATTTCATTATGTAACGCTATGAATGCCGCTGAAAAATTTTTATGATAATGATATTTTTTCAGTAGTTATGACATATAGCAAACGAGCTTGAAAAATTACGAAATTTTATGTTTAGCCACCCGACACAGTCAACATAATTGTGCATTTTTGGGGAATTTTATGTGCTATGAATTTGCCGTGTTATTTTATGTTAATTTAATCCTAATTAGCGATATGCGATGTTCATTTAATTAGCGATTGAAATTGTTGCCACACGACCACCATGCGGCAGGCATCTTTTGCAGTGTGTGACCTCTCTCATTCGCACATATATCGGCCGGTTGCTGCTATCCCCTTTTTCCCGCTGCCTCCTTCACACAATTGTCACTTTGTTCGTGCCGTCCCCTCTCGCACGCTCCCTCGTCCGCGCATATGTCATTATGTACATACCATCCCCATTGCCCGCTCCCTCAGCTCCACATTTGTCAGTCTTACCATGATATCCCCCTTGTCCGCGGTGCTACTGTCGACAAGGAGTCCTTAATTCGCAGTATGAGCGCACCAGGTTCCCTTTTCACTCAGCCATAAATACGAACCTCTCGCAGTTGCTTATCGCTCATCTCAGTCACTCATCGCAAAAGCTCATTCTAGCGCTCATTGCTGAGAATTAAGAGTGCATAGCTCATTCTTTTCAAATGGCAGTGCACATTTGTGGAGGACGCGACAGTGATGATTGCTTCACCTAAAAAGACAGGTAATTTTTTATCGCATGCTTATGTTATGTTGAACTTGAAGTTGTAGTTATTTTTATAAAATTACATCTTGTACTGATTTTGCTGATTTTTCTCAGTAGATCAATTTCTTGATTTTTCTGGGTTTTATGTAGATTTTCTATTCTAATATTCATAATTTTATAACTATTGGAGCAAATGATTGGTGAATATTTGAGAAAATTTTTTACGGTACCATTCACCCCCCTCTGTTGCCATCTTCGGTCCTACAGTCTCCCCTGCATCAGTGGTCTGCATTACCGTCTTCGCCAAAGCAACAGCTAAGCCATCAGCGAAGCCAAGAAGTTGTTGCCCTCGAAGATTGGGCGTGATTTGCTCCTTTCAGAGGAGGTAGTTTTCTCAAGTCAACTTGATGTTGATCATATGGCTGAAAGAGGGCGTCAAGAGGAGCCTGGCAGCATAGCTCATCGAACTGGTGCTGGCAGAGGTGCTAGAAGATTAATAGGATTGGAGAGATATGCTTGTGGAAGAAGAGGTAGCTTTGATACCATTTAAAAAAAAGCACACTTGGGAAGATTGATTTTAGGCTTGTGCACTCTAAACCGAGGCGCAGTACAGGTTTTATATTAGCACCTGCGAGTTTCTGATTTTTGCCGGATTAGTAACAGTACCGACAAATCAGGAACTAAACAACAAACAGATTGCACCATGATCTCTTTCGAAAAAGGTTTCTATCTCTAGCTATTTGTATATGGAAACTAGAGTTATGAATACAACACGAATACGGTTTCTTTCAACAGAAACGAGAGCGAGAGGAGTAGAAAACCGTTTTGAGAAGTCAGATATTTATATTAGCTTTTGACTTAGCTAATATGAAGAGGCCTTTGGTCGCTGTGAACGATAGCATCAAATTTAGCTTACATCCAGATAAACTCATCAATCATCACTTACCTGACTGCAAGTTTGGTCAGTCAAGTCTACAAGCATGACTAGGGAATGAAGAGGTGAAAAAAAGGAGAGATAAAAGGCGATCGACTTGGGTCTTCAAAAAAGAAGGGGAAAAAAGCGACTCCCATGCACCTGATGAAGTGAATCGGCGCTTGTTTCAGCAGGTAGAAACGGGAAGGATTTCTACTCGCTCCTGGGCGAATTGACAAGTGGGTAGAGAGACTGCTGAACTGAAGCGAGAGAGCAAGGCAGCAAAGCCACCGTCTGGCGCTCGGCAGAAAACGATGGAGCAACAAGAGCGAAGCCCCGCCCCGGTGGACGGACGGACGGACGGATGTGCCCGCGCACGGGACGCCGCTTCTCGTCCCACTTGGCTTCTTGTCCACTGCCGTGTCCCCGTGTGTGTGTGTCCCAGCCTCGCTCACACGCGCGTGCGCACGAAAGGCGGCAAAAGAGCAACAAAAGATGGCCCAAAAGCGCGAATTTCCCCCACAAACCTTGAGCTCTTTTGGAGCGTGGGTATCGAAAGCAGCCTCGTGGCTTCAAACCTTGATTTGGGGTGATTAAAGTGGTAATGTTCGCATGAATCTTATCACGTTGACGCACGACCTGAGATCTCACCCGCCCGAGCCCTTGTTCCGTCGCGACGCGCCCTGTCCGCTTCTTCTTCCTCCATGCAGCAATCGATTCGTCTTTCTCGCTCGCTCGTGGCCTGTAAGACTCGCACACCTCCGCCTTCTTCATCTCCTCTTTTTCCTGTGGTCTTCACGTTCCCCTCTGCCCTGGTCATGGTTGCGCCTTCCACTGGTGCCGCCTCTGCCGTTGATGGCTTTTGGACCGCAGGCGACAGTTTGGATGTCGGGAGCTGCAATTTTTTGGGGACCCCGAATGAATGTTTTGCAATTTGAATTGAAAATTACCAAAAATTTCTTTTTGAAAATTCAAATCTCAATTGAAAGTTTTGCAGTCTCAGTTATACTCTCCGAAAATTCCATTTGAAAGATCAAAATCTTGGTTGGTTGAAAAGGGAATGGAGGAAGAGGCAACTGGGAAGGGGCCACCGGAGACGATGATCGAACCAAGGCCTTCGCCACTCGGGTTAGTAAAGGACGCTCGTCTAAAAGTATCTGGAAGTGATTTGTGTCCTTGTTAGCGTAGTATACATCATGTTTTTGTCTAACTTACCACAACTTATGGGCCTGTTCTTTTTGACTGCGGCTTATGACTTTTAGCTGAATTTTTTGAATTTTGGCTGTTTACGGTACAGATTACGGAGAGACCGATACTCACTTGCAATTTTGACTGGTACAGATGTTAGGCTTTTAACGTGTACTACGTTTAACTTATAAACCCCATCTTGAGAAAATACTCCGTTTAAAAGTTAGATACTGTAACGACTGCGAGAAACCGGACGACTTCTCACCAACCGAACAGGCCCATATTTACTGCAAAAAACACTGATGGCGAACTAAGCAGGTGTATACGCAAACAGAGCACGTCTACTCCTCTCACCCTCTTTTTTTGATGATTTAATTCGTGACTGTGAACTGGAAGTGCTCTTGCTACCTTGAGTACTTTGTGAAATACTGTTACGCACGTACCAATTTCGCAAGATTTGCATCGCCATCAACCAGCACTAATCCACCGTGGCGACCCGGGTCGTGTAAATCCACGTTAAATGTGGCGTTGAGGTTGGTGAAGCAGTTCAGGTTGACCATTCCGTTCCTCTACTACTTTTATTCCGACAAGGACTACAGAGCACTGTATAAAATTACTGGGATGGCTATAAAGAACCTAAACTATAAAATAACTCATCCAAATTAGGATGTGCACAAAAAAGATTAGAGATTAGCTTATTTTTAAAACTTTTTTTAGGTATCTTAAAATAAATATGAGCCACCTAATCTTTATGATTAAATAGTTTAAATTAATTAAGATTTAGTTATATTATTACTTATAATATTAGTAGTAAAATCTTTAATGGAGTAAAATTACAAAGGAAACACCGTTGATGCAGCTTCCCTGCTCCGATCGTTGTGTTTCCCTGCTCCCTCTTAGGGGTGAAAACGGGTCGGGTTAATCCCGATCGATCCGGCACCGAATCCGATTGGTACCGAATCCGACTAGTACCGAATCCGGAGAAAAAATATGGGTTAGGATATGGTAACAGCAATATCCGTCCGAATCCGAATATCCGTCCGAATCCGATACGTCTTCAAGTTTGATTTCAGGTTAGTGCTACTATTTAACGTTTCATTTTCTTTTGCAATGGTAAAATAAAATCTTCCACATCAGCTATTAAATAGTAACATCAAGTCAGTGCGTCCTACTCCATTTACTTCACTGTATGTATTCCTTACAAACAAGTAGGGGTGCAAACAAATTGGGTTAATCCCGACCGATCCGGCACCGAATCCGATTGGTACCGAATCCGATTGATACCGAATCCGGAGAAAAAATATGGGTTAGGATATGATAACAGTAATATCCGTCCAAATCCAACCCGTTTTCACCCCTACTCCCTCTGCATCAATTCGTTTCTCTTTTACTGGTTGGTCCTACTTTTCTTCGACAAGACAAGCACGTTTTGATTTTCAGGTGCAGACTACAATTGCATCCCCTCCGGTACCTGCTCATTTCAACTTAAATTTCTGATTTTTAATTTATTTTTATTATTTATAAATTTCAACTTTTTCTAATTTTTTAGCTTTATTTTAGCTTTTTTGTCGATTCTTCTTTTCGCGTATTCGTTTGTATTGTCCGTGATGGGCTAACCTGTTTTTGCTATTTTTTAAATTTTTTTAAATTTAATTATACCAAATAAGTTGCCATCAGCTACAGTGTAATTTCAGCCAATTACAATAAAATTTTAGCCATAAACTACTTTTTTTCAGCCGAGCGGCACTCTATCCCGTCTGCAATCTCTCCTCGTGGTTGTCACCACCAGCGTAAGTTCTCCTTGCTCATCGCAATCTGGCCACGCAGCGCCGTCCATGACCTTCTGTTGTGCGATTGAACGCTGACAACCACAACCTCGCCAAGTACAACTCTGAGACAACATCGGAACTCCAGGTATTGCTCACGATACCAAACAGAAAATGCCGAGCTTTTTAGAAGCCACCAATGGCAGAGCTAGCTCGTTGCGCAGTCCCAATGTTGAATGCTGACATCCGTGCTCGATGGAACCAGCCATCGCGGAGCTTGTAATGATTCTGGCAACGGAAAGAGAACATCAAAATCTGGATCAAACGCCACGAACTTAGAGCAAGTTTAATAGAAGAGGTGGCTGCCACCTCTAAGACTAGTCAAATAAACAAAAAGAGTACATGTGGCTTATGATGGAGGTAGCTAATATAATAAGTTGAGTAGAGGTTACCTCTACTTAGGGCTGAAAACGAAAACGATAATTCTCGGTTACCGAAAATCGTTTTTGAGAAATTACCGATTTTTCCCCCTAAACGGAAACGGTGACGGTAACCGATAAAACGGAAACGATAACGGTAAAAATATCCGATAATGAAAACGAAAACGATTTAGCTCTCTTCCGATCGTTTTCGAAAAATACCGTATTTAACCGGTAATTACCGTCGATAATTACCGGTAATTGCACTTGCATTCACAAGGCTACTCCGTCTCCGGTCTTCCTTCCTGGAGAGGTTGCTGCTCGCATGGCGGCTGCACGCCCAACTCCTTGCGGCACAACGCCCCATGTCTAAGCTCGCGGAGCTGGTCCCGAGCCACGGCGCTGATCGCCGACGCTCGCGCTATCTTCGACGGTGGTTGTGGCGCCGGATACGGCTTCCGCAGCTCCACGGCACGGCAGACGCCGGCGGCATTTCGCGCCGCCTGTAGGGCCTGATCTGGAGCGCTTGGCGGTCGGCGCCTTCTCACGCATGCAGCAGCGAGCACTCCGGCCTTTGGGCTCCAGCCATGGATAAGCGGCAGCGGCAGCGACGTGTCCTACTCCCGGTACTCCCCTTCCTTTACTATTTGACTTGTGACTGCTCACGCTGCAAGTAAAAGCTCTAGATCATTAGGATCGATTGGGCTCGTTAAATAACATGATTAATGAAGGATGGTATGCGTCCGTGGAGAAGACGGTAAACTAGTAGGATGAATTTTCAGAAATGGGCGGTGATTATGTGCTTGGAGATGATGATAACACGCCGGAGGTTCAGCTATAGGAAGCCTGCTGTGAAGAACTATTACCAATCTATCATAAATCATGTTTCTGGCATCCATCCTTCCTTTGTTAAGTTCAACTGTCCAAGTGTCGAACTAAGAACTTGGTTTAGTATTTCAGTTACTAGTGTACTAGTACTTTCGAGTTTGTGAGCTTGTGACTACGTCTATGTCATATGGTTGTCAGTTTTGTGTGCTTGTGAGACCTAACTAAGAATTATTGTATTAAGTCCATGATGTCACTTGTGCTTGTGGGCTTGTGGCTTTGTGTCGTGTCATTTTATTGCTATATAATATATGTGTCTTGCTTCTTGTGCCATGGATCATTACTACAGTATTATTTTTCATGTGCCATGGGTCAATCTATACAGCTATTGTCATGCTACGCAGATTGGTGTGTTTATTGTATTTTAGATATCGCTTTCATGATTTTCGATCGTTATCGATGCACTTTTGATCGAATAGTTTCGTTTTCGAATTTACCGGAATATCGATGTCGTTCTCGTTTCCGACAATATCGTATCGATTTCGTTTTCGAGAAAATAATGTGAAACTGAAAGTGATTTGACCTCCTACCGATCGTTTCCGACCGTTTTCAACCCTACCTCTACTAAAGCACTCAAACATTTAATACTTGCATAAATATAGCAATTAGGCCCACAAAATGCGTGGAGGTAGCTAATACAATAAGTTAAGAACTAGCATCGCCTCCAAGCTGCCCCTAACTCCTCGTATGATGTGCTAGAGGTCACCTCTTATATAAGGGGCAGCTTGCCTCTCTCTCTCCTCTTGTCTCTCCCTTCCACTTAGGATTGTGCTGACGTGGATTTCGCTAGAGGCGACCTAGTCAGCATTATTGCACTTGCTCTTAGGCACCAGTATTTACTTAGGCGACGCTGTGAGGCCAACAATTGCATGAGCTCCACTATTGATGGCATCAGCCGAGCACGAAGAACAGTGCTAAGCGCTTCAAGCTCTGATATCAGTGTTAATCTGCGTAAAATTAGCGAACCGCGGCAACCGATGCGCTCCAGGGTCGGGTGCTCCTTGATGATCTCGCATAGCAAGTAGTGCCTGGTGCGCGTGCGGCACAGGGTATGGAGAGGCAGCGAGACATAAGGAATGAAGATGCAACTACGGTTTACACATAGAAGTTGACATGAGATAATCTAAAATACTCTCTCGAAAAACATCAGGCTGAAAAGCAAAATTCTATAATGCTCTCACAAATAATGATCAGATTTTATTTCTACTACCAATATAATGTACCATAAAAATCATATTCTTTAGTACTAAATTTTTGTATAGGCTAAGGAACCAATGGTCATAAAAGGTTTGAGATGGGTTGTGAGAAAGCGATAGTCCCCTATACTCTTTTGAGATTGTGATTAAGGAAGTTGCGGTCGGCTTCGCCAAATCTTTCTCCCTCGTAATTATTTTGACGTCATTGTTTGGTTCTCTCTACAAAATTATCTACTTCATTGTTAGTATTGTGTATGTTTGTGTCGTATCTCAAAATTCTGATCCGATTTGTGGCTCCTACGCATAAGGAGAGGTATCAAAGTATAACTAGTAGTATCAAAGCCAAGACTATATTAATTTGATTAGCGAGAAGGTCAGCAAAACGTTAGGTGGCACAAAATCAAGATTGATATCGACGATGTGGAGTCAAGTAAAGAAATTTGACGGTGAGGAAAATTTTAGCGTGTGACAATGTGTAGTGAAAAATGTCTTTGTTCAATAAGGGTTGATTGATGCTTCATTAGGTGAGAGATGGTGACATTCTAAACCACCTGGCATGGATGTGCGTTCTAGGAAACTGTTTTGTATAGTAATTTCCAGTGTAACCATTTCTTAATAGGGAATTCAAGATTTGCCACTCAGACTAGAAAAACATCCGTTGAAGACTAGAGCATGATGGAGCGGAAGGCCGTTAGTATAATCCATCTATGCTTCTTCGATAAGGTAAAGCACTCGGTGATCAAGAAGAACTCACTGAAGAAATTATGGAGTAACTTAGAAGAATTGTATATAGTAAAGTCGCTAAGAAATCGGTGAGTGCTAATGTGGCAACTATATAGGTTGCACAAGGAGGAAGGTACATGATTCATTGACTATCTCAATGTCTTTAATAAATTTATCACACATCTAAGTAGTGTAGACGAGAAAATTTGAGGAGAATGATGAGATTATCATTTTGGTTTCTTCTCTACCAACATAATGTGAGCATTTGGTGATAAATATTCTCATCAGAAAAAACTCTCTCGACTTCAATGAGGTAGTTAAATATCTATTGGAGGCATAGTCCTTGAAAAAGCCATCAGAATCTTCATCCTGGTGATCAATCATTGGCTATCGTAGATGTTACAAGCAAAAGCAAAAGTCATGAAAAGAAGGCAAGAACAAGGATAAACATATATGCTATCTATGTGACGAGGAATATCATGTGATAAAGGGCTATTTAAGTTTGAAGCAAATGAGGGCTTCATGCTCAGTGGCGATAGTAAAAGATGATTCAGACGTACTTATCGTCAGTTAATCAGGTACTTCTCATGAATGGATATTAGATTTATGTTGTTACTTCTATATATGTTCGGCAAGGGAGATGTTTAACGAAGGATCAAGTACTTCTCATAGATGGATATTACATTCAGGTTGTTGTTTCTATATATGATTGGCAAAGGAGATGTTTGACGAAGGATCTCTACACCTAGCTGAAAAATCTAGTCTCTCTATTATATGTTAATGGAAAAGTTTGGATGATTAACGATAACAGGGTGTATAGTTTTTCTAGCAATTAATTTAAAATCAATTATCTTTTAAGTGAGTTAATTGCTTCCAAAACTTATCTTAGAGTATATAATTGTTGTGTACATGATGTATACTCGCCAATCAATTTATTATCTCATTATTTGTTGAGATTGTTATCAATTATGAAAAATGAAGAGATTGAAGAATCTAATCCCTCCATTATGAGTTAATGGTAAGGTGATTAATGATAATATATTTGTAGGGCTAATATTTTCTATGAGCTAGTGAAATAGGTTAGACCCCATGATGAGAATCACTTTGGATGATTTCATGTGTTGATCATCATCAAGTCAAGTAATGCATATCATGTGTTGATAATCAAGTCAAGATTCGGGATGAAGAATGGTATCATGTGTTGATTGTCATCAAGTCAAGATCCTGAAGTGGTGGATAGCATCATGTATTCTTGCACAATAAGACAAGGACTTAGACTGAAGTGGAGATGTTTGTCGCAAAGTTTCAAGAGGATGCGCAAGACAAATGTATAACTAGCTTAGACTAAGAGTGCGTTCCTAGTCTTTTACTGATCTCGGTGTTTGGTTAGGAGATCGGGTTGCTAGTGTAGGTTGTAATACTATTAAGAGAGGTCTTGTGTAATAGCTTGAGTCTCATCATATATTGATAGTTCAATCCCACTTGCTCTAACTTATATTTGTAAATGTGTTTTGCTACGTTTGTTCGGATTAACTTAACCATGCATTTAAAAATTCAAACAAACTCTAAATGGAAAAAATAGGCAAATAATTAGGCCAGCTAATTAGCCGGCCTAATTACCTACCGCCTGGGGGGCTGGCGACAGGCTTCACACAGCCAATAGTTTTTTGCACTAATATTCGTTAAATTCATGTTAAAAGTGAATCCAAACAAACTTGACTAATTCGGACTGTATAAAATTCCCAAAAATTACATAATAACTATTACTGCATTTGGAGGCTTCACATAAAATTTTGTAATTTTTGGAGCTCATTTGATATATGTAAAAACTCGTAAAATTATCAAACTTTTATGAATTTTTGAGCAAAATTCACCATGGATAAAAATTCTCTAAAAATTGCACAACGAGGAACGTTGTGTCGGAAGGTTGAAAATAAATTTTTGAGCTCATTTGGTATATTTGAAAATTCAAATAAGCACTAAATGGGAAAAAATTAGGTAGGTAATTAGGCCTGCGAATTAGCTGGCCTAATTACCTACCGCTCGGGGGCTGGCGATAGGCTTCACACAGCCAATAGTATTTTGCATTAATATTCGTTAAATTCATGTTAAAAGTTAATCCAAATAAACGTGGCTAGTTCGGACCGTATAAAATTCCAAAAAAATACATAATAACTATTACTGTATCGGGAGGGTTCACAGAAAATTTCGTAATTTTTAGAGCTCGTTTGCTATATGTAAAAACTCAAAAAATCTCAAAATTGTATAAATTTTTTAGCAATATTTACCATGGATAAAATTACTCAAAAACTACACTATAAAATAATGTTAAAACTGGCTTTGATTCTGTAACATACCGCAGGAAGAGGATAGTGCGCGGATAAAAAAAGAGAGCGTGGCACCCAACAACAAAGAAACAAAACCCCGCAGGCCCCACCCACCCGGCGCGGTGGGCCCAAGGGAAAGTGATGTCGAAATTATCCCTGTGATTTGTTTATTCGATTTGTGCATGATAGAGGGAGTATTGTTGCTTTGCTTTGTGTGTCGAGGTGACGGAGAGGAAAGCGACTGAGAGGTGGATGTGAGATGAGCATGAACTGAGCTGAGCTGAGCTGGATATTGAGGTTGCAACGGGATGTGTGATTTGCCATCCATTTCACCTGCCGGCTCCCAAACCATCCACGGAATCACTCCTTCGTGTGGCTCTGCGTGTGGCGCCCAAGCTTCCTGCAATTAGTGGATCAAGTGGGAGTTCAGTGAACTCACTTGCTTCATCAGGTACTCAGGTGAGCTCATTTTTTAGCCTCGTATTGGTTTCTATAACCTAGTTTTATATAGTAAATAATTTTTCTATAATATCTATCTTTTAAACGAAATATTTTTTCAAGACAGAATCTACTAATTTATTATAATACATACTGTAACGATTTAATTTATATTGGTCAAAATCATACGCAAATGTCTCTTTACAAGCGATTACTATTTATAAATCAAAACAAAAACCAATATAAACGAAACCTCAATCCCCTGCCAGTAATGGAAGGCATACATGTATGTGTCCTAGTGCAAGCCATCCTATTTTAGCCTATTAGCCTGTATTTCTAGAGTGATCAATCCCAGAAACTACCTAGGCTTGAAATAAGCTAACTGTTCTAACAAAATATTAGGATAATCCCTTAAACTTATCTCTATAAAGTATTTCAGACGATCATTTCGTAGGAGAAAATAGCGCAAATCCTCGATATTTCCTAAATAATTGTTTTGTCCTAAACGGCCTAAACTTTTTCGGGGCAATGTAAGCTAAATCTTAAGCTGAATTGTAATCGAAGAATGAAGATTCTGCTTGAGCATGACAAAATGGGCCTTCCACTGGACCTATTTTTTTAGTTTATTTTAGTTCATGGTTTATGATTTTTTTGAAAAAATATATAGGGTGATTTCTTCATCGTTATTTTGAAACAACTTATCAAAATAGCTTTTTATAAATGATTTATCATCTTATTGATTTTGGATTCCTTTATTAAATCACATTAGCACCAAACCCATAAACCAGACTCCTTTTATTCTAGACGCATGTGCCGGATGTCACAGAGGGCGCAAAATTCATGGGCACACAGGATATTTCTTCGACAGTCCGGTGGCTTTTTCTGCAGCCCATCCTGTTCTTTGGTTTATCCCACACCATTTCCTAAAAAAAGAGGAAAACCCCACAAAAACAAGATGATCAACATAGCTGTCATAAGCTGGCTGCGGCTTATTTATCACTATTCATAAGTTTCATCTTTTTCTGAATTTTTGACTTTTTATTGAGCTTTTTTGTCGGTTCTTTTTTTCCCGTATTTGTTTGTATTATACGTAATGGGCTAACATATTTTTTTATTTTTAAATTTTTTTAAATTTAATTATGCTAAATAAGCCTCTGTCGATTCTGATCTTTTTCAATAAATTCTGATGTTTCAAATATAAACCATGAGCTTTTCAGCCGAACCGATCACCCCCTATGAGTATACAATACTGCACCATCGCATCGCATCGGATCGGAGTCTGTGAAACAGTAACATGGAGACGGCTTAAGATAATCCAACCACGGCTAAAAATATTGGATTGAGTACCATCTTACCGTGAGAAAAGGGCGCAGCAGCATGCAGTGCAGCAGTTACATGGCCGTAGCGGCAGCAACGGAGTCAGGGCAGAGGCAGAAAGGACGAAGAGAAACGGGACGGTGGCTGATGGAAGGGCCGAGGACTGTGTGGGTGCCCCCGTCCCCGTGTGGCGTCTCGGTCGTTTCACCGATCAATCTCCCAACCATGTAAAAAAAAATTAGGACGGCTTTCTTAATGCATGCTTTTCACCAAATTCTAGTGAAATGCTGCTCCCTCCAAAAAAAAAACTCTAGTGAAACCTCTCACTGAATGGCTCTTTTGATATAATTTAAAACGTATTTACAAGAATGACTATAGTTATACAAAGAATCATAAAAATAGCACTTCTACTGTTGAGTGACCATGCGATAACCCCAGGAGAGTGACATGTCACCTCTGCCGCACGGCCACCGTGCGGCAAAGGGCTGTCGCATTGTCACTGTTAGGGATGAAAACGGATCGGATACGGACGGATATTGCTCATCCCGTATCCTTTTCCATATTTTTTGTCGGAGTCGGAGTCGGATACGGATAATGCCGGATACGAATACGAATACGGATATTCTCGGTCACGAATACGGATCGAATACATGCCGCTCCGGATACGGTAAGTCTCGGTCACGAATATTTAGTCGGATAATGCGCGGAAGCAAATTTTATATGATGACAGAGACAAATTAAGCAACTAGTAAATTTTAACTAGCAAAGTAGGAACTAGCAAGTAAATTGTAGAGGCTAGTTAAACAAATAGTAGGCTACTAGCTAACTAGCTACATGCAACATAGTTCAAAAGTATGAATTGCTCATAAAGTAGTCTAGTACATCACTAGTTCATTTAAGTTCAAATTATCAATATCCTTCAACCAAATCAGAAGAAGATTAGTTTTTAATTGAATGAAGATGACTAGGTGAGACGTTCTGCAAATGAATAAATGATAATTACTGGTTAGTATTACTCTCGAGGTAATTAGACCGATTTTTAGTATCCTGTCCAGGCATTTGAGTGCAAAAGGATGCAAAATTAAACAGATTCTACAGAAAACATAGATTTCAAGTTGAAGTATGAAATGTCCATAAAAAGGCCCTTTTTTACAACAACCAATCTGGTCCAGGATTGGTCATAACCACAATAAACGGTCAAGTACCAAGAAAGAGGTTTTAAACAACAGTAATATTGATGTGCTGCAAGATTTATTATTTTGTTGCATTTGTTTGACTCTTATTGGCAGATACTGGACAACATCCAAGTTTCTATACGAAATGTTCATATGATATACCCTAGCAGCAAACACATTACCTTTTAAGTGCACTTCACACGTGTTTCCCACATCTACACTTCTGATCTTCAGTGTTGTCTTTATTTATTTTCTCTGTTGATATGTCAATTAATCTCAGCTATACCTATTTTTCTTGGTGATATATTAATAGGGGAGCTTCATATTTGGTTTGGAATTCAGCAGTCTCTCAATGCAAACAGATACCCAGAAGCAAAGGTTTACCATGTGAGTTAGCCCAATCAATTTATCTTTTTTGTTATTATATAGCTGCAAAAAAATCCTGAAAACCAAAGCTTACCTGTGGTAGTTACCATTCTTCTCTGTATACAACTTGTTCCTCAGTATTTTGGTACTGAATATTAGAGATTTTGATTAGGAAAAAATAATTTAGAAGCATATGAAACTGAGATGCAATTGCTAAACTGTTACGAAAACTTTCCCTCGTCAAGTCATCATCATCAGCAGAATAACTTTTGTTCTTAATTGATCATTGTTATTTATGGTCATCTTGCATTACCCATAAGCAAAAAGGATAAAGATTGAATATATGTTCTTACCCTTGTTGATGCTGTCGGACTCCAGAGGAGAGGCAGGAGCTGACGGTGGCGGCGTTCCGTGGAGGCAGCGGTGCTGGTCCGTGGGGGCGAAGGCGGGCGGCAGCGGCTCCGGTTTGTGGGGGAGGAGAGGCGGGCGGGCGGCGGCGTCGGTCTGTGGGGACGGAGAGGCAGCAGCGGCGGCGGTCTGCTTGGCGCGAGAGCGGCGCCGGTCTGCGGGGGCGGAGAGGCGGCGCCGGTCTGCGGGGACGGAGATGGCGGAGAGGCGCGGCCGGTCTGCGGAGGCGGAGAGGTGGCGCTGGTCTGCGGGGACGGAGATGGCGGAGAGGCGGCGCCGGTCTCGATCTGAAATTTGGGCGCCGCCGCCGCTCCGCTCGCTATCGCTACTTCGCTGTTCGCTCGGCTCGGCGCTGCCGCTGGTTGCTAGGGATTAGAGTTAGGTGGTTAAGTGGGCTAGGCCCGCGCTTGCGTCGCTCGGACGGATTGGGCTGGGCCGTCAGCGTTATCCGGATAGTTACCGGATAATAATCCGGTAACTATCCGAAAAATTATCCGGATAATTCCGTATCCGTCGGATAATGTATGTTCCGAATCCGTATCCGTATCCGACAAAAAATATCCGAATCCGTATCCGTATCCGACAAAAATTTTGGATATCCGAAAAAATGCTCCGAATTATATCCGAATTAAAACGGACGGACGGTCGGTCGGGAAATATCCGCTCCGTTTACACCCCTAGTCACTGTGCATGAGGTGATTAGGTAGGGTGATTAATCATAATTAGTGATTTTATTTAGGTGCACTGCTTCCATATTTACTCTACACAAAAACAATTAGGACAGAGTAACATATATACAGATGAGGGAGCGAGCAAGGAGGATGCAATGGACAAGCCGATATATGTGCAAAGGAGGGAGGGGCAAGGGTGGACAGCATGCACAGGCCGACATATGTGCGAAGGAGGGAGGGCCCGAGGGGGCAAGGGGGTGACATATGTGCATAGGAGGGAGGTTAGCCATTGCAAAAGATAACCACCGCATGGTGTTCATGCGGCAGCCCAAATTAAAGGACAAATTAAATGAGCACCGCATGTTGCTAATTAAACCCAAAAGTTACACATGAATTAACATAGCAAATTTTTGGAGTGCATAAAATTTTCAAAAATTACACAATTAGGTTGACTGTGTCAGGAGGCTCCACAAAAAAACATAATTTTTTTGAGCTCATGTGCTATATGTAACAATTCCTAGAAATAGCATAATTCAACGAATTTTTGAGTGAAATTCAGGATGGATAAATTTGCAAAAAAAATTACACAATAAAGTATACTGTGTCAAGAGGCTCCACACAAAATTTTATAATTTTTGAAACTCATTTATTGTATCTAAAAAAATCAAATAAGCAGTGCACCTAAATGAAATCACTATTTAAATCACTAATTAGGATTTATCACCCTACCTAATCACCTCAAGCACGGTGGCCATGCATGAGGCCACCTCATGCATGGTGGCAGTGCATGAGCCCTTTGCCGTACACCACGTGTCACCTCCTCAGGGTTGCTGCACCTGCACGGCTATCGGATGGTAAAATTGACATTTTTATAATTCTCGTATGGCTATAGCTATTCTTATAAATACGGATTTAAATTATACCAAAAGTGACATTTAGACGTGAAACCTGCTCTCCCTAAAAAAAGCGAAATCAATAGATTATCACTTTCGGTTCATCTGCTTATAAGGGAAATTAATCGCTCAGGTATGAATATTAATACTAGTATCGGCTTAGAATGGACCCAGCAGAACGTGAACACATTTCTAATTTTCTCTCTATGGGAAGAAGGGAGAGAAGTTCGGACTAATTCTTTTGAACTTATAATTTATATCTTTTCTTAAATGAATAAATGAGATGGTTTCTTTGTTACCATTTTGAAGCGATTTATTGAGATAATTTTTAAATTAACTTTTAGTTTATTAAATTTGATATATTCACATAAATACTTATAATAGAATTATAAATTATAGGTATAAGTAATAAACTACAGAGAAAAGAATGACAAAAAACGAAGGGAGGGCCGTGGCAGTATGAAGAGAGAGGGGGGGGGGGAAGAGCTGAATCGAGTGTGGCAGCATAAAATGGGGGCCACCGAGATCTAGATCTATCCATTGCTCCTCGCACCCATCTCGGGTCCACCTGATCCAAGAAAAATCGAAGGAAACACTAGGACCGATTTTTTTTTCTATTTTAGCCCTTTTTTTTTGAAAAATATTCACATTTAGACCCCTGGTAGTTTTAATTCCGTTTTTAGACCCAGGGGGTCGGAGCCGTGACCCACGGCGCCGAGGTAACACGCGTCTCGGCGCCGTGGTCCATGGCTCGAGGTCGCAGCCCGCTCGGCTGGTGGCTGCGTGGCGGCGTGGCGGCACCTCGGCGCCGTGGATCGTGGCTCCGAGCTCGGAGCCGTGGGTCGTGGCGCCGAGCTCGAAGCCGTAGATCGTGGCGCCGAGCTACCTGCCACGTGGCGCCGAGCTCCCTGCCACGTCTGCAGACACTCGGCGTCTAGGGTTTGCACCGATCAGGCTTTACGTTGTCGCAAAAAGAATTACTAGTTGTATTTTTTATTTTGATTATTTAATTATAGTAATATTATGTAATATATTTATTTAATTTTAGTAATATTATGTAATATATTTATTTATTTATAGAGAGAAAAAATACGACATATGTTTTGAAAATTCGTTATGTTGCAGATGATACATGTAGGAAATTTTTTGTAGATTTTTTTAAAATATTATGGTACGTTGGTAATGGTTTTTGAAACATAAAATTTTTATGTGGAGTACAATTTAATGAAAATTTTTTTGAGCACAAATGTGATATGAGCAATTAGACGAAATGAACGAAAGTGATATTGAACACGTGGGAATGAGTGCAGGAACTGTAATGATTATAAGTTTTGTTAATTTTGTAGTTGTGAATTACAAAACAATCTGATAAAATTGTAAAACAAGTTTATGTTGATTGGCTCGTTGTAGATGCATAAAAAATATGGTAATTTTTTTAGGAGCGATTGTGCGTAGAACGGTCGATATATAAAATGGTAAGTGACTTTTAAGATTTGGTATGTTTTAAGGGTTTGCAATTCCGTGGTTTTGCAAGGTTTGGTAATTTTGTAGTTGTAATATGGGAACGAATCTGATGAAGTCGTAATAAAAGTTTATGTTCATTGCAAGTTGGACATGCAAACCAAATTATGCTAAATTTTTTTGCCGAAGGATTGAGCATAGAAATATCGATGCATATAGTGGTAAGTGATATTTCGAAGGTTAGTGATATTTTGACATGGCAGGCATGTGGCATGTGTGCAACTCTGTACTTCTAATGTTCATAATTCCACCACTAGTCCTAACATGCATGCCTTAGGGAAAATAACTTGCTGGGTCTATTACATTTTGTCTCTTGGGTGTAGCGTGGTTGTTTCCCCTTTTGTCACGCCACGAAGATGGCTCATTGCATCCTTCTTCTGTCACTCTTGGTCTTGAGAGCGCCTCCCGAGCTTGAAGCTCCTCCTCCCGACGCTTGATGGCGCTTCACGCAGACTTAATCGCTCCCGCCTCCTTTGCAGCTCATCTTCCTTGCCCTTGACGGTTTGGTCCATCCTCACGCGGCGCTCTTGCTCAAGCCACATCCGCCGTTCCACCTCGCGAGCTCGAGTCATCTTGACAAAGTATTGTGCTTTGTTTTCCACCTCCACCGCCGGTTATCCGCCATGCGGCGACACTCGATCCACCCATTCGATGAACACGCAAGCCTATGTGTGGCGTGGTAGATGTCATCGATCAAGTTGAAAAAGATAACGAGAAACAAATGATTTAGTTGTGGTCGTTACCACGAAGTAGTCATCCGTCGGGACATTTGAAGAACCTATGGCGTATTTGGCTCGTTGTACTCGATCGATCCGGACTCCCAACATCGTCCTAAAGCCGCAATGGCACTTCGCGCTCATGCCACTCCGCACTCCAAATGGGTCGGACCTCTAGGAAGACATTGTTGTGTAGTAGTATTGTGATGCCTTGAGGAGGAGATGTGGTATGGAAGACATAGGAGGAGGCCTTTATGTAGGCGGGTTATGCAGTGCGATGGGCATAGTCCATGGAGAGGGCGACATGGGAATCTTTTGAGGATAGTCAGGATTGCAGTGTAGCAATAAATGTCCCTATGAAGGCTTTTCAGAGCCTGCAAATTGTAGCTGACCCGTTTTGTCAAGTCACTGGGCAAAACTGCGTCGTTTTGTCATGTCACTGCGTACCACTGGCATCTTTTTGTCACCTCACGGAGCAAAGCTGGCCCGTTTTGTGGAAGGAAGGGTCCTGCAAGTCCCCAAGGTCGGTGAGAATTTTATGTACTTACAAGGTTTTGACGTGCTTGATTTTCAACCGTGTATCTAAGTAAATCTTGTATCGTGTAGCTGAAACCAGCAATGGTGAAGATATCCTCCCACGTAATGGACGGTGGAACTTCACCAATAAGGTCAGAGGGATAAACTTGTACTCGTACAGTTCTACTATCTGAACAGTAGCTCGCATGGCATCCGAATGATTTTGTAAATTTATAAGTGTATGTGTGTGTGTTAATCACTAATCGGCTATACTCATGGCTACTTGTAAATTTGCAGTCGTTTGCAGGAAACATAAATTCATTGCAAGAATTATAGAACAACAAAGTACAGACTACGGATTCGTACACAAATATCACATGAATATAACATATACACATATGTACAACAAGTAGCTCATTACAACATATATACAACAAGTAGCTCATTACAACGTGCCTCCTAGCTCATTACAACATATATACAACGACCCACAAGCCTACACATAAATATCACTGCCTCCTAGCCTTACCCTTACCCTTACCAAGGGCGTCGGTGCCTGGAGTGTAACGGCTAGGCTCGCGGCGGCGTCTGCGTGTGCAGTGTGAAGGTGAGTCTCGAGAGCGCCTACGGTGAGGCGGGCCTATCTCATCGTAAGTCTGCTTGCTCCACCTCGTCGTCGTCCTCACCCCTCGTCGGGAAAGTGTCGCTCGTGGGGATGAGCTCGTGCGTGTAAGACCCTAGCCGCGTCGGTGCGCAGAGTCGTGTTGCGAGCACGTCTCACGTCCCTCCCGCGCGGTTTGCAACCACAACGACTAGCCGCTGCGTAGCCGACACGCTAGCCTCTGTCATCCAACATTTTGTTAACCAACAAGATACGAAGATATTACGTACTAATTTTGTAAGTGGCTTTGTCGAAGCTTACCTCTAGGAAGGTAAGCGTCCCGCGTCGCCGATCGTCCCGAGAAATGCTCTATGTCTGTGACGATTTGCTTGAGTGTTGCCACGCAAACAAGCAAAAGAATGGATAATTTGCTATATGTAGTGATATTTACATCTATTGGAAAATAAGCTCCTGTATAGAATAGAACAATTTTTTTTGTTAATGCATCAACATAAATAATTAATTGTACAAGAAGTGATGAAGGCAGTACCATCCCCTCCGCGGCGAGCCGTCCTCGGTGGTTCTCCTCGTAGTGCGCGTCTAGCAGGTGGAATTGCGCCATCCTACAAAAAAATTAAATTTATCAGTCCAACATAGAAGTAAATAAAAAATTTAACATGCATAAAATATGGAAATAATAAGAAATTAAACAAAAAAACATAGCAAATTGCATAGGGGAAAACAACTAGACGAACTATGAAACATAACGAACAACAAGCACTCGCACCTGACTAAGTGGCCAATGGCATGTGCGTGAATTCCACCTGACTCGCACATAGCAAATGGCATGTGCCAAGTCTACCACATCTGCTACATTGGTTCTGCTCGGGGTCAGTAAGAAAGGGGGTTGCTCTCCCTCGCCTCGTTGTTCCTGGAAGCTGATCCATAACCATCTTGTGTCTCGTCCTCTTCCTGGTTCCACGTTTGTTCCAACGGCTACCCGGATCCGCAATGTATTTGGGCCCGGTGTATGGTGGCCACTCTCTCATCCGTAAGGCTCGAAGCGGGAGACCACGTAAGCACAAGGTTGTCAACACTGAACTCCCGAGATATCTTGCTCTCGTAGTCATAGTTTCGATGCCTTGCTGCTGCCACATAATGAGAACACGAAAAGTGGTACTGCCTCGGTTTACCACATGTGCATGAGAAAGCAATAAGGACAACCTTATGCCTCCTCGTCACGTAGAGCTCTCCATCGGTCGTTGTACCACCCTTTCTACAACCCCGTAAGTGCCCGTGGCGTTGTCAAAACAATGTACCTCATGTGCCTCAGCCCTCGCCTTTTCCCTTTCAAGGTGGCGCTTCGGTTTTGGCGCCCATCTCTGTTGTTTACTCTGTAGCGCCATTGCATGTGCGTGCCTTTCGTTGAACCAGGCAACAAGCTTGTAAAAGGTGAAGGATACGATAGCATTGACGGGCATACCACGTATACCCCTAAGCAAATTATTGAAGGATTCGGCCATGTTGCTTGTCTGAAACTCGTACCTCCACCACCATCGTCATGAGCCCTTGTCCATTTGTCGACATCTCTCATCAATCCCGTCAACCACTGCTCTACCTTCTGCGTTTGTTGCGGTATTAAGTCGCTCCAACTTCTCTGGAAGAACTTGACCTCAAGCATTCGAGCGACCTCCTCGAGCAGATGAAAGTTATCCTTCGTACCATCCTTACGGAGTAGATTCTCGGCAAGATATCGAGTGCACCAACGGTGGTGCAAAGCTGGATACCCGGTATCGCTCTGTCTGGCGCAAGTATGCCACGGTGTCTATCGGATATGACACCAACCTCCCTACCGGGCCGACCACGTGCCTCGAGCGAGCGCAAGAACCACCCCGGTGTCTTTGTTCTCCTCTCAACCAAAGCAAACGCCAAAGGAACCAACGCGTTGTCCGCGTCCGAAAAATGGCTATCGGTGTGCCACGGTACTTGCCAAGAAGAAACGCATCCGTCAATGGAGAAGACGGGGCGACAATGCCGAAAGGCCTCGATGGACTAAGCAAAGCACCGAAAGCACGGAAGAATATCGCATCCCATCTTGAGTCCATTCGTTCGATTTGGGACGTACTCATAATGCATGCTGGATTAACCGCTTTGATTGCATTGAAGAGTCTTGCAACGCAAGTACCCATCTTCCAGTCCCCATATATCATCTTCCGGATCGTTGCTTTGCCCTCCATGCTTTTCCATACCTTATCTCGTATCCAAATTTCTCCTTAACAATCCCGGCAAGTGTCTTCACCTTCATATTGGGTTCTCCCTTTACTATGTGACACGGTGACTTGGCAATAATGGTAGATGTCAGCTGCCGATGCTTCGCTTGAGCTTTGCTTGGCACAAGTGTGTGGGCCAACGATTCTTGTGATCTTGAACTTTCTCGTGTCCTTCTGTTTCCTAGCACAAACCCTCCATTCACATGTTTCCTTCTACTTTGGCTGTGTACCTCCGCTCCACATAAGAATGCCTCACCTTGAATGGCCTTTACGAATCATGAATACTCCTGCAGCGCCTTTTCAATCTTGACAAGTCCTCAAACACCATGCCCTTCTCAATTGTCATGCTTGACCGGCCTCGGGAGCATCTAGCGACTCGTCATCCCTTCCTTCGCATAAGCCTCATGGGAATGCCTAAGATCGCTGAATTCATGAACTGATGGATCCCGATCGGGCAATAACGCTGATCGACTCAATATCACTTTGGTCGACTCTCCAAAAGGCGGTCATCATCGAATCAACGGCCCTTGCGATCTCGTAAGGTGCAGATCATCCACAATTTGAACATCCACACTATTAGAGTCCTGCAGACTTCTTCAACGTTGCGGATGGAGCAGCGGGAGGAACACCACATTATCGGGAATGTCTCTGCATCATAAGCACGCAACGATGGGATTGAGGCAACGAGAATGGAATGACGGAAAAGACTAACGTGTTGCTCGACACTTACCGGGATGATTAGGTCAAAGGATCTCCGAGGGGCCGCGACATCATCGATCCGACATTCGACTCGAATCGGTTGAGAAATCGAACCTCGTTCGGGCGAGAATGAGCATCGGGCACCTCGGCACTTCTTCCACATCCACCGCAAGGTCCGTGCGGAGGGTGAAAGAGTGCACGATCACCTAGTTCAGTGAGTAACCATGAGGGTGGGATCAATGGACACCTTCCGCACAACAACGTCCAAACATTGGAACTCATTCCTCATAACTAATCTGACATATTTGTCCCACTGATCCTCGCAACCAATTAAGATCAACCGCCTTAGAATTGTGTCTTTCGAACCGAAGTGAAGTAACCCCTCAACTGTGATGCTCTCCTCGTTTGCATGACAATGTAGCTCCTCCCGAGCCCTAGCAACCAACTCACTAAACGACGGCCGATCACTGAATATCAGAGGCACCCTTTGCATTTCAACAAAACGAACATTTCCATAATCATCACTTGTCACACTGCCTCCATGATATAGGGTGACTAGGTTGTCCATCTAGTTCATACAGAAAACCAAACTTAATACCTTTAAGCGAAATTGGATACTGGCTGACTACCTAAGTACCTAAATTAACTAACTACTACGATATAATTGATGCTTGTTAACTAACGAATTGGATAGTCAATATTACACGTCCGACGATGATAGTGGACAAAGCGGGCAATCCAAGAAGGTATCGTCACACGATAATTCCTTCCTCCTGCATACAATCAATAAGTATGAGTGGCCGACACTAAATATTGCTATGAAACTAGTACAATAACAAACCAATTATAGATTGCCTCTTCGTACTAATCGCCTCCATTTGCCAAAAGTCGTAGGCACTAAATATTGCTATGATACTACATAACCATAATAATGATTTGGCTAGAAAAGCTATTGATTGAAAGTCTATATTCTTGAGGCGAGTTAATCCTAGCAACTACTAACGCAAAATAGTAATGATTTGGCTATTCAATGGCTAGTTGAAAAGACGAGCAAAAGTACATGGCGGATCTAAAAGAGCAAAATTTCGTAGTCTATACCAACTATACATCGCAGACTATCCGAGTGGCCGAGTTTGTACACTATTTCATACGATGTGTTATCGGGCTGAGACTGTTCGAATAGGATAGCATTGCACTTAACCATAGAATGGTATATATCTCAGTTGTCGAGCAAACTTGGACATCGATGAGATAGCTTGTAAGCATTGCCATGACAACAAGAATATAGTAGAATCTATATGGTACTCAAGTGATCCGATGATAGTTGATCCGGACAGGGTAATAAGGCATTATATGCTTGTGTAGTACCAAACAATTGTTAGCCTTAGCAGGCGAAATCATTGATATATAACAAAAATTCTTCACTCATATGCTCCAAACCATCATATCATCATGATCATTCCAAATAAAACACCCAAGACAATAATAAGCGCAAAACGCAGCAGGCTATACCGATGTGGGCGGGAGACGGTGGCGGCGAGGCGGCGGGCGGGAGGCGCTGTGTGGCTCGAGAGGCGGCGGCGCGCGCGGCGGCGGCGGTTAAGGCGGCGGGGCGGAGACGCTGGCGGCCGGGAGGCGCGGGCGAGGAGACAGCGGCGGCCGGGGCGCGGCGGGCGGGAGGCGGTGGCGGCCGGGAGGCGGGGGCGGGAGGCGCGGGCTGGAGTCGGCGGCGAAATGAACAAGGGCATGCTCGGCGCCAAGATCCACGGCTCCGAGCTCGGCGCCATAATTCACGGCTCCGAGCTCGGAGCCACGACCCACGGCGCCGAGGTACTGCCACGTCGGCGCCACGCAGGCCACCACGCTGGCGCGGGTCTGGCACCTCGGCGCCGTGGTCCACGGCGCCGAGACGTGTTACCTCGGCGCCGAGCTCTGGGTCCAAAAACGGAATTAAAACTACCAGGGGTCTAAATGTGAATATTTTTCAAAAAAGGGGCTAAAATACAAAAAAAATTCGGACACTAGGATATACTATTTCTTAGGAGTACAACAGTAAACACACACGCACTTACGTATACTGTACGTACTCCTTAACTCACATATACACGGATATATCTTATTAGCATACATCTAATTAGAGTAAAACCTACGCCTTATAAAATATAGACATGTATTCTAATCATATATATATATATATATATATATATAGGACGCTGAAATGGGACACCTAGGTGCCCAGACACCTAAGCTCCCTGCCGTTAGATTGCTTTTAGATACGTGCTAGAGCAATGGTATGTATGGTATGTAATATATTAGGCATGCTAAATCAATCATGGAAGGAAAGTCTTAATCATGGATGGAAAGTCTCAATCACACTAGCACGCATCTAAAAGCAATCCAAAGGTAGGGAGACTAGGTGTCAGGACACCTAGGTGCCCTCATTATTTATACTATATATATATATATATATATATATATATATATATATATATATATATATATATATATATATATATATATATATATATATTGATGGACCATGTGGAGGTAACCACGTGTTAATGATGAGTAATTGACATTGGTTTAGATAAGTCGAGTTTGGTTTGGGTGGTTCGGAGTCGAGTCGTTGCGTGGTGCAACGGGCTCGGTCGGACTGGTGTCAAACATGGTCATATGGGGTTAGGACGCTAATTCTTTGATTTGACAGGTTTGGACTTCATCTGTGGTAAGTATGATGGTATTTATGCTTCATGTGTCGAGCGGTGCTATTTGACGTGTTTCTTGTCTGTGATGCGGGGCGTCGAGGCGAGTCGTGGCGAGACACGGAGGACCGGACTAGGCACGGTGGCGCCGAGGTCGAATGATCGGGAGGTGTCGAAGACGACGTAGACTCGAGGTGGTTGCGAGGCGTGCGAGACAAGGAGCGCGGAAGCTTCCCGGAAGGTGCAGGAGGGGCGAAATAGGAATTTCGCAAGGCTGCACAAGCGGGAGCGAGCTCCGTTGGAAATAGCGGGCGTAACGGGGCGGAGACCCGTTAGCCATGGGCTATAAAAGGAGTGGAGGGGCTGCATGTCCACTTGAGCACTTGAGGAGAATTAGGGTTTGCTAGAGTCAAAAGAGGCTTTGAGAGTTTGTTTTGACTTTAGGTTTTAGTGGGTGAGAGTGGTTGGAGAGGCAGAGTGTGCTCCCTCTGTCCCATTCGATGGGTTCTAGATAGAACAGAGAGTTCATCCGCTCCAAGCATTCATGGTTGAGGATTGAGAGGTTGAAGAGAGATTGAGAGTCATGTAATTTTTCACCTTGTTCTAATGTCCATGCGTATCGTGACTCCTTGTATTTCTCTTTGATCTAATGAATGAAATCTGAAGTTTTCTTCTTCTGTGTTCTCTGTTCTACGATGCTCTCTTTTGGAGATTTCTTGATTTTTTGGTTTTGAGTTCTTGCCTGCTGGGATTGGCCAAAATGGGTTGCTCTGTGATGGGTTAGTGCTACAAGATCATTTGATCGAGTTATCTTAGAGCAAACTTAATTCTATTCTCATATTTCCCTTTTGAGTTGCTCTGTTCATCTTTCTCCTCTTACTAGAGATTATTGCTCTTGTCCAAGGTTCAGTGAGTTGGTGCATATCTTTCATAGGGTCTTAGCTATTAAATGAGTGAATCATTTGTAAGTACTTGGGGGCAAGTTTTTTATTGACCAACATTCACCCCCCTCTGTCGCCTTTTTCGATCTAACATATATATATATATATATATATATATATATATATATATATATATATATATATATATATATATATATATATATATATATATATATATATATATATATATATATATATATAGGAAAATTACGTAAGGCACCATGGTGCCTAGGCACCCACATCCGATACACGTGTATTATTGATATTTTTTGAGTTTGGGTATGAAAATGTTTTATACCCTTGATATATTTATGGTAAGTAAGTTTTGAACTCAGTTCAAACTAGTTTAAACTACTTTTGAGTTCAATGTGATTACAAGTGAGTATATACCATAAAAATAGTTCAAACTAATTAAACTGAAGTTGAATTTAATTTTTTGAGTTTGACATCTCAAATATACTTTTTATGGGTATATGAAGATACCCACATCAAACGTTATGAATCTCAAAGCAAATCAACGGGTATTGATATTGGTGCCTAGGCACCATGGTGCATGAAACACTCGTCCTATATATATATATATATATATATATATATATATATATATATATATATATATATATATATATATATATATATATATATATTCAATGGTTAAATCGCTCAATGGTTGTTTCTGAAGAGTTAAATCGCTCAAGGTTAGAACGTGGTTGTGTCCTCCTCCCGTCCACTGTGCTGTAGAAATTCTTCCAACCTAGGCCTGCGTCAGCTCCTGTGGCGAATAGTACATCAGATACCTGCAAGGGAATTCAGTCAACACATGTATACTCTTGATTTCCTTAATGATTAGCATCATGAAGCGCAAATTTGCAAGAGAATTGACTTGTATTATGGAACCGAGGGAGTGGTATGGATATTTCAATCTATTCTTAATGATGCATTCAATCTTCAAAAAAAAAATCATGAAGTGATTAGCATTTTATTGAACAGTGTTTTTACTTGATGGGAAAAGATTGGAGTTAATCCTCATACTACGCCCAAAATTCATAAAACATGAACAGAGTATCGGCGCATCCAATGACAGCAATAGCCAGAACATACCTAAAACATGAACATGAAACAGAGCAATTGATGTATGAACTCATATTTGTTTGGTTGTAGCTTTGTTCTGGTACAATGAATTGGAGACTTCCTCTTTTTCTGGTATGTTGACGGTACCAAGCAATTTAGTCGTTAAATCTACCTGTTTGTTTCTGACACTTCATTTCTCCAATCTTGCAAAGCCAGTGCTGTCTGCTTTGGATATCACTAACATGTTCCTAGAAATGAATAGGAACTATAAAAGGCCAGTTAATTCCACATTGTATGCAGGGACCAGTCTACCACTCTGCCTCTTCTCATTGTGGATATACCAAATATTGATATTTTTTTCTTCATATACTGAATCTCTAACTGTTAATCTCTTGCTCATGTGGATCATGCTATGTGGCAGAAGAGTAATCTCTATGCAGGCTCAAGAGGGAGGGCTAGGAGCTGACCAGGTTATGTGCCGTCGCATGTTGCACAAGAAGGACGAGGTGTTCATGAACAAGTGGGAGTTTCTTCGAGTAGCTTGTTGGTGGCAAAATGTAGAACCCCTATATATATGCTTTCATGCTGATGATTTAGGATATTCAAGTAGAACTAGAAGATGCAAACTTAAACAAGATATCTGGATTGATTTTGTGTGACACCACGGCCCATGTGTGTGTGCACATGAATTTCTGGATTAGTCCCACCTTGCTAGCTTAACTTGAGTATCCCTTACATATAAGTCTAGGAGTTCCAATGGTAGCATCCCCGGTTAACCGTTTTGCGCGAAGCGAGGACGAAAGTGCAAGCGGGTTGCTACGTGTGCGTGGCCTATCCAAAATGTGGTTAGGTCTGAGCCGGTTTGGACCCTAGGGCGTTACAAATGGTATCAGAGCCGACTCTCGCGGTTACATGGGCGCGTACGGGTCAGGGGCGTGGGCATATGGCGCATGGCGCGTGTGGGCTCGTAGCGGACACACGGCATAGCATATGTGCTGGCACTGAACGTACGGACATGTGCCAAGAGAGGAGATCCTTATCATTTGCCCCGGTGTGGGTATGTTGGTCCGACGAGGACGTCGGGTCCTTTGAGGGGAGGTGTATGTGACACCCTGGCCCATGTTGACTCATGTGTGTGTACACATGAATTTTTGGGTTAGTCCCACCTTGCTAGCTTAACTTGAGTATCCCTTACATATAAGACTAGGAGTTCCAATGGTAGCACCCCCGGTTAACCGTTTTGCGCGAAGCGAGGACGAAAGTGCAAGCGGGTTGCTACGTATGCGTAGCCTATCCAAAATGTGGTTAGATCTGAGCCGGTTTGGACCCTAGGGCATTACATCTTGAGCCTATATGTTGGTAAGAAAGTTGTAGAAGCTCAATGCATTCACCGTAAGAAACTATTTAAGGCCGATCGAGTGACTGGCACAAGTAGTTGCCGTATGCATTTGGAAAGCGGTGAAGAAAGAGCTAGATTGGAACAAATGGTAAATCCGATGAAACCTTCTAATTTGTCCCCTCATGCTGCTACTTTGAGAGATTGGAAATTTGACCAAGAAGTCTTTCGGCAAGAACTCATTAAACTGATTGTCTTGCATGAGTTGCCCTTTAGGATAGTGAAGTACCCTAGATTCAAGAGCTTTGTGGCCAGTTTAAATTCATTGTTTAGACTTGTTACTAGAACTACCATCAAGGGTGATTGCATTAGTGCGTATGAGCAGCAAAGGTTAGCTCTACGAGAAGTTTTGAAGAACTCAACTTGTAGGATGTCTCTCACAGCAGTCATGTGGACATCTAATAAAAAAATTGGGCTATTTGTGCGTAACATGACATTTTATTTATAACTGAACTAGAATCAGTATTCAATTACCACTAGCATTCTATTTATTACTTAAAATTGATGGCATAAATATGTAATATATGAATACATTGTAACAAATATTCTGTAAATGTGGACAATCTTGAGATTATCTCTTTGATTGGGAAGGTGTACATTATGTTAATTTTGTTTGAATGATTTTCACATGAGGGCATCATATATAATTCTTGTAAGAATATTTTATTGTGATAATTTTAATACTATTGATCATTTGATACACTTTCCTGTATAGCATCATTTGATGGTTGTTTAACATTATGTTGTATGCTTTTCATTTTTGCAGGAACGAGTTAGGACCTTCATTGAAGATACCAGTGATAAAGATGTGCTTGTGCTAAATGTTCAGAACCCATTTCCGAGGCTACATTGATAGTGATGATGTAGTTTTTTTGTTGGATGTTGAAGTATTCATGTCAACTAAGTGCTGGTGTAATTTGTTCTGAAGCACATCCAAGTACTGATGATTTTTTGTTGGATGTCAAAGTATTCGTGTCAACTAATTTTTTTTGTTTTTTAAAAGATTTTTTAGTATTTTTTGTGATTTTTCTAAAGCATTACCAAGAGTGGAATTTTTCTGTACAAAACGAGAGTAGACGAGTAATACTGCTAGTTGTCTGTACTAATCACAAGTGGGTCACATGCGTTGTTGCCGGCAGCCGCTGAACCCATTAAACTTAATCCGTCTTTTGCATTGCCAACCACGGCAGTCACAAATACCTGGTGGCCAGGCGCGGGCTGTCCGCAGCCCGCCCCACTTGCACCACTACCCGCCCCGGCCCCGGCCCCAACCCAAGAAAGCAAGCAGGGCAGAACCCAAGGAAGAGGAAGAGAGCCAGTAAAGAAAGCTTATAGATTAGAAAGGTTAGATAGAAAGGTTGGTAGATAGGAATACGAGGTGCGCACTACCCATCTTGGCTTTGGCTGCCGCTGCGACCTCCAAGCTTTGGGATATGGAGCTGCCGCTCAGTGGCGCCGCTCCAAGTGAACAAGCGTTGAGGAGCTGCTTCTACTGGTCTTGAGCTTGAGCTGAGCTTACTCTGTAGTAGTAGTACGACACAGAGCTCCAGGAACGCAGCGGAGAAGGATAGAAGAGGAAGGAAGGGAGCAAACGAGAGACCCGTTAGCTCTTGCTAGCTTGCTGTTGCGGCGTTCGCCATGGACGCCTACGAGGCGACCAAGGTGGTGTTCTCGCGGATCCAGACGCTGGACCCGGACAACGCCGCCAAGATCATGGGCTTCTTGCTTATCCAGGACCACGGCGAGAAGGAGATGATACGGCTCGCCTTCGGCCCCGAGGCGCTGCTCCAGACCGTCATGGCCAAGGCGCGCAAGGAGCTCGGCCTGCTGCCGGCGTCCGGGCCGGGTACGCCAGCCTCTGTGGCCGCGGCTGGGCACTCGCCGTTCCTGCTGTCGCGGCAGAACTCCGGGCGCGCCGGCACCGCGCCCTCCCCGCTTTCGGTGTCGTCGCCCTCGTCGTGGGCGCCGCCTCCGGTGTTCTCGAGGAGAGACAGCATCAGCAATGGCGCCGCGGAGGAGATGGTCGGCGTCGGGGAGGAGCTGATGAGCCCGGCCAACGGTGGAGGTCCGCCGTCGCCGTTCTTCGGGGCGCCCGGTGGGGACCCGCTCCTCGACGAGCTCCAGCTGCAGGACCAGCTCGCGTTCCTCAACGACGGCGGTGTGGGCGGAGGGCACCAGCTGCCCCTGTTCGACGGCGGGGAGTGCCGGAGCCCCGGCGCCGGCGACGGCGGGCTTTTTCCGTACGGCCTCGGGTGGGCCAACGGCGGCCCCGGGCACCGCCGGAGCGCGTCGGTGAGCGAGCTCTGCCTCGGCGGGGCCGACGGCCTCGGCTGGAAGCCGTGCCTCTACTACGCACGCGGGTACTGTAAGAACGGCAGCGCTTGCCGTTTCGTGCACGGCGGCCTCCCCGACGACGCAGCCGCTCTCGCCGGCGCCAAGATGGACCCAGCCGCCATGGAGCAGCAGTGCCAGGACTACCTCCTCCGCTCCAAGTCCCAGCGCCTGGCCGCCACAGCCTTCCCCTACTCCCCCACTGGCCCCCTCCCCGGCTTCCCCTCCGCGGCCAGCAAGTGCCTGAGCTTGCTCTTACAGCAGCAGCAGCAGCAAAACGAGAACCAAAGGTGCCACCTCTTACCTCCAAATTGCTCTGGTTTCTCCGCGTTACTTACGAGTCTTTCGATTTGCAGGGCGGCGGCCGCCGCAGCGCTGATGCTGGGCGGCGACGAGGCACACAAGTTCATGGGCCGGCCCCGGCTGGACCGCGCCGACTTCGCGAGCATGATGAACCCCGGCTCGCGGCAGATTTACCTCACCTTCCCGGCGGACAGCACGTTCCGCGAGGAGGACGTCTCCAACTACTTCAGGTTTTCCACCGCGCGCACTAGAGCGCTCCAGTTGCAAATTTTGCCGGGGTTAATCTTTGCCATCTTGGTCTCTGACGCGTTTGCCGGCTCTGAACTGAAGCATCTACGGCCCCGTCCACGATGTGCGCATCCCGTACCAGCAGAAGCGCATGTTCGGGTTTGTCACCTTCGTCTACCCGGAGACGGTGAAGATGATCCTGGCCAAGGGCAACCCGCACTTCATCTGCGACGCCCGTGTGCTCGTCAAGCCTTACAAGGAGAAGGGCAAGGTCCCCGACAAGTACAGGCAAGCCCACGGCATTTGCCCTGTTGCTTCCGGCAACAGTAACAAAGACGACATTGCCCTAGCCTTGTGCCTACAACCCCATGACCAAATACTTTGCTGTTACTCTGCAGGAAGCAGCAGCAGCAAGGTGAGAGAGTGGACTTCCCCAGCTGCGCCACTCCGACCGGGCTAGACGCCAGAGACCCCTTCGATCTGCACCAGCTCGGTAAGCCATTGTAACTTCAGTTGTTTGCAATCTTTATGTTTGTTACATGCATGATTGGTGCTGAGATTTTGTGTTGATTGGATTGTGCCAGGTGCGAGAATGCCGCAGCACTCGAACAGCGCCAACGAGATGCTGCTAAGGAGGAAGCTGGAGGAGCAGCAGCAGGCGGCCGAGCTGCAGCAGGCGATTGAGCTCCAGAGCCGCCGCCTCATGGGACTGCAGCTGCTGGACCTCAAGTCACTCTCCGCCGCGGCGCCATCCCCAATTGGCAATCCATTTAGTCCCACTCAGACTGCTGTTGCCACCCCTACCGTCGAGTTGCCACCTAATTCCGGTAGGACTTCGCGTAACAGCAGACAACGCCATTTCACTTGTTGGAACAGATGCACTGTTGCTAATGTTTCCCGTGCTGATTTGCTTGCTTGCTTGATGTTAACAGGGGAGCAAGGCAAGGGCAGCAGCTTCCTTCTTCCTCACAGGAAGGCGGTCAACGGAGGAGCCGGTAAGGAGGAATCTGCTGGCGAGTCGGCCAGCCCTAACACAGACAGTGACCAAAGGTGAAATTTAACGCTAAACAAATCATCGTCGTCATTTGTTGTTTTCATTATACTTAGCTTACATCCAGCAATGCGGAGAAGTAAGCATTTCACCAAACTGATCTTTTAGCCCTATGCCCATTGTGCTCTGCAGTGTGGAGCATAACCTGCCGGACAGCCCATTCGCGTCGCCAACCAAGTCTGCAGCATTTGCTCGCGATCCTTTCGCTCCCACTGAGGCGGAGATCACCACCTCAACCGGTTGCAGCGCATCCTACGTTGGCATCAACAATGGCGCCAGCAACGGGGGCAGTGTCCCTAGCCATCTCCTGCCCTCTGCATTGGACATACCCTCGCCAAAACCTTACTTCTTCCCCATGCCCAGGTATGCACAGTACTATTGTATGGCCCTAGTGCCTTTTAGTATTGCAAATTGTGTGTAATATATCTGGGTATCATTTTAAGATAATTTGCTGAATGCATCATGCATGCAGGCTGTCCTCCGATCACGGCGCGATCGGAATGTAAAGTTGTCCTCAATGGAAGTGAGTAATACTACTGCCTAATCATAGTAAGCACTTCGTCCTCCCCTTTTATAAAGCCCATCTCAAGCTCTGGCATCCTAGTAAATCATATGCTTTTCACCTATTCGAATGATGATGTCTTAACTTTCTTCTCCTCCTCGTTTCGCCATCTCTTACCCCTGCAGGAATACTAGCAGCAAAGAAAAGAGAATAGTGGAGTATAGGAAAAGAGTGGACAAGTTGCAGCATAGTGCCCCCCCCCCCCTCCTTTTTTTCTTTCTTCAGGTTGATAGCTTTATTAAACCGCAAGAGAAGAGAGAAGAAGATGCCATTGCCTCAGGAAGAGAAGCAGCAGCACCAATGTTTTGAGATGCAGTGTCAGATAAATTAGGGCCCCCTTATTATTACCATGCGCATTAGTTAATGTTAGTTACTATTACTGCCACCACCCACCGCCATTGATGTATCACCAAAGCTCTTGATAAGCGACCACTATAACCACTAGTTCTATAGTATTAGGTGTGATGTTTAGCCAAGACTAGGTACCAACCACAAGATACATGTAACACTAGTGCTTGCTTGCTGCATGTATGCAAGACAAAGACAGTACAAGATACATTGTGGTGGACAAGAAGTGACAGGCGATGAGGCTAGCTAGTGTGGTGTATGTGTATAAAATCACAGGATGAACCAGTCAGTCTGTGACTCTGTGTAGGTGTCGAGGGAAGGAAGGACCACCGCTGATGCTACACCATGTTGTCGTGCCAATAGGGAGAGGTGTCAGCGTTGGGCCTCATGGTCCCCCTCAGCAAATGCAGCTCACTACAAAAGTTTTTTTTTTCCCTTACGTGTTTTCCTTTTTCTTTTGCTCTGGTCGAATCTACTGTAGTTGACAGTGTTATAGAAAGAAAGGAAAGTGAAAGATACGGAAATAATTTGCCTTTTGTTTCTAATACCTTTGCCACTTCTACATTTTGGCCAGTTCGTCTAAATTCTCAGCTGGTTGTACTGTGCCAAGTCCTTTTTTTTTTGCAAGAAGACTTTGGTTGGAGATGAGAAGGTGGCAAAACCAATTTGGAGAGGCTTGGCTGGCTGGTAGCTTTTCTCCGTGGTAACAACGCATTCCTAGACCGCGATATAATTAAATCAGCACAAGGCGTAAAGGTGATGCCTTGGGGGACATGCTTTTGGGGATGCTGCTAGTGCGATGTAAAACAAACAATCCCCAGCGTCAACATCCAAAAATCAAACTAAATGGACGTGAATGCGACGGCGAAATTATAATAAGAAAGCCTTGAAAGAAGATACAGGTACTATCATTCCCAGGAAATTACGGTAGCTGTACGCTCGCTAATCATGCAGTAGCAAAACGAATTCAGCAGTAGTAGTGACAGAGAAAAGGAGGCCATGGCTTTTTGGGATAATGGTGTGCTCCGCGCCGCGCATCGCTCTCCGGAGGCGGAAAGGAAGACGGATGGATGCATCATCATCGCCGGATTGAAGGCTGGGAGCGGCTCCAGCTGTGTAGCCCAGTATTTTAATGCTGGGAGGGGTTACGGAAAGTGCATGCCGTTTTCGGATGCTTTCCTCTCCGCGATTAAAGCTAATCACCCAAATAATTGCCATTAAGATGCCGTTGGTTGGTTTGAAATACGCTGGGTTTTTTTTTTTTGCTGAAATTGCATTGTAGTTAGCTGAAATTACATTATACCTGACGATGACTTATTTGACGTAACTAAATTTTTTTAAAAAAATAAAAATAGAAAAAACAGTTTAACTCATCATGACCAATACAAACAAATATGGAAAAAATCGGCAAAAAGCTAAAAATGCATGAAAATAAAAAAGGACGAAAGTTATAAACAATGAAAAATAAGCTAGAAATAAAAAATTTAAACCGAAATGAACAGCGTCTAATATATGCTTTTGTTATGCAGTGGTGCCTATCCTCTAGTTTCGACGCTGCATCCTGGTCCAGCTCAGAATCTTAGGGTGTGTTTGGTTCTAGGGATAATAAGGGATTGGACGGGGCGATCCCAGATTTGGACCTGTTTAGATTGGAGTCAGTAGAGACAGAGCCCATCCCCTTTGGAGAATATCCCGGGAATATTCCCCTAAATAGATGATGCCCCTATCCCTCAAAAACGAGGGGATAGGCTCGTCCCTCTTCCTCGCCTCTCAAAAACAAGAGGATGACAAAAGGGCCCCACACGTCGGATGACTCATCCCATATTTTAATGTCCTAGAACCAAACAAAAAACGGGAACGGTCCTATCCCTTACAACCAAACAAAAAACAGGGACGATCCCATCCTTAAAAACAGAGATAAAATCATTCTATCTCTACTCCCTTCAAACCAAACACACGCTTACAAAATAGTTACTTGCCACTCGCACTGAGTCACTGGAGGTACGAGAATCATGTGTCGCCTGAAGAGGAGCTCGCTGTGATTTCACCATGTTCCTTGCCGCCAGCACGATAACCTTCATGTCGGAGCCCTCTCGTACGGTCCAAAGTATGGTTTCGTCAAATCAATGTGCTTATCAGCGTTAGTGCACGATAAAAAGTACTGCTACATTTGCAACGTGACGGGCTTCTTGTTATCCTGTACCCATAATAGTGGTGTAACTGACGTTGACCAGTCAATACAATTTCCTTCCCTCGTCGGTATTGTACACCACGAAAACGTTGGAGAGTCTCCATCACACAAGGCGATACGGTCATTCACGTTTCACCGCAGCACATGCAGCAACATTAAAAAAGCATCACAGACGGGAGCAAACCAAGCAGCGCCGGTGCTCATTCGGGCCTAGAAACTCTTGAGTTATCGCTTATTTTGTATTATAGTGGTTAAAGATATATTATAATTGTTGATAGTTTTTTAAACGTAATTAAAATTTTAAAAATAAACAATAAAAAGAAATAAAAGAGAAAAGAAAAAATCTAAAAAATTTGTATTACCTAAAAAAGATAAAAGTAAAAAGTTAGAAACCGGAAGCTCTAAGAGCAACTCCAACAGGGCCTCTACTTGAGCCCTCATCCTACTTTTGAGGCCGAGGCAAAAACTCACTCAAAGAGCCCCTACTGAGCCCTCAAAGTAGGGCCTCAAATCTCCCCTCGAGCCCTCATTCACGGGGTGCGGAGGAGCCCTACTTTGAGGACTCAAGTAGGAGCCCTGTTGGAGTAAGTTTTTTTTTGCCCCTCGGCCCTCAAAAGTAGGATGAGGATGAGGGTGGGTCCTATATGTCATCCCCTCTAAGAATGGATTTGAGGGTCCTGTTTTAAGGGCTCCTGCTGGAGTGTAGCCTAAAAAACAGAGCCCTCAAAAATAAGAAGAGCCTTCAAATAAAAAGTAGGGGCCCTATTTTAAGAGCTACTGTTGGAGTTGCTCTAACTAGCTGCGCAGAGGGCCGGGTAGAACGGCTCTGCGCATGCAAACTTTTACCAAGGGTGTAGTAGATCAAAAGGTAAAAACGGCGGTGGGGCCCAGGCTGTCAGGCTCTGTCACTGATGCCCACGTGTCCGTGCACCCCGCTCTGCTTTAATCAACAGCGACGCCACCTTGGGCGGTTGGGCCGGGTCCATTCTGTACTGTATCCTGTAACTTCTGAATTCTCCTTGCTACGACGAACGAACCACCGTAACTTTTCTTTTACTTGGAAACAGATGCATGCATGCATGCAATATGCTGTGCAGTGCAGCTCCAGTAACTTGTCTTTTCGCGTGAGGAAGGATGCCTGTAACACCGTGGTAAAAAAAAAAAGAGCCGAAACTTTTCATCGTGTCCACTGCTCGCACGTGAAGCAGAGCGTGCGATGCGCATCGTTCATTCACTCCGGACAGACCAGTCAAACGCGATTTAAGAATTTGCTCGAGGCCACCTTGCATTTAACGACTCTGTAGATCGTGGCCTTCGTTACGTAGTACAACTCTACTAGAGCCTAGACGAAGAGTGGTGCGTGTTTGGTTTGTGCCAAAGCCCAAGGTGCAATGCGCAAAGAATGCAATTTCCTGATTAGTCAAATCAGAGGCAACACAGGCGATCGGTGCTTTCTAGTTTGGATCGCTTAATCTATTCAGCCATGCACCCACCTGCCCATATTTACTTCAGAGATGCGAAACCTGCGAGAAAGTGTGCGGAGATAGCTCGTCACGGAAGCTGCCACAGGCGCTGGGGCCCAGCACATATGGCGGGCCCACTTGTCATCACTTACCTCGTGCCCATGGTTTTCTCGCCTTGCAGTGGCAATGGCAATGGCAATGAGAAGCAGAACCTGCGTGCGGTTTCCTTCTCTTTTCCATTGCGAGTGTACCTTTCCAGTGTCATGTATGCATGTAGCCATGCAGTAGTATTGCAGAGCGTGCAGGGACGAGGGAGAGTACTTTCCTACTGCCCCTGTCTGTGCCGTGCTCAAGGACGGCGGCATGTGCCACTGCGCTGTGCCCATCTCCGGCCTGTCCCCTCCCCCTCGGATGCATCTCTCCTTGCCTCCCGCTGTGTACTGTATTCATTTGTGTTTTGTATGCCCCAATAATACAATTCACACACACAATACCTTGGTAGATTAAGCATTCTGTTCCTGAAGCATCTGCACATATGATTTGCATCGGATCCAGCAGTTCTGGACGCGCATGTCAATTCTGTCCATGGCGTAGATCCACTTAATCATCACATGCTAATTGTGCCTTGCTACCGATACATATGCAGTGGTTATACTGCTCTGTCAGTAGCTGCATGCTGGTATCAATGGCGACGGGCTGATGGCAAGTTTTTTTCAGCCGTCTACCTAAATTTTCTGGCTGATCCGTATCCCACCATAACTGAGAGCAACGTGCATATATACGCACCAACACAACATGTATCAATCAGCTATTTCTCACGATTAAACCCTGGTTTATCAAACCAGAGCTGATCCTGCAGAGTCCATGGCCGGGCTTGATCTTTCTTTCTTTCAATTTATTTAAGTCAGAAGTTATTTAAAACACATCAATTTTTAATTTTACTTTATTTTAGTTTTTTTTCTTCTTATTCTTTTGTATTGTGTAGCGTTTTTTTTAATTTTTTTTTTCTTAAAAAGCTAACATTTGTTATACTACAATTTAGTCAAAAGGTACAGATATAAACTTAAACTAAAATCTAGTTGAAGTACCACAAGTAACCTCTACTGGTGCTGCATGTTTGTTTACTACTTGCTATGGCTCACTGCAGGTTTCCAAGATAAAAAAACGAGATGAGTTATGAAATGTGTGCGCACGGGAGACCGTGTCGTCGTCTGTGATTATGCGTTGTGTCCGTGCGTGGTTTCCTTCGGATTCACGGGATGTTTTGGTCAGTTTTCTCGTCAGCGCGAGTTTTCTAGCTGATGATGCCCATACGTCCTTGAGCTGGGGTTCTTCAGTGTCCTTGGCGTCTTCGCGAGGTGTCTTGCATTGTACGGTTTCCATGTTTGTCCTGTACGTAGGTACGTCTGGGTCACTTGCGTAGGTTCATCGCCAAGGACTTGCTTCCTTTAGGTCTTGCGCCTGTTTTTGCGTTGCAGCAAACCGACGCAAGTTTCATGCATGGCAGCGTAGGTTTCAGTGAGAGAGATATTTATCAGTCCAAGTTTTAATCTTTCCTCCTAGCTCAGGACATTGCGAAACCCTAGGTTCCACCGCTGCATGCACATGCCGCCAAGTCTTCAATGCTTCACCACATGCACGGGCGCTTATGCGAGTACCAAATTAAGCGCACCAAGCAATTGTCACTGAGCATTTTGTCTAGCAGAACGCTCGGCTGTATCGTGTCACTAGCTTCCGGGCTTGTGAGTTATGGGCTCCCTGGCGGGCTTATCAAATCTGAAGGCAGCCCAGAAGTTTCGCCTTTACGTAATTTGGAAGTCGAATAAAGGTCCCAGCTCCCGTACAAGGAACTCGAGGCCAGGTCCCATACTTGAAGGAGAATCTCGAACAAGGAACTCGAGGCCAGATCAATACGGACATCCACAACGCTCCATCGTGGTTGGTGGTCTTGCAAATCCACGTTAGAGCCATGCCACAATAGAGGAGAGAAAAACGAAATGTGATGGCTTGCAGTGTGTTAAAGAGGTCTATAGAAACTGCGGTGGTTTAGAGAGAGAAGATGGTACATGGAGAGAGGAGGGAGAAAAGAGCACTGCACCTCGTCGCTTTGCCAAAATCGCGTGTGGTGGCCGCATAAGTGTAACCGAGAAGACACATGGGATGATGATGCCGTCAGCGATCGGGAAGACGGCGTCGATGACGACCAGATCTGGACACCGGTGGCTGGATCTCGATTGTGATGTCAAGCGAGGGCAGTGGCAGCGACTTGATCTAGATGCCATTGAGTGGATCCGGCGAGAGTGTGGCGGTGGTGAGGGCGGTGCCAGGCAAGAAGATGTTGGGCGCAAGGGTGGCGACGCCAAGGCTTGAGAATGGTGGTAGCAACCAGTTCTGTCCGGATCTAGATGGGCCTGACTAGATCCGACTGCAAAGTGGCGACGGCGATTGAACAGGAGAAGGAATACGCATGGGAGGGGATTTCTGGGGGGAGGGGGGGTAAAAATGAGTGTCCTGGATCCAGTCAGACAATGGCGACAGCGAGGTCACTCGATGGCGGCAGTGATGACCATGTGCAGAGACTGATCGGATCTGGTTGAGAAGCAACAGCAAAGGCAACCAATAGAGCTGTAGCGATTGTCGACGGGAGGAGAGACAGAATGTGGATGCAGGAAGAGGGAGAGGAGTGTGGTGGGGAGTAGTTGAGTGGGGACCAACCGAGTAAAAAAAAGATAGAAAATTGAACTACATAATTGAAGTTACCACTTCATGTCACCATACACTGCGGCAGGAAAAAAAATTTATGGGGTGGTTTGAGTTGATATGGCGGCATTCTCTCTCACAAGACCATCACTTTGTGGTAGCCTCTACATTGGAGGAAACTTTTTTATGTGGTGATTTGAGCTGATGTGGCGGCATTCTTTCTCACAAAACCACCACCTTGTGGTAGCCTCCATTGTAGATGCCCTAAGAATATAATATTTTATCTTCTACCTTCTACAAACGAACGTTTTTGAAAGTGTTGGTTTTTTAACATGTTTATTTCTTTGTATTGTCCGTAGGGTATAACGGTTTTCTCCCTCATTTTTCTTTACTTTTCTCTAATTAAAATGACTCAGTAAAAAAATTCAAAGCCACTACAATGTTCATTTTAACCAATAGCCCTAGATAAAACATATCAACAAACGTGTTAAACGGGGCCTAAAATTGCAGAGGAGATAGACTATCTGGACGATGTATAAACGCATCCCGTGTACGCGGACAGCAAATTTGACTAATGAAATACGCCAGAAAGATCAATCTAACCGAAAATTGGGAGAAATCTATACCGAAACGTCAGTTGCAAAAGAGTACTAGAGGAGGGGATGCTAGTGCTTCTGATTAGCGGAGGAAGCGAGAGAGGAGGAGAGGCTAGGGATGCACGCTCATACTTGGGGTTGCGGGCGGAGGAGCAGCAGTCATGGGCGTAGATTGCGTCAGCGTGCGTTGGCCGGCGGCGAGGGTCTGCGAGAAAAATGTCAGCTCGCCGGGGGCCGCAATACCCTACGAGCCACCGATGTCGTCCCCAGTGCCGGGAGTGGGGGGCGGCGCCGTCGCGGTGGTCTCGCGCGATGCCGGCACGCGATCGCACGCTCCCGGAAAACAAAATCGCCTGGTGTTTAGGTGGCTCTACTAGGCCTAGAATGGTCTTTCTTATGGGCCTTCTTATTGTCTTGGGCTTCCCTGTGGGCCTAGCAAGTCCGAAGAAGAATTCACACTTGGGACGTAACCACGGTTGATGTCCGCTACGTACATCCAAAATACCACGGCCAGCCAACCATCGGACGACACGTGTTCCCATAACCAGTCAACCCGTGCGGTCCCCCTCAAGCACGCCCACTGACGACTCGGGCCCACAGCTCGTCCCCCTGGCTCGACAAGAGAAAACGCCCATCGATCGATCACCCAACTAACCAACCTGACCTCCGCGACGCTCTCGGCCGGCTCCGTCCAGGCGGCGCGCTCCTCCTCACCAGGCCGGCCGGCGGCCGCATGGGAGCACGGGCATGGCGGATTCCGAGGAGGCTCCGCAGAGCGGACGTCTCTAGCAGTACCAGAATGGCATCTGCAAATGCATTCCTGCTGCTTCAAGCAACGAGCCGGCAGGTCTAACTCGATCAGTGCCTCCTCCTGACGAGTATGAGCGTGCATCTGGCATGGAGTATGAACTTACACATCAATTCGTTGCATTTTTCGTTTCTTCTCCATGGCTAGCTTATTTGGTCTTCTGGCATGCCCCAGATAGAAGAAGAGCCCTTCCCTAGCTAATATTATTCAGGTCGACCTGTCCACGATTAGCTTAGTTGCACGATTCACATACATGCATTCATTTCAGGTACACCTAATGACCTAAACCCATTTTAGCTTGGGCCGCTATCGTGTTCTGTTACCAGCAACATGCATGCACGCTGTCACTGCAATACAGTGTTGAGTTACAAAAACAACTCTGACGAAATGGAGTACATTTGATGATGGCAAATCAAACAATTTGACTCAAACACAGCAGGCGCACAAAACAGAGAGGATGGCAAATCAAACACCTATTGTTACCGGGGGAAAAATTGCAGAGATCTGCAACAGCATCTGCAGTTAAGATCACATGACGGCACACGCACTTGGCGGCGGGTACTCTTCGTAGACAAAATTCTCCTGCTGAACGATGCGGCAACCCTTGCACCCTCTGCACGAGGACGGCCCAGGGCAGCACATCGGCGGCGGCATCGCCGGCCACCCGTGCATGCCGCCGCCACGGCACGAGCCGCACCCTCCGCAGTATGATGGCCCTCCACATGTCCACTTCGGAGTGGCCGGCGCCCATGGTGGGTGCTGGTGATGGCCTGGGAATGCAGGCAACGGCGGCATCCCTTCGCATGGCCATTGCGGGTGCTGGGGGTGGACGCCCCAGTGGGTCGTGTCTCTGCACGGCCACGGGTAGCAGATGTTGCACATGTGCGTGAACTGCAGGTTCACCGTAGACGATGCCGTAGCATCTTGTTCGTCCTTGGGCTTTGCCTTGTCCTCACTCTTCTTGTCTTCCGGTTTCTTGTCATCGGACTTCTTCTCGTCCTTCTTTCCCTCAGGCTTCTTCTCTTCTGGATCCTTGATGTCCTTGATCGCCCCGCCGGCCCTGCACCTTAACTTCCGTGAGAGCTTCTCCGGGTCGAATGGGCCGGAGATGGTGACCGTGTTCTTCTTGGTGTCGACATTGATGTTCTTGATGTTCTCCTTCTCTGAGGTTGCATGGAAGTTTAAAAGAGAAAAAAAATGAAATAAAGATGAGGATTTACGTAACCATGGCCTTAAAACTAACTTTCTTACAGGATTTTACGTAACCAAGTGCTCGAACGTACCTTTGAGTTTGCAGAGAACTTTGTGAATCTTTTTGTAACACTTTCCGCACTCGAGGTTCACTGCAATGATCAAAGAGGACACCTGGTAAAAGCAGTAGAAACCAAAAGCTTTGTGAGTTATAATCTGTAATGCATATACTACTTGTTTCGTAGGAAACAATTCGTCAAATCTATACCAGCGGGAAAAACCATGGATAGCCAAGTAGGATAAGTATTCACCTTAATTCTCTGCCATGGTAGAGAGAATAATTGGGAACTAATACACTTCAGCAGGTTTAGACAGATGCCCCGAAAAGAAGAGATGTATGTAGGGCTCTCAGTCGCTGTAATCGTGCTAATCGAGTATCCCAAGTTACGATCGTCCTATACAAAATAATGCATAGTCGGTAAGTTAGTATCTCCATCTTGATGTGCTCAAAACCTAATCTCTTATTTAAGTACTGTGTGATTCAAACAACAACCTTCTGTGCCCCATGATTAGAGTAAGAGTCTTCGAAGTCCAGAACATATGGTCTGTCCAATGACATAAGTCTAAAAAAACATGGTGGTAGGTTGAGAAACCGCTGCTATTGAAAACCACCGAAGCTGCTCTGAAGCGTTACACAGGTGAATTAGTAGCTCAGTATTAGCGTAAAATGCCGTGACATGAACGTTCTAAAGAATCTTTTGTGGTGGTATTTTGTAGAGTTTGGTTGGTATAGACAAATCGTACTCAGTTCTTGTCACTCTAGGTGGCATCATGTTATAGATCTGCGTCGCAATTTGCAAGCGTGAACAGTCAGGATTGTAAATGTGACCAAATGGTCAGAAAGGTCTACACCTGCCTAATAATAAACCAATTAAGCAAGCTTCAATCCTCCAAATTAAAGCAGATTGACAGCAGATAGCTGCCTACCAATATCTTAACTCAATAATTGATCAATTAGTTCAACTTTTGTTTGAGCCCAAGTGACGTACAGCTTCAACGGGAGGCGTGGCTACCCGTGAGCTGCAGCTGACCATCGATCGACCTCATGTCGAATTGATCAGGCTGCATGCATGCATGTGAGCAATGGTCAGCGATAGATGCCCCTAGAAACCTCGCATATTGTACTACTAAATACTAATTAATCTTTTTGAGTCACGCAATTGGATCAGCGCCACCCAGTCACCACCAACCACCACGATGCATGGGCAGCTCTGAGCCAAGAAGAACAGTCGTAGAGCATCTTCTCATGAGCTGGTTTGTTTGCTACCGTGGCTGTCCTTTTTCAATCCACTTGATGGGAAAGCACAGACGAAGTCCTGTGATTTTAGCATGTGGCTAGCCGGTCAGCCTGAGCACGAGAAGCTTGGTGATGGATCACGACGAACTGGATCCCAGACCAAAAGCGTTTCACGGTCAGTCAGGGCAGCGTCAGGCTAATCTGACGGCGTCGATGGATTGCTCTTCGGGTCCCAGTCCGGCGGACTGGGACGCTGCGTCCCCGTGCTGCACGGCGCGCCGCAGATTTCACCGGCTTTCTCCTAGCCTAGTATATATATATACTACTGGATTTATCGTCGATGCGGTGAGCATCGAAACATCCAATCGCAATCATTCAAGCTCTTTACATATCTTTTTTGAAAGGAAAATCTCTTATTAATTTTGGAACTGAAGCATTACATGCATGTACACAAGCCTTATTTTCACTGTGACGCAGAACAGCTCAACACACCGCCTGAACGCAACAAGTACGTAGGAGCGGTGACGATGACGAATAAAAAAAAACCCACATATGCAACAATTCTGCCGTATAGACTCACGGTGAACTAGGGGCCGCTCTTGTAAGATCACATGACGATACACGCACTTGGTGGGTACTCGTGGTACTCATACTTCTGCTCGTGCACCACCCGGCAGCCGTTGCAGCCCCTGCACGACGGCCCGGGGCAGCAGATCGACGGCAGCTGCTTCGCCGGCCACCACCCACCGCCGCCTCCGCAGGAGCCGCAACCCCCGCAGCATGGCGGCCCTGCGCAGGTGTTGCATGTCGGAGGGACGCCGCACGTCGGTGGGCGCTGGTGGTGATTGCCCCCCGGCACCTTCCCTCCTTCGCAGTGCCTCTGCTGGCAGTGGCCGACGGGATCGCTGCACGGCCACGGGTAGCAGATGAAGCACACCTGCGTGAACTGCAGGTTCACTGTCGTATTCGCCGACGCGGTCGCCGCCTTCTTCTTTTCCTCCTCTTCCTTCTTCTTCTTCTCCTCCGCTTCCTTCTTCTTCTTCTCCTCCGCTTCCTTCTTCTTCTTCTCCTCCTCTTCCTTCTTCTTCTTCTCCTCCTCTTCCTTCTTTTTGTCGGGGATCCTGTGGCCCTTGATCACGCAGCCCGCCTTGCATCTCAGCTTGTGGAACAGCTGATGAGGGTTGAACGCGCCAGAGATGGTGACCTCGTTTTTCTTGGTGTCGTAAGAGATGCTCTTGATGCTCTCTTTCACTGATCAACATCAATGTGGCAGTGGAATCGCTTTATAACACTACATGGAATCTTTAATTCGTGTTCAACGGAAATGGAGCATACGCACAGTAAAGATTGCAGTACAGGTACTATGCAAGATGGGCCAGCATGCCACGTACTCTTTGACGATGCTAGCTCGCTAGCGACTTTACCTTGGATTTTGCAGAGGACTTTTTGAATCTTGGTGCAGCATGTGTCGCAGGCGAGGTCGACCTCAATGATCAGAACAGAATCCTGGTACATGAAACAGCAGATGTACTTACGACTTGAACACTCGTATCTACGTATTACTTACTGTAGGAAATCTATAAGGATTTTGTTCCATGCAAAACAATTGACTGAAGATCCTGCCGTTCCAACAATTTTTTTCTCTGCTCTGTGTATTTCGCAGTCATTGCATATCAATAAGAAATTAAGAAAGCTAATACCGAAATACTCACCTTATCTGCCATGGGGAAGAGAGAGAGAGAGAGAGAGAGAGCGCTAATCCTTCAGCAAGTTTGCACAGTGGATACTGCGACAAGGAGACAAGTATATATAGCGCTCTGACGATCCTCTCAGCAAGGCAGTAGCCATATCATAGAATATCGCGAACAATAAAAAAATGCAGTGCAAACTCAAATCTCTGGCCACTTTTTACGACGTGCTAGTTCGCTAGCTCAGAATCGTCCTAATCCAATGAGATCAACAACTAAAGTCACGCGCGAATACATGTTCAGAAGCTTCGCACTGTTAAAAAAAATCAAGTAGCACTGTATAGCACTAAACAGGGTCTATTTTATTCACTTTTAAAAACTATTTTCCTATAGTATTTAACTTTCAAACAAATTATCTTTTTTTAATATAAAGTCTACTAATTGATTGAAGTACAAACTATGGTAACTTTATTTATATCATATCTGGACATCTTCTTCTTTACGAGTTTCCCTATAAATTATTATTATTTATAAACTAAAGATAAAAATCAATATGAATCGAGTCCTCAGACGTTAGAGAAAGAAAGCGCCGACCTTTTGTTTACAACGAACCCTACTACCATTTAAAAATGTAGATATTCCAGACAGGAACCTTCTCCACGATGATAGATCAGTAGATGATAATAGATGGGTCGTCTCCAACTTGAGATGCTTAAACACATAAGCGTAATATTCCCTATATTAAATCTAAAGGATTCTTGGCCCCTAACGTGTCATCTTATCAGAAATAAAAAAAGGCCCTCCCATTTTTATAATTACATATAAGTCCTTAGTTTCTATATATGGGTCCTTATTTTTACGTATAAGTTCTTGTAATTACATATAAGTCCTTAGTTTCTATATATGGGTCCTTATTTTTTACGTATAGGTTCTTATTTTTCCAAAAACCCTCTGTTGTCTGATCGCCCCACCGGCAAGATCTGTCACCTCGGTGCCTAGCTCCATATGTTCTGGTGAATCTTTCGGTGCTTTTCTCGTGGTGTGTCGCTTTCCTAGTGGCACATCGCAACTACTTCTCTACAGCGCCCGTCGTCTTACTCTCTCCCCTAGATCTACTCCTCCCGCTCTCCACCGGCGTCGGTTGATCTGCCTCCACCGGTTGAGCTGCTCCCCCTTCCTCCTCCGTGTGCTACATCTACCAGTCAACCTCCTGTAAGATCGAGGAGGCCGACTAGAGGGGGGGTGAATAGGCGGTTTAAAAATTCTCTACAAATTAATACTAATCAATTCAAGAGCTTTCCTATTTGCCTAAACCAAGTATATAATGCGGAAGCGAAATTCAATTTGGTTTAGCTCAAATAGCGCCTAAGTCAAGCAAGAACGCCTAAGTGCACTAATAATTCTAACCTATGTCAAAGTTTACAATTCTAGATATACAAGCAATCAATTTAATTTTATGAATGTAAATTGCTCGAATATAAATAGAGCACAAGAAAACAAACCACAAATAACACAATCACTTTTTACCGTGGTGTTCGGAGACTTGCCGGTCTGCCCTAGTCCACGTTGAGGTTAGCCCGAACGAATCGGACCGGCTCCACGAATTAAGCCGAAACACCTCCAATCCACTAGTGGTAGCTCTTTCCCGCTCCGGGTAGGTGAGCTCCGACCTTCACAACTTCGCCGGGTCTTCTCACAAGCTTCTTGAGAAGATCACCGCGCACGACGCCTCCAACGCCGTCTAGGAGTCGGCAAACTCCAAGAGTAACAAGCCAAGTCCCTCACTTGACTCTCACCACGTGCAATGAATGCACGAGCTCAATTCGGACACAAAGTCCTCCTCTAGATGCAACACATGCACTCTAGAACACCTCTCCTCTCTCACAAAGTGCAACACATGCACAATTGAGTTGAGAGCCTCACTCTAGCTCAAGAACTCAGGAATAGGTCAAGCAACAACATCTCCAACCGGCCACAAGGGGGTATTTATACCCCACACAAGAAAACTAGCCGTTGGAGCCAAATCCCTGAAAAAAACAGGAAAAACGGAACTACCGCAGTACAAATCGCGGTACTTCCGCTTTCCTCGCCAACGGTCAGAAAACTAGCCGTTTCTCAGCAAAACCGGAACTACCGGAGTACAAATCGCGGAACTACCGTTTTTCCCGAGGCTAAGTCATTCAAAAAATCGCTCTCTGGAAAAAACATTCCGCTCGGAATCCGGAACTTCCGGAATCGCGGAACTACCGGAAAAATCGGAACTACCGCAGTACAAATCGCGGAACTTCCGCAAAATTCGGAACTACCGCAGTACAAATCGCGGTACTTCCGTTTTCCGGTTTTCAGCACGACGACACTCGGAAAACGGTCATAACGTTTGACTCCGATGTCGGAATTGAGTGATCTTGGACTCTATGGAAAGCTTATTCAGAGGGATACACAACCCACCTATTTGCATGATCTCAAACACATTAGATCAATGCAGAAATCACAAGACATCCAAAGAGTCACTATCACAGTCTAATATCAAAGGAAATAGCGACAAATAATTTTAGACCATGCCAAGGGATAATGCATTATCTCCAACTTTTGCAAAACACATTTGCAAACTTAGATCATGCTACAAGGATTATATATGAGCTTCAACCATTTGCAAAACACATTTGCAAATATAAGTCTCATATCACAAAAACGAAAACATGGACTTCAAGCAATTGCAAAACACATTCGCAATGCATAGTCCCATGTTGCAAAGATTTACCACATGAGCTTCAACTATTTGCAAAACACATTCGCAAATATAAGCCTCATGTCGAGATGAGCTAGAGCAAGAGAGGTTTGAGCTATCAACACATGATGAGACTCAAACTATTAGACATGACCCCTCTTAATAGTACGGCAACCTATACTAGCAATCCGGTCTTCCAACCAAACACCAAGACCGGTAAAAGACTAGAAACACATCCTTAGCCCTAGCTAGTCATACCTTTGCCTTGGGTCATCGTCTCGATATGCATCAACTCATGATGCTTTCTTTTCATCAACACCATCAACTCATGATGGTCTTCACTTGATCAACACATGATCAATCTTTGACATGCTTCAACATATGAAGCATCTTCTTCTCGATGGCCTTCAACACATGAAGCATTTGTCTTGATAGCCTTCAACACATGAAGCTATCTCTTCTTCATCAACTTTGACTTGATGACCTTCAACTAATGAAGTCATCACAAATCATCTTTATTTGTGGAACCTAACCTATTCATCCAACTCATGAAAAATGTTAGTCCACAAAATAATTGTCATCGATTACCAAACTTCACCATTTTGGTAATTCATGACAATCTCAACAAATAATGAGATATGAAATTGATTTGCGAGTATACACCTTGTACACAACAATTATATACTCTAAGATAAGCTTTAAAGAAAGCTTACTTATCCGGTTGTCATTAATCATTCAACCATTAACACATAAGGGAGAGATTAAATGACAACCCGATTGCACATGAGTATATATGAACTACACAAGATATATATATATATACTCAAGAATGTATTTCAAAGTAAAGATCCTAAATATGCATATTAAAAGAAGCATAGATCAATACTTATGAAACTCCAAAATATATAGAGAGCTCCCCCTAAATGTGTGCATACAAGTGTATATAGCGAAGACATATGCACATATTCATTTTAGACTAATTGAGGAGTTCAATCTATATTTTGGATCTAAGGAATGCATTTGTAAATGAGAAAGCGATTTCGAATGCATACCTCTTTGATTTTACCTTTTCATCCAAATGAGACTAACCAAAGATAAACTCAAATAAACATGTTAGTCTCATAAATTCATTTATCATTTTCACCAAAACATTATAAAAGTATGTGTCATTAATATCATAATGTCATAATGGTATTTGTCATTAACACCAAAATCAACTTAAATGGAGCTTGATCTTTCAATCTCCCCCTTTTTGGTGATTGATGACAAATCCATTTATGATAATAGCATAAGGGTGAAAATGACTAAATGATAAACAATTAATCATATGAGAGAAGGTGAAAGCATTATCAACAATTAGATTAAAGAAATTTTAATTTCTCCTCTCTCCTCATTTAACATTATTCAATTAATATCTCCCCCATTAGCAATAGCATTTCTAATTTTCTAATATGCAAAGCTATTGTTTCTCCCCCATTTGGCATTATCACAACATTATCACAAGTTTAATTTCTCTTCCCTATTATCAATTTGCTATTATCACAAATTTCTCCCCCGTTTCGCATTAAGCACCAAAAAGAGTCAATTAACACTTAAATAACATAGATTAGCATTAAAAACAAGGGAAGCGACCGGCGGCGGACGACGGCGACGACGGACGGCGGCAAACGATGGACGACGACGAGCGGCGGCGACGTCAGACGGCGGCGGCGAGACCGGCGACAGCGCCGCAATGCGACGCAGCGGAGGTCGGGCGCTCGGCGACCGTGGCGCGCCGGCGGCGAGGCGAGGTGCACGCGGCGGGCCTTGGAAGGTGGCGCGCTCGAGGATGCGGGAACCGAGGGGCGGCGAGGCTTTATACCCGGGAGGAGGAGTCCGGCTCGGATGCGCGGAGATGTCTGGCGAGACGGCGAGGCGGTGGCGCTTTCCGTCGGAGACGGGGCGGAGTCCGGTCGGGGCGGTTCCGACAGCGGGTCCCACTGCCGGTGGCGCGGAGAGGAGCGGTCGGGATGCGGGGCGCGGCGCGGGCGGGTGGATGGCGACCACGTGGCGGCCATCGCGCGAGGCGCGGCGCGAGGAGCGGGTGGATGAGCGGCGCGTGGCGCGCATCGAGCGGAGGTGCGGCGCGGTGAGCACGGATGCGTGCCGCGTGGCACGAGGCGAGCGAGCGGTCGGACGGTGGGCCGGGCCGGGAGGGAAGCGGACTGGCTTGGTGGGCTTCGGCCCACCGGCCTTTTTGGGGGTTTTCTTTTTCTTTTCTTTTTCCAGAAATTCCCATAAATCATTTTGAGCTCTAGAAAATAGCAAATAAATCCAGAAAAATCCAGATAAATTCCAATAAATTCCTTGAGACACAAAGAACTCAAATAAAATAACTTTGGCAAATGTTCATGTTCAGATTAATCATATTAAATCCTTTTAATTCGTAAAAAATTCATTTAAGCTTTAATTAATTCCAGAAAAATTCAAATGGTGAATTTTATTTTAAAAGCTTCAAAAAGGCTCTAAAAATCAGGATGTTACATTCGACCACATTTCCACCACAGCCAACCCCTCGACCACCGCTGGCCCTTGACCACGGCCCTCCTTTGACTACAGCCGATACTTCAACCACGGCCCTCATTCGACCACGCCCCGCCCTTCAACCACACCTCTTCTTAAACCACCCCTGCCCTTCGACCGTTTTCAACCACAGTTGGCCCTTCGACCACGCTTCGACCATGGTCGGCCCTTTGACCATGGACCTCCTTCCACCAATGCCCTTCTTCATCCACGGCCGACCCTTCGATCACAGCCGGCACTTCAACCATGGCACTCCTTCGACGATGGCCCTCCTTTGACTACGGCCGGTACTTTGACCACGGCCTGCCCTTCGGGCATGCTTCGACCACGGTCGGCACTTGGACCACGACCGACACTCCGGCCCTTGGACTATGACCGGCCCTTCGACCACAGCCCTCCTTCGACCATGGCTCTCCTTCGACCATGGTCCTTCCTCGGCCATGCTTCGACCACGACCGGCCCTTCGACCACGCTTCGACCATGGCCCTTCTTCGATCACGGCTGGACTTTGACCATGGCTCTCCTTCGACCACGCCATGCCCTTTGACCACACCCTGCCCTTCGACCATTTTCGACCATAGTCGACCCTTCGACCACGCTTCAACCACGGCCTTGCCCTTTGACCATGGCTGGGGCTTTGAGCACGAACCTCCTTCGACCACGGACCTCCTTCAACCACGGTCAACCCTTCGACTACGGACCTTCTTTCGCCAATGTCCTCCTTCGACCATGGCCCTCCTTTGACCTCGCTTCAACCACGGCCCTCCTTCGACCACGCTTCAACCATGGACCTCCTTTGACTATGGCCGGCACTTTGACCACAGCCTGCCCTTCGACCACGGTCAGCACTCCGGCTCTTTGACCACGGTCGGCCCTCCAACCACAGCCCTCTTTCACGGCCATTCGACCACGACCGGCCCTTCGACCAAGGCTGGCCCTTCAACCATGCTTCGACCACGGCCCTCGTTCGACCGCGGCTGGCACTTCGACCACGGCCCTCCTTCGACCACGACCGGCACTTCGACATAGTCGATCTAATTGTGTAATTTTTTAGAAATTTTAAATGGTCTGAATTTACCATACTAATCCATGTTACTTTAATCATGAAATAAGCATCGTATATCGCTAATTATGATTAAATTAACATGGTAAATTCAGAGTATATAAAATTGTTAAAAAATTATACAATTAGGTCGATTGTGTCGGGAGGCTGCATATAAAATTTTGAGTCCATTTGCTATATGTAACAACTCCTATAAATATCATAATCGTATGAATTTTCGAGCAACACTCAAAGTGAATAAAATTATCAAAAAATTACAAAATGAAGTACGTTATGTTGGTAGGCTGTACATAAAATTTCATAATTTTTTAAGCTCATTTACTATATTTAAAAATTCAAACAAATATGACATATAAAATACTAATTGCCATATGGTAGAGGGGCGGCAGGCCATCTACCGCATAGTGGCCGGACGGTAGGCGCCTGCCACATGGTGGCCGGGTTTCGATAGTCTATGTGTCTGCTATAGGATGCAGCTGCCTAGTAACCGAACGACAGAAATGTTATTTTTATTATTCTCAAGCTATATGATTATTTTTGTAAATACATAATAAATAGCGCCAAAACTTGACGATTCGTACGTCCAGTCTTCCAGGAAGCATATGCTATGCTTATCGATCTAATACTAGTACATAATCCTGCGAAGCTGCATGGTTATTCTTTGGCGGGCAAACGACGTCGATTAGTCGACCTCATGTCCAAATCAAGGTCGCCATGCGTCTAATCAGCTACTCTAGAAAATTACTAATCGCTGAGTATGTTCTGTTGCGGTGGCAGCTACGTAGTAGACACAATTAAAAAAGAATAAGGAATGTACTATCTATATAATTTTTTTGAAGTAAACACTAGTAGAGGTACCTTATTCATCGCTTCAGTGCGAACACAACTCACAAAATGCTAATAGTTTTGGGCAAAGCTACAACCATGCAACATGTAGCTATAACACTAGAGAGGATTCATCAGTGCTCCACTTTGGTGTTCTGCCGTACCTTTCCCGTGGGTGGTTGGTTCTCTTAACAACCCATATATGGTGATTCTAAAAAATATGAAAAAGAAATTGCTACCTAGTATTAGTATACATAGCTGCAGGCTCATGTATCAACTCCAACTTGAGCAACAACTGTTGGCCGGGAGTGGCATGCACATACAACATTCCACGAATTGAAGCATGCATACATCGATCGTCTCTCTATCGTTGATGAGCCACACGACTAGCTGTGCGTGACGTGCGTCCTGAGCTAACCCACGATGACTAGCTACTCTACTCAGTTCTGAATGCCCTTTGATCACGCTTCAACCACGGCCTTGCCCTTTGACCACGCTTCAACCACGACCTTGCCCTTTGACCACGGCTGGTGCTTTTACCACGAACCTCCTTCGACCACGGACCTTCTTTCACCAATGTCCTCCTTCGACCATGGCCCTCCTTCGACCTCGCTTCAACCACGGCCCTCCTTCGACCATGCTTCAACCATGGCCCTCCTTTGACTATGGCCGGCACTTTGACCACAGCTTGCCCTTCGACCACGATTCGACCACGGTCAGCACTCCGGCCCTTTGACCATGGCCGGCCCTCCAACCACGACCCTCTTTCAATCACGGTCGGCCATTTGACCATGACCGTCCCTTCGACCATAGCCCTCCTTCGACCATGGCCCTCCCTCGACCAAGGCTGCCCCTTCAACCATGCTTCGACCACGGCCCTCCTTCGACCGTGGCCCTCCTTCGACCACTACCGGCACTTTGACCATGGCCGGCCCTTTGACATAGTCGATCTAATCGTGTAATTTTTTAGAAATTTTAAATGGTCTAAATTTATCATATTAATCCATGTTACTTTAATCATGAAATGAGCATCGTATATCGCTAATTATGATTAAATTAACATGGTAAATTCAGAGTATATAAAATTCTTAAAAAATTATACAATTAGGTCGATTGTGTCGGGAGGCTGCATATAAAATTTTGTAATTTTTTGAGTTCGTTTGCTATATGTAACAACTCCTATAAATATCATAATCGTATGAGATTTTGAGCAACATTCAGAGTGGATAAAATTATCAAAAAATTACGAAATGAAGTACGTTATGTTGGTAGGCTGTACATTAAATTTCATAATTTTTTAAGCTTATTTACTATATTTAACAATTCAAACAAATATGACATATAAAATACTAATTGCCATATGGTGGAGGGGCGGCAGGCTATCTGCCGCATGGTGGACGGACGGTAGGCGCCTGCCACATGGTGGCCGGGCTTTGGTAGTCTATGTGTCTGCTATAGGATGCTGCTGCCCGGTGACCGAACGATAGAAATGTTATTTTTATTATTCTCAAGCTATACGGTTATTTTTGTAAATACATAATAAATAGCGCCAAAAATTGACGATTCGTACGTCCAGTCTTCCAGGAATCCAGGAAGCATATGCTATGCTTATCGATCTAATACTAGTACATAATCCTGCGAAGCTGCATGGTTATTCTTTGGCGGGCAAACGACGTCGATTAGTCGACCTCATGTCCAAATTAAGGTCGCCATGCGTCTAATCAGATACTCTAGAAAATTACTAATCGCTGAGTATGTTCTGTTGCGGTGGCAGCTACGTAGTAGACACAATTAAAAAAGAATAAGGAACGTACTATCTATATAATTTTTTTGAAGTATATACTAGTAGAGGTACCTCATTCATCGCTTCAGTGCGAACACAACTCACAAAATGCTAATAGTTTTGGGCAAAGCTACAACCATGCAATATGTAGCTACACTAGAGAGGATTCAGGGCCTGTTTGGTTCATGACCAGAAATTGCCTAGCCACAAGTTAGGCGTGCCGCAGTTTTTCGGTAGCTGTTTGGTTCACTGACGTAACTGTGGCATGCCACACTTTCTTAGCACCCGGCCCCACACGTCATAGACTCAGTTTCTTGCCAAACTTTGCCACAAGTGTGGTTTCGATTTTGTTAGCCACACTTTCTGTGGCAGCCACATATTGCCTAATCTTAGGCATGGCAAGGTTAGGCACCAACCAAACAGGCCCTCAGTGCTCCACTTTGGTGTTCCGCCGTACCTTTCCCGTGGGTAGTTGGTTCTCTTAACAACCCATATATGGTTATTCTAAAAAAATATGAAAAAGAAATTGCTACCTAGTATACATAGCTGCAGGCTCATGTATCAACTCCAACTTGAGCAACAACTGTTGGCCGGGAGTGGCATGTACATACAACATTCCACGAATTGAAGCATGCATACATCGATCGTCTCTCTATCGTTGATGAGCCACACGACTGGCTGTGCGTGACGTGCGTCCTGAGCTAACCCACGATGACTAGCTACTCAGTTCTGAGTGCCCCCCAGTCACTATTTCTTTATTTCATCTTTTTAATTTTTTAGATTTTTATCTTTTCTGTTCTTCATGTATTCTTTCACATTATTCATGATGAGCTAATATATTTTTTATGCTTAATTTTTTAATTTAATTACACCAAATAAACTACCATCAGTTACAGTGAAAAATAAGCCAGCTACAGTAAAAAGTCATAAGTCATCGTCAAACTGAGCACCACTTAATCAGGCATGCAAGCGTCAGTTGCAGTATTGACAGCGGTCATTGACTCGTTAGGTGGGTGAGAGACATTGCGCAAAGGAAAACAGCCACATGCAATTTTAGTCGATATAACTAAACTCGGTACAATATCTATTACAATCTACCTGTAGACCCCGCCTTAAAAAGAAATACCATTTAAAGCTAGTTACTATAACAGAAAGTGATAAGCGAAAATGAAAGCTGAAGAGTTCTTTTGGGCTGTGGCTTTGGCTTTTAGTTTATTGATCTTTGAATTCTAGCTATTTATGAGAGATAGTACGAAGCGGGAAAAAGTTACATATGATTTTGACTGATCCAACTGAACTCGGTACAATGTATGTTATATTCTATCAATAAACTCTATTTTAAAAAGACATATTATTTAAAAATTAGTTACTCTAGCAACAAAAATCAAACCTAAATTGAAAAAAAAACATTTGCCCGGCCATTGAGTCGACTGCAGTACTGGCAGTTGGTCATCGACTCATTGAGTCGACAAAAATAGTGCCTTTTTAGTTGTTGTTTGAAGAATACTAGGTCTGAACTAAAAGGGAAGAATACTAGGTCTGCACCAAAAGGGTGCTATAGGCCTATAGCATTTGCCTCGACAGTCGACACCCTTTCTGTAGTCCCGCCTCAACTGACGGTTTCAATTTCTACTTTATAACTTTTGATTTTTATCTTTTTCATTTTCATTTTCTGTTTTTATTTTTTTATCTCCTTTATTCTTTTGTATTGTCCGTACTGATATAATACTTTTTATTTTTATATTTAATTATATAGAATAAGCCTAGATTGACGTGGGAGAACGTAGTTAAAAAAGACTTGAGGGATTAAAATGTATCTGAAGAATTAGCATTAGATAAGAGCGCATAAAAGTTAGCGATCCATATACCGGAACTATAAGGAAGTTAGGAGCAGTGTTTTTAGGTTCTCGGTTCATATAGCAGGATGTACAGCTTAGGTTTTAGCATTATAGGTTTTATTTCAAGACTTTCATCTCTTTGATCTTGATTATATTTTATTCCTAGCCTACCTCAACTTGTTTGGGATAAAAGACTTTGTTGTTGTTGTATGCAGAATAAACCAACAGTAGGTACAATATCAAATAAGTTATAAGCTCTGGCTTAAAAGCCACTTAAAGCGCCCGCTTTATCTTATTCTATGTTCTTTTCAGGTCCTGATACCATGTACAGATTAGAGAGTAAAAACTTTAGAGAGAGATACTGTATGATAAATGACTTCTCAAAATCTTGTCCCTAGTATTAACAACACAATATAGTGAAAAACACAAACCCTTAAGCTACATCAAAGTCAAGAGTTAAAGATCACAAATCACTCGAGTCAATACAGTCTCACTGGTTTGAGCACCGAAACAGGGGGTGGTTGGACCGCTCGGCTAGTCTGACCGTAGATGTCTCACTGGTCGATCGATCAGGGCAGTCTAACCGCTCGCTGAAACATAAGTTGAAAACAACACAACACACGACTAAGAAAAATGCTAATTCTTAAATAACTGATCCAAACAAGATGAAATCTGGTACAAATCCTCTCTAGGATGCTAGGAACATTTATCCTATCATGGACCGTGCCAAAATCCCAACATTTATCTAAAACAAGAAAGATTGCACTAAAATTAGGCAAAATAGAGAAACCCGATCTACTCTGGCTTGTGAGTCCTTGATGATCTAGATGACCTTAGATATATTCTCACATATCATAACAAACTAGATCACAACACGAATTTAAACCAAAACACTCAAGATCAAAACCCAAAATCACCCATCTCTTAAGTAAAACTGAGCAATCACAAAAACTTGCTATAGAAAGTGGCTAGATGGATGAGATATAATCTTCAAAAGATATCTCGACCTTTTACACATCCTTGACACAAAGATACTTTAATAAGACATGGTTGAAAAATTTTATCAAAGCTATTTATTTTTGCTATATACTTTTTTCATATGTAAAAGGAATATATACACAAATTATACTATAAAAAATATTCTTTGATGAAATTTTTCATAATACTTAGTTTAAAGTATCTTATAAAGGAATATACTCAACATTATTTAAGCGGTATATAATAAGCGGAAAGAAGAGATGTATATAGGGCTCTCAGTCCTTGTAATCGTGGTAATCGAGTATCCCAAGTTACGCTCGACCTATACAAAATAATGCATAGTCGGTAAGGAAGAATGTCCATCATATTAACGTGCTCAAAACCTAACATCTTATTTATGTACTATGTGATTCCAAGCAACAGCGTTCTGCCCCATGATTAGCGCAAGAGTCTTCGAAGTCCAGAACATATGGTCTGTCTAACGACATTAGTTTAAAAAAACACGGTGGTTGGTTGAGAAACCGCTGCTATTGAAAATCACCGGACCTGCTCTTAAGAGCAAGTTTAATAGAAGAGGTGGTTGTCACCTCTAGGACTAGTCAAATAAACAAAAAGAGTATAAGTAGCTCATGGTAGAGGTAGCTAATACAATAAGTTGAGTAGAGGTTACCTCTACTAACGCACTCAAACATTTAATACTTGCATAAATATATCAGAGGCGACCTAGTCAGCATTATTGTACTTGCTCTAAGAACTAGCATCGCCTCCAAGCTACCCGTAACTCCTCGTATAATGTGCTAGAGGTCACCTCTTGCATGAGGGGCAGCTTGCCTCTCTCTCCTCTTTTCTCTCTCTTCCACTTAGGATTGTGTTGACGTGGATTTCGATAGAGGTGACCTAGTCAGCATTATTGT
>JAYEVI010000322.1:0-107904 GCA_036346575.1 Dendrocalamus sinicus | reverse complement strand
GGGAAGAGGCGGCGGGAGGCGGCGGGGGGAGCGGCGCGGTGGGGCAGCGGGGGGGCGGAGGCGCGGGAGGCGAGGGGGAGGGGCGAGGCGCCGGGAAGGGGAAGAGGCGGCGGGGGCGGCGGGGAGGAGCGAGGGGAGGGGGCCGGCGGCGGTCGCAGATCTGTGGAGGGAGCGCTGGAGGAGGGGGACTGGGGGGCGGCGGGGTAGGGGCAGTCGGGACTCGGGCGAAGGGGAGGTGTTGGCGGCGCTGGGGCCTGGCCGCTGGGGAGAGGTCTGAGGGAGTGAGGGTAGGATTTTTTGGCTGATTTTTATATGAAATGTAGAGGACCCACATGTCAGTGATCCCCGACGGTTAACGGGGATGGGGATCACTTCCCCGGCCCCGGCCCCGCCATCCTCGACGGGGACAGTATTTTGCCCACGAAAATCCCCGCGGGGAATAAAATCCGCCAGACCCATCCCCTAATAGGTGAATTCACCGTCGGGGATCGGGGATCGGGTCACCATTGCCAACCCTATACCTATGTGTTCATCTCTTAAGCACCATCTAGTATGGATAATCTGAATAAAGATAATTAATTATGGAAGAACTTACAAATCTCTTCACCCTTGCTAGATTAATTTGCCATTGCTCGATTGAAATATGCTTATATGAATGAATTTTGTTTTATTCCCAAAGTTGTAGCTTTGCCCATATGTGCTACCACTGCAAGTTTACAACTTCAGAGATTTGAATTGCATAACCACTTCACTTAAATTTGCAAAACTAGTTGCAATAATTGCTGTGTGAGAAAATTTATTCTTGGGTTAATAATACAATGAGCTTTTATAATCGCCGCTGTCTTATACCATTAATTATGCAACAATGAAGAACTGTTAAAACGAATGATATATACATATACCATACAGGCACCTTGGCTTCTTTGTCACCCTATTTTCAGATTATCAAAAGCTGAGGATGGCTTTGTTTTTAAGAAGAGGATGATGAGGACATGACCCCTATGGATACAACCATATTGGCTATGCTTGTTGTTCCAATTGCAAGAATTCCTACGCATCACTTAAATTATCAGATGAGCTCATTTTTAGGAGTACCTTTATATTATATGAACTATATGATGATACCTAATGATGAATATATATATATATATATATATATATATATATATATATATATATATATATATATATATATATATATATATATATATATATATATATATATATATATGTGCAGCACCACATGCCTTTTTTGTGTCAAGATGAGCAAGAGTTCAAGTTGGATCCATTTTGGAATCCAATTTGGCCTCTGGACATAGCACCAAATTCAAATGATCATAACTTTCACATACAGACTCCGTTTGAGCTCCACGAGTACTTGATTGAAAGATTATCTCATCCTCTTTCCAACAGATCTAGTCTCACCTCCAAATTCCTTCTAAGCGCAATACAATCTACAAAATAGTTTGCTACTGTCTCTAATTCTGAACCGAGTTGTTGTTGCGCCACATCCACTTGGGCCCATGAGCCTTGTAACCCTAGGGGCGTGTGCTCATCCCTTGGCCATCATCCTCATATAGTCTCATGTGTTCTACACTTTAGGGTTTGGATTTTGTGTTTGTTTAGTTAGCCTTCATTGCAACTTGTATTTTTTATGTGTGTCGACTAGACCATCATGTCAAGGTCGTTATTCAAAATCCCACCTTATCAAGTGCTTCAATTCTATTGCAATTTTAGATTGCTATTTACTTGTTCTTGTTTGTTCTTCGATTGCTTGCATGAATTGATCCTCGTGATAAGGTCAATCGAGTCTTTGGCACGATTGATAACGACTTGGTGATTAGTTCAGCAATTGCTTTGTTCGTACGTGCTGCGTTGGTAGTCTGAATCATGAGAGTTGATCATCGTCCAATCGGAATTATCCTTCTTATCGAAAGATCGAGACAACATCAATTCATCAGTACTTGTATAGAGTATAGGTATCTTTTTCCAACAACTGAGTTCTTACCTTCCCCATGGTGCCCTAAGGCATGTATTTATAGCCATGGGGAGGCTTGTTACATAACTACCCTACCTAGGTCTACACTTACAGGGTAAACCATCCATTTCCCTCACTTACAGTTACATGAATACCCCGATCTGAGTCTATACATATAGGGGTAAACATAACATTTCCCTAACCTACACTTTTTACTAGGCCAGGTGACTGGCCTATTGGCATGATGGTTCGACGATGCCAAGGTGGGGGCCACTCCCCCAACAATGCCAGTTTTATTGGTATATGTCACAGTCAACTTGCAATACTTGCAACAACCTTTAGGACACTTTCAACTACATGCAACTACTGCTCAAAATGTTTCTAGACCTTTGCCCTCCTTCTAGGTGTTTGTGATGAGTGCTCATCAATGGTGTCATTTATACCTGAGCTCTTCGACACTTGTAGAGACATGCTTAGAAACCTAATTGAATTACAAATTAACCTTCCTAGTAAATTATCAAAAGTTTGCATGTTTGGCTGATGCAACATAAAGAATTGCATGACCTTTTTCATCTATCAAATTGTAGGAATGACGATATTAGTAGCAGTTAGTAAGACTATTTCAATATTTCTACTCGAATCTGTAGTCAAATATAAATTATTTACAAATTAAGGTACACTGAAAAATATAATATATACTAACATGGCAATGGCTAAGCAAATATTATTCCAAAGAAGGAGCACTACTCATTTGAGTCTAGGCTTATAATAATTCAGACAAAAAGATACTACAATCCTACTAATAATTTAGGAAAATAGTAATCCTTCAGCATCGAAATATGATTCAGAGTAAAGTAAAATGCATCAGGCCACTCGACCAATAAGTTCAATTGTGTTTCTAGCTTCGTTTTCATTCCTGCCACTAATTGTAGATAGATGGCAGTGACCTGCTAGAGTGCTACAGTGGCGCACGCTGGTGGTGCCCACCAGCCGGACAAGGGCGCCACACGGTTGCTCTGCCAATTCTTCCACGCGTCAACGAGTCAACACACGGCCAAACAAATCAACCCTTTCCCCCCTGCTGCACTGCAGGCACTACTGCAGGCTGCAGCCACCCCTCTGCTCGTCTCGCTCACCACCTCCTTACCCTCCGACTGCGAGCTAGCTCGCCTGTTTCTCCTCCGTTGGCGCCATGCAGCACGGTGGCTCCGTTCATGCGCTCCTATTCATCGCCGTGCTCGCGCTCCCCTTGGTCGCCGCGGATCCGTGGCAGATATGCGGCAACAACGGCTACTACTTGGCTAACAGCACCTACCAAGCCAACCTCAACCAGCTCGGCGCCGCCCTCCTCAGGAATGCCTCCTCCTCCGGCGCCCTCTTCGCATCCGGCGCCGCCGGCACCGTCCCGGATGTCGCCTACGCCCTCGCGCTCTGCCGCGGCGACGTCAACGCCTCCGCCTGCGCCGCCTGCATCGGCACCACCTTCCAGAACGCGCAGCAGCTGTGCCCCTACGACAAGGATGTGTCCATCGTCAACGACCCCTGCTACCTCCGCTTCTCCAACTTGAACTTCCTCGCCTCCACGGACAACTCCGGCTTGGTGAACCTCTACAACAGCAGGAACGTCAACGGCGACGTCGGCCGCTACGACCGCGCGGTCACTGGCCTCCTCAACGCCACCGCGGCGTACGCGGCCGGCAACCCGACCAGGCGGTTCGCGACGGGGGAGATGGTGGGGTTCGACGCGCAGTTCCCCAAGATCTACTCCATGGCGCAGTGCACGCCGGACCTGTCGCCGGCGCAGTGCCGGCGGTGCCTCGACGACCTGGTGGAGCGTTGGTGGCAGACGTTCGTGCCAAGCACGCAGGGCGCCAGGAGCGTCGGCGCGCGGTGCTACATGAGGTTCGAGCTGGCCTCGTTCTACACCGGCCCCGCGATGGTAAAGCTGCAGGCTGAGGAAGCCGCGCCGGCGCCGCCTGCTGTGCCGGGCACCACAGGAGGTGAGTGGTCCACGCGATTAATTGGCTTGACTAATTTGCCAATTTCAAAGAAGAATCTGGAGTAATTAATCTGCGTCGTTTTCTCTCTTCCTTGTAAAATCGTAGGTAGTGTGACTGGCGGGCGTATGATCGGGAAATACATTTCCGTGCTAGTTACTTAGAGCATCTCCAATAGTGACTTATGAGCTAGCTCTAAGTATATTATTTCATATTTTAATAGAAGAGAGAGAAAAGCTATCTCTTGATCACAGTGGCGGATCCAGGATTTTACCTAAGGGTATGCCGCACCAAAATTTTCATATGCAATTCGGTAAAACCATTTGCCAATTCGATAAATAATTGTAAAATTTGCACCGTAATTCGGTATACAAGCATTAAATAATATGATAAATCTTAAATTCAAGGATTAAGTTGGAAGCTTGTTACCTTCTGAGTCATATGAAAGCAAGTGTACGCAAAGAATGTAAGGACCAAGACAAGAGTCTGGTAACTTCTTAGCGCATTGACACCTCCAAATAACCGAAGACCGGGAGGCTTCCAAGTCGTCATCTCATGAGATTGAGCTATGAGACTTATAAAGGACAGAGTGCAGCTAGTGGCGGAGCAGAGATACAATTTTTGATACAAGAATGGTGGTACCCACCTGAAAGCATTAAAGGAGGATGTAAGTGAGACAATGGCCAAATGGAGCACATAGATTGCATGCTGAGATAGACAATTGAAGCTATACATCTCTTAATTAGTAACATAAATAAGCAATCATGCTTTTAAAAAACTTAAAATCACCGATCCAAATTTATGCACCCAATGATCCAAAGCATCTCAACATATTTTGTTTTACTAGACAAGTGCAATGATCACAATTCACAAGTGCAAGACATCCAGTAGACCATTGAAAACAGAAATCTTACTTGCTTTTGTTCCCTACAATATAAGCAAGATCATGCCATCTATGACCCAGATCATGCACAAAGTACTCTCTTTTTTTTATCCCCAATACCAAAAATCAATCAAATTTTGACCAAGTAAGTAAAGCTACTTTTACCCCTATAATTAGAGAAAATGCTAACCTTAGCAACCAATCGACTTAGACTTGACTCTAAGTATCATACTGTTAACAAGGGCAGGTAAAATGTTCCAAGTGGATGCTGGTGAATAGCTGATTTGACCTCAATCTCCTTACAAAAAAAACACACAGGTTCCATCATAGGAACTAAACTATTCGATTCCCAACACAACAAGGCAACGATTGTTATTGAAAATGCCATATCCAAGGCTCTCAAACAGAACAATCAGCAGTACAAAGCACCTAATACAGCTCCCAATTGAGGAAAAGAAGAGAACATCTTCTCCCATGAAACCTTGACCAAATCCTCCCCCAACTCCCTGTCCTAGGCTCCAACCAAAACCTCCCCAAGACCCATTTCGCCATGCCAAATAGGGAACTAAACGTCCCAAAGAACCAACAAAACAAGCTACGGGTTGGCCTCAGAAACAGCAAGGACTAACCAACACGGAAATCAATCAAAGAACCGGGGTTTGGAGAAGCACGGACCTCCGCGGAGGCGAGAGACTCCTCGGCGCCGCGAGGCGTGCCGATCCGCGTCGGGCGAGCCGGATCGCGCGGGGTCTGATCGGGTTTAGCGGGAATGCGCAGTTAGTGCAGGTCTGATTGTCGTTCTTGAGTCCCTCGTGCGGGCGCGTCAGGCGAACCGTCGAGCGAGATCGCGAACGGCGCAGCGAACCGTCGATCGATCGGTGGGCGCGCAGGTATGCCGTGGCCCACCCGGCATACCCTGTGGGTCCGCCACTGCTTGATCAAGAGTTAGTCTCATACACACATTCCAAGATTATGTGAGAGTGTCATGTGAGGTTATTTATGTTATGAGTTATGTGCTAAAAGTTAATACTATTGGAGAAGTTGTCTTAGAGCTAGTAACTAGCTCATACTGTTGGAGATGCTCTTAGCGTCTTAGCGTACGGAGTGTCATATAGGTTTCCAAGTCTACTTTTACCCACCTAGGTGTTTCTTGGGAACTTTTTTGTATGAAAGGTTGTCCTATGCTCCTAGCTAGTTGCTTTGCCGGTCAAGTTCCACATAGAAAAATATAGTTCCATATGAATTGTTATTGTTTAAACCAAAAAGTACTTTTTACTTTAACTTTTCTTTTTGAAATATTTACATAAAATTTCTATCACTTGGAATTTTGATATGAAATAGTGCGAAAGGGTCCTACTATATGTATATTAAATAATAAGGGTTACAAGTACATATGTGGGATCCTACGCGTTGAATACCCGAAATTCTCATATATGTTCCGTACTAGTCCCACGATCAGTGGTTAGTACACATATTCATAATATTGGAATCACATCCATACATATTGCATACAATTAATTTACAACAAGGGGTGAATATATAAGCGATGCATAAATAGTTTACAACATAAGGCCGACTGGCCAAATTAATATAGGTAGCAAGAGTAAAACGCAGCGGAAATAAACAAGAGAGCAAAATAGTGTCTAGTGGTATGCCTCCATAGCGCACATGCAACCGACTAGGATTAGGCCCTAAAAAGACCCATCGTCGAATTTCCCAGTACCCAGAGCAAAATACGCGTTGTCGGGCATGATATCTTTCTCATTTTCTAAATTAATAATTTAAGTAAGGTTGAGTACATTGTGTACTCAACATGACTTATAGTGTGTGTGTGTGTATACACACACACACACATATATATATATATATATACACATACACATACACATACACATACACATACACATACACATACACATACACATACACATACACATACACATACACATACACATACACATACACATACACATACACATACATGTTGGTGTTGTGCGGTGCGGAGCTTCCTTTGGGGCGCTGGAGGCTACCGGAGCTTTGCCTTTGTTGTCTTCTCTTTCTCATTTGCCCTCTTCTTTTGATGAGTGTGGCATACTTTGCTTCGTAGGTTGTTGCCCTGGCATGGGTAGTGCAAATAGCGATGCTCTAGGAGGAGTCGGGCCTATGGGAGCAACTGAACGTGTCCTATGTTGAAGCCAACACCCTTCACAAATCCTTGAAGGAGCATGAGGGCCGTGTCCGTTCCTCGAGGTCAATGGGGCGAAGGCACTAACCGCTGCAGAGGTTGCTACAGCTGAAGCAAACACACGAGTGACAAAGGAGAGGGAGAACTTCCTTCAGTAGGTGGCTACGCATGAAGAGGAGAGGGCCCGCCTGCAATCCAAAGTTGTGGAGGGTTAGCACTTGTATGATCAATGCTCCGTAGTGGCCTGGGAGGCTATGCAGAGCCTGGAGGCGACGTTAACAGACCTTGCAATCGAAGTCCCTTCCCACTTAGGGCATCTCCAATGGTCTGAGTCAGCTAGTTATATGCATGTACACATCAGCATATATCCTATGTGGAGGAAAGAGAGTATGCGAAAAAAAACCAAGCCAGCTCTTCCTTAAGCACTAGTCTATAACGCCAAACGAGGCAACCTCTATAAATTCTGTGTGTGCATGTAAGGGCGTCTCCAACAGCTGGCTATTTAGTTAGCTAGATCTGATGTGGGAAGGAAAAAGTAGGAGAGAGAGTAGTCACTAGCGACGAGCAAATAGCTGATCTATTTCACGTAGTCCAAGAACATGAGAGAGGAGCATGTGGGTCCAACAGTATAAAATAGTCTTTGCTTTTGTCTCTCACCTCCACGTCAGCTGACTATATAGCTAGTACTAGCTATTACTATTGCGGACGCCCTAAGCATCAAATAGCTATCCTTATAGATAGTTTTTTAGAATGCTAGCTTTAGTGTGTACTATATAAATGATGTGGAAGTCTTAGGGCATCTCCAATGGTTATAGCTAGCAACTAACTATAAGACTTCCACATCATCTATATAGTACACACTAAAGTTAGCATTCTAAAGAACTATCTATAAGGATAGCTATTTGATGCTTACATGCACACACAGAATTTATGGAGGCTGTCTCGTTTTGCGCTATAGACTATCTCTAGAGCTGTAGAGAGCTGCGTTCTCTTTCTTCATTTAATATCTTCCACGTAGGACAATTGATGACATGGACTCTCTTGTAGATAGCTGCTATAGACCCATTGGAGATGCTCTTATAGTTAGTTGCTAGCTATAACCATTGGAGATGCCCTTACATGGCCCAGAGGATCTATGGGGGGAGCGCTCGATGCATATGGGATGCGTCACCACTTTCCCTAAGAGCCATGTGCGCTTATGGGGACCACTGCTCGCACGTGATGACACAGCTACTCCTTGGCCTACTGCACATCCAAGGGTGTCTACATGCAGGCGAGCTAGCGGATCTAGCCTTGGACCTTCCTCCTAGGAACACTATGATGCTTTATCGATCCACGTAACATAGCGCTCTGCTCGTGCCTTCTGTACTCACCTTTGGGACTATTTGGGTGAGGCTGTTGCAAAGGTGTCCCTGTGACGCACCCTAGGGGTGACTACAAATCTAGGGGCATGGCTTGGGGAAGTGGTCCTCTGGTGTTCTTCTAGCGTGGGGCCTACAGGGGTTTCCTAGCAGGTGTGAGGCCGCCCTATTTGTTTGCATAATGTAGTCCGTAGTGTCTGGCCGTGGCGGGGGCCTCCCCATGAGGCTCCCATCCTTTGACCTTTTGTGTTATGATGTTGTAACACGTGGCCAGTATTGTTGGACTACTTTGCTTTGTGTTGCCTTTTATTATGGTGAATGTTTGTATTCTTCGCTTGCTTGGCTTGGTGATTTCAAATATTGTGTCTTGGTTGGGCAGGTGCTCGACGAAGATCACCCTTCTATTACAGAGCACCTTCTTCGGAGAGGGCTTTGCCACTGGTGCCAGGTGGAGGACTCAATAGACTTCTATGGGGGCTTCTAGCCTCGACCTCACGTTTGTCCGGATACCTATATAAAAATTGAGAGCGATGATGCCAAGTGACACCATCTTATTTATTTAATGGGTCGGGAGGGTTCATTTTGGCCGATGACAAGTGTGCATATGGTCTGTGCACCCTCGTCCGTTTCTTATATGCATATTTTATTGTAAATGCCTAAGACGTTGCTCATTTGGCCCTCATCCACTCATACGGATTCTAGTATGCCAGGTTGGAGCAGGCCCTAGAGCTTCGCCTGCCACCCTTTAGACTAGGGTCGATGAAGTCGGCGTAGGATGTGATAGGATTCATATGCTCCATCCTCACCCTTTGAACTAGAGTAGACAAAGTTGACACTAGGACATGATGGAATTCGAGTGTTTCGTCCTGCACTTATCAGACTAGGGCCGACGAAGTCAGTAGTAGGATGTGATAGGATCCGCGCGCTTCGTCCCCTACCTTTCGGACTAGAGTCGGCGCAGTCGGCGCTAGGACGTGATACGATGAGTGCGCTCTGTCCCCATGCTTCAGACTAGGGTCGACAAAGTCGGCGGTAGGATGTGATAGGATCCCCGAGGTCTGTCCCCCACCCTTTGGACTAGGGTCGACGAAGTCAACGGTAGGACCTGATAGGATCCGCACGATCTGTCCCCCACCCTTTGGACTAGGGTCGACGAAGTCAACGGTAGGACCTGATAGGATCCGCACGATCTGTCCCCCACCCTTCGGACTAAGATCGATAAATTTGACGATAGGACGTGATAAGATCCATGTGCTCCATCCCCACCTTCGGACTAAGGTCAATGAAGTCAGTGGTGGGACGTGATAGGATGCGCACGCTCCATCCCCAACGCTTTGGACTAGGGTCAACAAAGTCAGCGGTAGGACATGATAGGATGCATGTGCTTCGTCCCCCACCCTTCAGACTAGGGCCGACGGAGTCGGTGGTAGGACATGATAGGATTCACGCGTTTTGTTCCCCCACCCTTCGGACTAAGGTCAATGAAGTTAGTAGTAGGACATGATGGGATCCACACGCTCCATCCCTACTCTTTGAAATAAGGTCAATGAAGTCGGTAGTAGGATGTGATGGGATCCGCATGCTCTGTCCCCCACCCTTCGGAGGAGAGGCGATGAGAGCACCACACCAGGTGAGGAAGGAGAGGATGGAGACGTCGAGTTCTCCAACGGCGGAGATGAAGGTTGGTGGATGAGGAGATGGAGGGGGTGCGCGAGTGAGAGGAGTAAGAGTGCAAAACCTAGCAAGGGACTTACTTATAGAAGAACTATCACAGATGGTTTTATTAAATAACTGTCTGTGATATTAATATCATAGACGGTTCTATGATGTAACCATCTGTGATGTATAGCATATCACAGATAGTTCTATTATAGAACCATCTATAATTTTACCATTATCACAGACTATTCTATTATGAAACAGTCTGTGATGTTATACATTATCATAGATGGTTCTATTACAGAACCATCTGTGATGTTTGTCAGGACCCAGAACAACAACTCCAGAACCCACTGTGTAAATCGCATTATCCCAGGAAAAGCTAGTGCACACAGATTCAACAGCGATACATATCATGCATGATAACCAAACTTTATTATAAGGCAAAAGTACGGGCCTTATGGCCAAGTTTACAATAAGGTGGCTTCATGGCCAAACAAGAAAGTAAATAGCGGAAGATAAATAAAAGGAGCAGCCCATCCTGCCTGCCCACAGGCGAATGACTGTAAGACGTGGCCTATTCGTCACAATCCTCAACATAGTCGACGTCGTCGTCCTCTGGCAACAGTGTTTAAGCAAGGTGAGCACATAAAGTACTCCACAAGTTACACCAGGAATTATAACAGATTTGATGCATGCATAAAGAGTTACAAAGGAAGGCATAATATGGTTTATTTGCATAAACAACATTATTGAATTAAATACAATAAAGTAAGTGCAAAAGCTGAATTTGATACAATATATAAAAACAAGATTTAACAAAATAATAACGTTAGTGCAGGCAACAACCTAACACTAACCTATCCACGGGTATCCCACCCGGACCATCTTTCCAAAAGATTCACAAATTTTCATAAACCAAAATTTATGAAAAACCAAAACCTAATCCGTGAAAAACCATACTAAGCATGTCCTTGACCGCGGACACGGCTATCCAGGATAGTTTGTTACTCTGCAGAGGTGTACAACTTTACCCACAAGACATGTCCTCTCGTTTTGCCACGCGATTTACACACTACCTTAGATGTGCGGCTGAGAGTTCATGACAAGGATGTTCCAATGTTCCATTACCAAATTAGTTACACCGCCACTTAGGTTTCACCACAACATGAATCCACATGTTGGAGCCCCCTCTTGTGCCATATGAGACTTCTCATGGTCTACGCCACGCTCACATTCAGCCTATAGTGAAACTAAAATGGAACTTCACAAATTACTTAGCCAGGTCTGTCCCATACCAGACTTGTGGTAGTACGGTGTGACTTTGTATTAGTAGTTTACAGACCGGTCCTTAATTTGACTTAGGCCTACCCACATACCCCTTGTGCCTGGCAGTCAACATCGAGTCAACAAACTACGATGCATGCCAGCAAGCACCCACCACTATACTAATGCCTAAGTCTAAAACAGGTTTTATAATTTTATTTTTATCAAACTTTCATAGACTTTCTTGACTCACCAAAGTCAAGAATAAATTTTATAAATCATCATTTTAAGTGAAACCATTCTTCCCACCTAGGTTATTCTAAGCATGGCTAAGCAATTCTATAAAATTTTCTAGTTAATACTAATGTACTAACTATGTTTTCATTTATGGTGACAAGGTATGTTTGTTCAATATCAAGATTGGCCTTACACAAAGGAATTTGGGGGTAACTAAAGTTTAAAGCACATTTGAACTAATTTGAATAAAAGTACGCATGCATATATATATTTAAAACAACATAACTAATTTAAATTACTGGGATCAACATGGTCAAAGGTGTAACTTGCCTTGCTCGAAGTCCCAAATAAAATTCAAACAAAATACTCTCCGGATTCGTCGTAATCTACACGCGAAGAACCAAAAGAAATTCAAACAAAATTCAAATAAAATCCAAAAATTCAAAAAGATTTGAACGGGTTGAATCGGAGTTAAAATGAAGAAGTTATGGCTTTCAGAAGTTTAAATCTAAAGAAAAAGAAAAAAGACTGGTTTTCTGCATTATTTTTATACTGAAAAATCATCTTTATGACGTCAGCATCTATTTTATTTTTCAAATTGAATTATTTTCATACTGTAAAAGGGGTTGTTTCTATGACATGTGGGGCCGGTTCACGGTGGGTGAGTTCACGGTCGGCATAGTCCATCGTGGACTTGGTACACGGCCGACGTGGCCAAGGGAGGAGGTGGCGGCGGTTGTTGACGCAGGCGACCACGCGGCGCCTGGCTGTGGCCGCGGCGCCGGCCGAAAGGTGGCGCTCGGCGGTGCGGCTCACCGCGCTCCAACGCCAGCGGCGGCGATGTGCAACGGCAAGAGGGGAGGGCGGGGGTTCGGGCTCACCTGCGCGCGGGGTCCGAGAGGGGCGGGAAGGGGCCGGCGGCGAGGTCTAGCGGCGGCGGCGCACGGGTCTCAGCGGCGACGGAGATCCGGTGGCGGCGTCGCTCGGCGGAGAAGGGGAAGGTGGTCGCCGGCGCATGGGGGTCACGAAGACGTCGTCGACGAGGCGCGGGAGAGACCGGGGCGGCGTCAATTTCTCGCCGGAGCTCGTCGGCGCCGAAAAAGGGGATGCGGCACTCGGGCTCGAGGGAGAGGGGAATGGGGCTCTCGGCGCACGGGGGAGGCAAAGGAGGGGAGGGCGGCTCGGGGAGGGGCTTTTAAAGGCGCGGGGGAGGAGTAACGGCCGAGCATGAGCTCGCCGGAGTTAAGGCAGTCGGAGGCGGCTTGAAACGGCGGGGTAAAGAGGTTTAAAGGAGGGGGAAGCGGCGAAAATGAACGCGGGAGTGAAGAGGCTCTTTAAAGGCGGCATTCCCCCGGTTAAACGAGAAGTAACGGCGACATTTAAGAGCTCGGGCACGGGAGGTGGGAGAAGGGGCCTGACATGCGGGCCCCGCATTTCGACGAGAGAGAGAGAAGAGAAAGGGAGGGCGGACGGCCGGCCGGATTGGAGCCACGCGCACGGGGACAAATCGGAGCCATTGGATCTCAAGCGAAGGGGTAAGTGGATGGGGACGGCCCGGATTAAATCGGGCGGTGGGGCGGATGCGATCCGGGAGTGCCACGTGTCAGTCTGAGGGGTTTTTGGCTTTTAAAAATTCGTTTTAACTTTCAGAAATGCCAGATAGTTTTATAAATACTTAGAAAATAATATTTAAAGTCTAAAAATTCTAGGAAAAATTCATAAAAATTCCTGGAGACATTTTAGACTTAGGAAAAATATTTTCAACTTAAATTTGATATTTTAATTTTTTACAAAAATACTTTTTAGCTCTCAAAATTGATTTTTAAATTCTAGAAAATTCCCAAAAATACTATAATTCAAGGACAACTTAGGAGAAGTAAAAATAAATTCTTTTTGGCTTAATAAAAATTCTTAAAATGAATATTCTTACTTTAGGCTTTGAAATAAATTCCAGATAAATCCAAATAAACTCCAGAAAATCAATAAAATGCAAATAAAATTTTTTGGGATGTTACAATGTTGCACTTATCACAGATGGTTCTATTATGAGACCGTTTGTGATACATATATCACAGATGGTTTGTGCCATCAAACAACCCATGACAATATTAGATTTTTCGGCTAGCCTCAGGAAATGCTAGCCATGCCCTTTGAAAACAAGCAAGCAGATACAATTACAGATGTAATTATTTCTAAATCCCTAAATCAATTACAATGGAATAATTCCTTAATTACATGTCAAGTTTATTAATTACATTGGAATAATTTCTAGATAGGTATTCGTCATGTGGGATCATTACACTTGGCTATTTTCCTTTTAAATAAAACCCTTCGTAATGATCGACACGCATATAGCTTGCTTCATCCCTTGGTTCTTCCTCGAGCCTGATGCCGTCTTCAAATGGAGGCAACTCATCAAATTGATTGTACTCTTCCTTATCCACAACACTCTCAACTCTTACAATCATTTTTTTCCATGAAGAATTATGTGGTGCTTCTTATTTGTCAGGTCGGTTATATAAAAAACTTGAACAACTTGACTCATAAGTATGAATGGTTCATCTTTGTATCCTACTCGTTCGAGGTCCACAGTAGTGACACCATATTTATCGACCTTTATACCATGTAGGAGTTGGACCCAATGGCACCGAAAGAGAGGGATATTAAAAATTATGTAGTCGAGATCCCAAATCTCCTATATAAGCCCGTAGTAGGAGCTTGGGGCAGCGATACTAAATAGCTTATGAAATGCATCTATACGGACACTTGAGTTCTGCACTATACTCTTTCTATCCTGATTTGTTATATAAAATATGTATCCATTAATATCGTATCTTTGCCATGTTACAATTGTAAATTTTAGCCCTCTTGCCAACCATTGCAGCGTTTCACTTGACAACTTCCCAGTGAATCGCACCCTTAACCATTCATTGAACCAACGGTTGTGATGTCTCGTGAAATAGGTTTGAGTATACATATCCAGATCGGGAGTTAATGCTTTCCTTCTAGTGGTCCCGATACCCTCTAGCCTCCCCTCGCGACGAGATAGTGGCACACCTATCGGTTCAACCTGAGCCATGTAATCAATGCAGAACTCAATGAACCCTTCGATTGCAAACCTTCGATGATGCTGCCCTCCGATCGAGATCGATTGTGTATATAGGACTTGAGAATTCCCATGTACCTCTCGAACAGGTACATATGACGTAGAAACACAGGGTCGCATATCTTTATCTCTTTCACAAGGTGGACAATGAGATGGACCATATATCAAAAAATGACAGAGGAAAATACATCTCAAGATGACATAGAGTTGTCACCACCTCCTTGTGTAGAGCATCTAGTCCATTAGGATCGATGACCTTCTGAGCAATTACGTTAAAGAAATAACACAGCCTCATGATTGTCACTCGAATCTTATTCGGTAAAATACTTCTAATTGCAACAGGAAGCAATTGTGTCATTAGCACATGACAGTCATGAGATTTTATGCTAATTAATTTCAAATCTTCCATTAAACAAGTTTCTTCATACTGGCGGAATGATCGGACAGAACTTTATCACCATGTAAGCACTGACACTGTTGGCACAGTGTCCTTCCACAGCATCTACCAGCGTACGGCCAGTGATGTGCTTGTCTAGGATAGCTAGGTTTGCCTTCAATGTTGGCGACAAGGAAGAATAGGGAGCCATTTATTTGTGCTTGAGAGACAAGGAAGATAAGGAAGATAGCCGGCCAATGAGGTGCTCGTAGAGGATTAATCTTCGGTGGCAGACGATCATTTTTATACAACAAGGAATACATCTAGCTCATAAGAAAAGAGACGCATCTAGGAGCAGACACGATTGAAGGGAGCCGAAACGATCGAAGGCGCGCATCAGAGAGAGGAAGCATATCACGGATGGTTCCAACCACAAGCCGTCTGTAATACACAACTACCACAAACGGCTTATAGTAATGACCGTCTGTGAACTATCACATACGGTTCTAATTAAAAATTGTCTATGATGTCTGCAATTATCACAGATGGTTCGTATTAATAACCATCTATAAAATATCGCAGATGGTTATTAACAAGAATCATCTGTGATAGTAGGGTATCATAGACAGTATACAAATCACACTTGTAAAACCATCTAATACAGATGGTTCGAGGAAACCGTCTATGATGATACGTCCAATATAGCATTTTTTTTGTAGTAGTGGTCAAAGCCCTGTAGTGGTATGCCCATCAGCCCCAACCTTCTTTGAGGGAGGCCCATCTTATTGAAAGCATCAGTGAACAAGAGGTCTGCGGAGCTACCTCCATCGATCAGGACTCACTGCACGTCGTAGCCCACAATCTTGGATCATCTTTTCAGATTCGATTTTCAATTCAAAGTGAAATATATTGATTGAGCATTTTTCTTTTACAAAAATTTGGGTTTGCAACTTATTTTTCAAAAAACTCCAATAAAAGCCAATGAAATAAGATGCATGCAAAAAGTTTTAAATTTTACTCATCTTTGGAATCACCTAAAATTCGGGATGTTACTATATATTAAAAGAAGAAAAACAAATTTTCTATAACATGGAAATTTGAAAGACTCGGCAATCGGAACCTTGCTTTTTCAAGTGTGGCCTCAGTTCTATTCTTCTCTTGATTTTGGCTTGAGTATCTAATGAACAAACCTGTGCTGCTACGGATGTTTTATACTATTTACAGGCGAAAAGAGCAGTAAGGCTGGTACAATTGTTGCAATTGTGCTGCCTGTATTTGCTGCCATACTGGCAGCCACTGTAACTGGCTTTTGTTTCTGGAGGAGAAGACTGGCAAAAACACCTCCACTAGCACCACTACCGTGTAAGCCCTCTGAAAATCTGAAACCATGTAATGACAATGAGATGATCGGTTTCCCCGTATGTTTACTTCCTAAGTGATCTCCTACAGCTGCATCTCATTCGGAGAGCATCGAAAGTATCGACTCACTTATCCTAGATCTATCAACACTTCGAATCGCAACAGAAAACTTTGCTGAAAACAATAAGCTTGGTGAAGGAGGATTTGGTGTTGTTTACAAGGTATTCGTACGCATTTAACATTTTAACTGTAAGCAAAAGCAGAGCCTTTGCAGATATACATACCTTGCAACAAGTACTACTTACAGGCATCTCCATTTGTGCAGGGATCCCTACCTGATGGTCAGGATATAGCAGTAAAAAGGCTCTCACAGAGCTCTGGGCAAGGGATAGAAGAGCTGAAAAATGAGCTGGTTTTGGTGGCCAAGCTTCAGCACAAGAATCTTGTCCGGCTTGTCGGCGTTTGCCTGGACGAGCATGAGAAGATGCTTGTCTATGAATACATGCCCAACAGAAGCCTAGATACCCATCTTTTCGGTGCATTTCCCCCTTTCCTACTAACAATTTATGACTACTACACCAATTGCACAAGCAATTCATGCCTCTAATGCTTCTCATTTGAATGGCAGATCCTGACAAAAGCAGTTTGCTAGACTGGGGAAGAAGGCTGAAGATAATAAACGGAATCGCTCGAGGATTACAGTATCTCCATGAAGATTCCCAGCTGAAGATCGTTCACCGGGACCTCAAGGCAAGCAACGTTCTACTAGACTCCGATTATAACCCCAAGATTTCAGACTTCGGTTTAGCGAGGCTCTTTGGAGGTGATCAATCGCAGGATGTCACAAACCGCGTTGTCGGAACGTAGTAAGCACATTTAGCTATCCACCTGCAACACCATGACAGGATATCAAAGAGTATCACATGTAGTGAAGTTAATTATGTTCTTAATTTGCAGTGGATACATGGCGCCAGAATACGCCATGCGTGGTCACTACTCCATCAAGTCGGACGTGTTCAGCTTCGGCGTCCTGATCCTAGAGATCGTCACGGGGAGAAGGAACAGCGGCTCCTACAACAGCGAGCAATCGGTCGATCTTTTATGCATCGTAAGCACCAACAACTTGCACACTTCATTGCTAGTCCAATTAAGCTTGTAACGGCAGTTGAACAAAATACTAATTTGGCGCAGATATGGGAACACTGGACCATGGGAACCATCGCGGAAATGGTGGACCGGTCCCTGAGCGAGCGCGCCCCCGGAGGCCAGATCGTCAAGTGCGTCCACGTCGGGCTGCTGTGCGTGCAGGAGAACCCGGCGCACAGGCCAGCCATGTCGGCCGTGAACGTCATGCTGAGCAGCAACACGGTGTCGCTGCAGGCCCCCACCAGGCCGGCGTTCTACATCCAGAAGAGCGCTTCCACGGGAAGGTCCGTGCCCATGTCGCCCAACGAAATGTCCATCAGCGAGCTTGAGCCAAGATGAGAAATGTAGGGGAGATGTATTTCCTCACGAGTGTGCCGTATCGTACATATGTAGTTGTCTAGGTGCAATGGTGTGGAGCTCCTAATTGTCATCTTGTAAAATATTGCATACACGTATCGTAGACCGAACTTGGAGTTGTTTTCAATAATCTGCAACCTTAAGGCGTGTTCCGCAAATATGCTGTTTTAACCCTTCCCAAACTCGAACTGAAAAAATTAGGACTTGTTATAGAGCAGATAAGTGGGAGAGTTGAGCGCCACCAATTCACACATTTGAGAGTGAAATTAGGGCTTTGGAGCCCCTTTTCATTGCGTGCTCACGTCCATGGTTTTTCCTGCTATGATTTTGACGTAAAATTTGGTAAAACTTGGTGTTATTGGCTGATTTGATATTTATCTTGCCATATGTGTTGATTGACTAATGAACTAGCTTGCTATTTGGTCACCTGATTGTCATGTGGATAGTGTATGGTTAATATGACATATGCAAGCATGATCTCCCTTGGTGTGTTGGATGATATCTCCTTGGGTGTTGATAATAGTAGCGAGCTCATTTTTTTTAGGTTACTTATCATGTTTTTATGGCTGCGACTTATGACTGAATTTTTAATTTTGGCTATTCACGAGAGAGAGTATGGAGAGAGACACTTGCGTGTGATTTTAACATATATAAATAAAGTCGCTACGGTGTCTACACTACTACAGAAAGCCTAATACTAGACGCCAAATCACAAACGGTTTTGTAAAACCGTCTGTGATGTACACCATCACAACACTACCACAGACGGTTTTAATTTGGAGGCCGTCTGTGGTATTTGTGGCGGGAAAAAGGAGTATCACAGACGGTTCTTACCGCTGAACCGTCTGTGATACTGGAATATCACAGACGGTTTGCGCTAGTCGCCCTCCAAGACCCCGAAAATCGGCCATCTTTGGACCTAAACCTGCGTCGCAAGTTTTTGGTTTTTGTTTTTGCCCTTTTCTTGGTCTTCCTTTCGGAATTTGGATTTTACTTCAAATGAAAAGTTGTAGATCTCGTCGAAACCTTTCAAATGAGTATATATAAGCCATATAAAACTTTGCTATTTTATCTTTTCAGACTAGTTGTTTATATTGCATCGGTATATAAAATTTTGTACTCTAATTCACAGACGGTTAGTATATAGAACCGTCTGTGATATTCATCCATCACAAACGATTCTAGCTACCAACCGTCTGTGATAATTTGGCCGCCGGGCCCGTCGATCCTCCTCAACCCAATCATAGCCAATAGAAATCCACCAATCCTCACCCCCATGGATCGTATCTCCGCCTCTCCGTTCCCGCGCCAAAAAATTCGAACTCCCGCCTCTCCATCCCCTATAAATATAACCAAAACCTAGCCTCCTTGCTGTTCTCCTCCTCCTTGTTGTCCTCCTTCTTGCTATTCTCCTCCTCCTTGCTGTCCTCCTCCTTGCAGACAACGCACAAGTCTATGGGAGGCAAGACACCGCAGAAGCAACTAGCTCATGCCAACCGTGCAGATGTTCAATCAACGCTGACGATGGTGGGCGTCAAAGACATCCAGCTCATGCGTTGCATCAGGGGCGAGAAGGCATTGAGAATCTTTGCTTTTTCTCTGTTCTTGTTGTGTAATCTGCTCGTTGTTTTGGAATATTGTAATGGTAGGTTCTAATCTTAATAAAAATGGATGTTTTATGTTTATGAAATGAATTGAGATGTGAATTGGATGTATACATGTACATGTTGATCTGCTTGTTTGAGAGGGCATGGCTAGCATTTCTGAGGCTAGCCAATAAAATGCAAATAGGTTTAGAAGTAGAAGGGAATATCACGGATGGTTTTAACTAAAAACCGTCGTGATAGTTATAATCACTGAGCGGTTTTAGTTAAAACCATCTGTGATTTATAAATATCACGACGGTTTTAGTTAAGAACCGTCTGTGTATTTATATCACGAGCGGTTCTAAACTAGAACCGTCTATGATAACTATATATTATAGACGGTTTTTAGTTAAAAATCGTCTGTGATATTTGCACCACAGATGATTCGAAAGCCGTCTGTGATGACCTCGTATTATTACTGACCCATAAATTCAGACGGTTCACAAAACCGTCTGTGATGACGTTTTTGAACTGTCTGTGATGACCTTTTCTGTAGTAGTGCTACTACAATCGATTTGTAGGTCCCACTTTAAAAAGGCACTCGCTTAAAAGTTAGTTATTCTAGAAAAGTTAAAAACCAAAAGTAAGAAGCTGAAAAGAATAGGTCTATTGTTGTTTGGATGATAAAAGATAAATGTATAGGTGTTGAAGCAAGATTGCTTTGTTACGCATGCATGAGTTCAATGAAATGCTTGTAAGAGTTTTAACTTGCTAATTTGTGTTGCTTCTGTTGCCTCTTACACTCAAGCTAGGAGAAAACCAATGTTTTCTAAAGGTTAAGAATGTGGATCGAGATGGCGCGTTGTTGGCGATTCTTATGTCTTACAAATAATTGATCCACAAGCGTGTATGATTCATCGTAGCATTTAACCTTAGAGTAGTTCAGGGCATTGTATTTTTTCAGGAAAGCTATAGGTTAGGAATATCAAGCTTAGCAAGTATCTAAATATTGTTCAGACTTTCTGACAGAGAAGGATTAGGATAAATGACAGGTTATGATCACACTAAATCACACACAATTAACACGATCCACAGGTAGGTAGCTATTCAGAGTCAGTAGCTAGTACAGATAGGAGTGAGCTATTCGGAGTCAGTTGCTAGTACAGATAGGAGTGAGTACTATGGTTCTCGTTTAGTGATCTTTTCTTTAAGGTATGCAAAACCTATTGTCATATAGCGGAAGCGAAATGCAACACAACACACTAATAACCACTTCAGTAGAAGTCAAGGTAAGTGTTGTCACCAAATTAGCTCAACTTTCAGGGATGTAGTAGGATGTGTCTCAGAGGAGCTTATAGTCATGCATATGATTAAGGATAAAAGTCATGTACTACTATAAGGATATAAGTTCCTCATGCATATGATTAAAGATGGGGAATCTGTTGAAAATATAAGCACATGTAGGTTCAATTTATTCCATAAATTAATCATGACATCATGCACGCACAATAACAGAACCATCACAGGCATAAAAGATCTAGACATGTAAACCAGGAAACTGTACATGAACAGATCTAATACGGAGAACAGGATCATTGCGTGCGATGGTTCTGTTACGATCGGTTTGCCGATGTAGACGCCGCGAGCACGGTGAGGATGACACGAAGTCGATGACGGTCGCGAAGCCGAGCGACGAGGAAGACGAGCGAGCTACAGCGGCGATCGCGCGAGCGCTTCCCAAAAACCTTATTCGCCCTCTCCCGGTGCAGGACTTCGAAGGCGACGGTTCCGGAGACCTGCTCTCCCGAACGACAGTGCACGCCGGCGGACGGGACGGAGTAGACTACGTGGGACGGCGCAGCACAATGGATGGAGAAGGCAAAACCCTAGATTGATTTTCGCATGTTTTGTATGAAGGCGGCGGCTCCGTAAAAGATAAGTGAAGAAGCCACTTTAAGAAGTCGATTATTCGTATTAACTTTTAGTTTTTTAAATAAAAGTTAGAAATAGAAGCTGAGATGTAAATAGTACTTGCTTGTGCCGTGAAAGAGCTCGAAATGCATGCTGAAAGCTCCTCACTTTCTTATCTTGTCTGGCAAGACTGGCTTCCTGGGTTCGTGACAATCCAAGTCGACCCACCAGTCAACTCTCTAGCCCACCCCTCTTCTATTACGGTAGACACGCACATGACCTCCTCTCCTCTCCTACCACTCGTCACCACCTATGATGCACGGATACGAATATATCGACACTACACAACACGATACTGACATCAACATCAGAATTTGCTATTTTTTTTAAAAAAATACGAATACAACGACACGGTTAAATATATTTACATAATAAATAAATTATATATGTACTATTTTTTTAGTTTCCTCATGCTTGTCAAACTGAAATAATATAAACTTGTAAAGTGTAAAATAAACTCAGAATATGTACCTTATCAATTGTTTTGTTAATCATGGTAACAATTGTTAATGTGAATATCATTTCCAGAAATAAGAATTCCGTTAACCTGGGAAAAAAGTAACATGACTAGATCAGCAAAACTACAAAGGTAACATGTATATTTGATTCTTAAACAATCAAAACAATAGACTAATAGAACAACAACAATTGATAATGATAAGCGATAAAAATTAACAATTAGCCAAGTATGAACATAGAAACTTAAATGCAGAGTTCAACCAAAAACAAGTAGCCACTAGCCAATATAGAAGTGGTTCAACTTAAATTACATTACAAACTCAAATTTTAGTAGCAAGGCTAATTAAAGACAACATGAGACTCTTAGACTTCAACTCCGTCCTCATTTTCTTTTTGAATTATCACAGTAGACTTATCTTCAAACAACACACTCTCCAACACACACAGAAAAGCACCATTCAATTGATATTTGATAACCTTGAGAAATCATCATCAGTGCAGTGCAATGTTTTAAAGATGCAAACGGTCTTATGAGAACATGCTCACTTAATACACTGCATAGCATAGTAGAAAGGAGAAACACAACAATTTAAACAAATGAAATGGTTTCACAAATATGAGGTGATTACACAACTCAACAATTAACAGTCATCAAAAGTTCAAACCTTCGACCCCATCAACTAGCAGCCTTGCAATAACAAAGTTGGATCAAGTTCAATTAATTAAATAGTAACGCAAACACATAGCCATTTTCATCCAGACTAGTTGCCATTGGGAACTTCTGTTACCACATCACAGTGATAAGTGATAACTAATAAGTACATGATACCTGATGAATAGCCATAAAGTAGTCTAATATAACAATAACACTAAAATTCAATATTGCCAAGGCACATGAAATGGAACTGCAACTGAAGGTGACCTTGAGTAAAATGTGTCATTATGTGCTCTCAATCATATTTCGAACAAAGTGTAAGGTAGACAAAAATTCATGTTACATATTATTGGAAATACATCTTCCCCTCAATGTAGAAATGCTTGCAATTCATTTCTTACCAAGTGCTCGAGCTCGGCACAGAAGGAGCCACCAGTGCGAGGGAGGATCCGGTGGCGCAACTGAGAATCCAACGACATGACAGGAGTATCCAACGGCTGGAGACCATGCCCATGAGAGGAGAGCAAGGACTGGAACTGGAGATGCGAGGAAGGAGCCGCCACCCGCTAGCACGAGGAAGGATCCGACAACACGACGGGAGGATCCAACAGCTAGAGCCGATGCACACGAGAGGAGCTGAGGCTGGAGGTAGTGACACAGGTATGGGCTGATGTGATAGGTGATTTAGGGTTAGCAACCAAACACTGGAGGTAGTGGGACTAGAGGTAGCGAGAGGTGTGGGCTAGGCCGCGTCCTGGGCCATGTTGGACACACGGTCACGTCGTGTTCGACATGTATAGGGATTTTTCAAAATTAAAATTTGTTTTAAAACAGTAGATACACCATCAACACGTGTTTGCAGTGTGTCTGTGTCGTATCCATGTTAGACACAAATACAACATAAAAGCCAAGTGTATGTGCTACAGAGGCCACCACCACCATGTCCATGGCCTACTTCTATCTCACTGCCACTGCCCTCATGATCTTCATATTCCTCCGCATGCCCCTCACTGCCGCTCAGCTGATGTCATGGCAGCTCTACAACCCAACTAGCAGCAACTACATGGAGAACATCATGTACCAAGTAAACATACAATACCTAGCCACCTCCTTCCTAGAGTATGCCTCATCCTCCCCCTCCCTCTTCGCCTCTGGCTCCTCAGGTAGCCCCCCTGGAAGCCATCTACGCCCTCACGCTCTGCCGTGGCGACTGTTGGCCCAGATAGATCAAAATGTACACCCTCAGTGGATGCAACACACACGAACACTTTCGAGCAACTTAGATACACAGAGTTCCTACGATCAACTCAGACTCACGAGTTTTTCACCTGCGTAATGCCGTACAACTTTTCTATTTTCTTCTTTATATACTACTCAATACAACAAACGATTACATGATCTTGATGGTGTACTAACTACACCACTAATACTTCTGTTACATGCATGTAGGCACTAATACTTCTGTTACATGCGTGCAACTACTAACTACAACATGACTCATTGACTCAGATGTTACTCAGATGCCTAGTGACAACTCACGACCACTATGCCTCTTCCACGGTTGCTCGACCATGGCTCTTCAACCACGGCATTTCGACCACTACTCTGGTAGTACTTCTCACACAAAAAAGGTACTACCGATCTTCGAGCATAGCTGCTACTTGACTTACGAGTACATCTGCTACTGTAGCTTCCGACTACAGACCACTCAACTTACGGTCGGTTCAGCTACCACTACCGACCACTCGACTTACGAGTGGTTCACTATAGCTACGACCACTGACCACTCGACTTACGAGCGGTTCACTATAGCTATGATCGGTTCTACGTAGCTCGATTCACAACTACGTCTGCTACAGTACTCAGAGTCTTTGACTCCAGGATCTTTGACTGCGCAATACTCGGCATATGAGTACTCTACTCTGGAGTCTCTGACTCTGAGATCTTCAACTATACAGTACTCGACACATGAGTACTCTACTCTGGAGTCTCCGACTCTGAAATTCATGACTACCTAGTACTCGATATACAACTACACAGTACTCGATATACAAGTTATAATACTTGTCACACAAGTACTCGACACCGACTACACAATACTTGACACACGAGTACTCGACACCGACCACTATCAACAACAAGATTAGTTCCAACAATCAACCCCTAATCTTGTTGTCTTTATTTGTGGGTACCTTTTCGCCTCATGACGTTGATCACCCACATTGTCTTGCCTCATACAGCAACATCCTGTGCTACTCATGCGCCATTGTCGATCTCTCACCAACACACCTGACATTGGCATTACCTTGCCACACATAGCAGCAACTTGGCTTGCCGATTGTCAATGTCGTGCTCCGACTCTCTTGTCACGATGGCTAGGCATCACCATCTTTGGCCTCATGCCGATTCTCCTCATGGCATGTCCATACTAGTGCCATTTGTTTCCCTTCACCGCTAACATCGCCACTACACACGTCATGTGTGACGCCAGTATACACAACCGGTCTCGTTGCGGTCGCACATAGCCTCGTCATCATGTTCCTATGTGTTTGGTGTTATAGTCGGCTTGTCGCCGTCGCCCTATGCACCTCCGTCCGATGCACGCCGCTGCATGTGCCATCACACTAACCCGAATGCACATCACCATCTGACCAACACACAGTTAGCTGCGGTAGCCTCTCGCCTCGACTTGCGGTACTCAATGGTGTCGTAGTTGCTGTCGTCTTCATGGTTGTCTCTACGAACACCACTGCCTATGAGCTTGAGGCAATTGGATCACCTCATAGCAGGCCTCACACTGCGGTCAAAGACACACTCCTTTCTTCTCTCAGTATCTTCTCTGATTCACAGGAATTACCAAGCTTCTTCTTCGATACATGGAAGTCTTCACATGGCTTCTTCTTCTCTAACGCATTCTTACAACTTGATGTAAAGAATGCATTCTTACATGGTGATCTTCAAGAGGAGGTTTACATGGAGATCCCACCGGTGTGGTACACCTCGGACTAAAGGAAAGTCTGAGGTTGAAGAAGTCATTGTATGAGCTTAAACAACCTCCAAGAGCATGGTTTGATCGATTTTGTCGTGCTATGTGTAGTATGGGCTACAGGCAGTGTAATGGGGATCACACCGTGTTCTATCGTCACTCAGGGGGTCACACCATAATCCTTGCGGTATATGTGGATCATATCATCATTACAAGAAATGATGCTGCTGAGATGTCGTAACTGAAGCAGAGACTGAGCAAGGAGTTTGAGGTTAAGAACCTAGGCCACCTGGGGTACTTCTTGGGCATTGAAATCGCGAGGTCCCCCAAAGGGATAGTTCTCTCACAATGGAAGCATGTCTTGGATCTTCTTAGTGATACAGGAATGCTTGGATGACGAGCTGCTATGACCCCAGTTGATCAAGACCATACACTATGTGTTCGATCAGGAGATCTAATTAATAAAGAGAGCTACCAAAGACTGGTTGGTCATCTTATTTACTTGTGTCACACAAGGCCTGACATCTCTTATGCAGTGAGTGTTGTGAGCCGCTATATGCTTGATCCTAGGAGTGGGTATCTAGAAGCAGCTCATCAAATTCTACAATATTTAAAGGGAAACCTTAGAAAAGGTCTATGGTTCAAAAGAAATGATCACTTGGATGTTGATGGCTATCGTGATGCTGATTGGGCTAACTACCTTGATGATACGAGATCAACATCGGGGTATTGTATATTTGTAGGGGGGAAATTTAGTATCTTGGAGGAGCAAGAAACAATCGATGGTGTCTCGATCAACAACCGAGGTAGAGTATAGATCCATGGCAATGCGCTTGTGTGAAATACTATGGATGACAGGTCTTCTATCGGAGTTGAGGTTACTAACAGGTAGACCATTAAAGCTTTGGTATGACAACAAGTCAGCAATCAACATTGCACATAATCCAGTTCAGCATGACTGAATAAAACATGTAGAGATAGATTGGTTCTTCATCAAGGAAAGACTTGACGAGGGTACCTTGAAGTTGAGTTATGTAACTTCCAGAGAACAAATAACTAACTATCTAACAAAAGGATTGAGAACTAAGAAGTGTTTGTCGGCCTATGACAAGATGGGGATGATAGATATATATTGCCTATCTTGAGGCTGAGTGTTGAGTGTGTGGGCTTCAGGTTGGCCGGTACGGCCCATGGTCATTAGCATGTAAATAGAGCATCGTACCAGTGAATCAATACACAAAAGTCTACATCACCCACACACTCCAAGTCTTGTACTCATTTATTCTCCTCTTCCTCCCTTTTAGAGTATATTGGCATATCTCTCTATTTGGTAGTTTAGGATTTGTAATCCCGTAATACTTGCCTTATCTCTAGGAGAGGCTCCTTACCCTCCAAGTCTTGTACTCTATATAAACCGCCCTTGAGCCTCAATACAACCATCCATTGCAGTATATTCATTTTTTTCTTGGTCTCAGAGCGACGCCACTCTTGAGCCACTGCCTCCACAGCTTCTGCCGCGCTGCCCTTGGGAGATGATCTCGTCTCCATGATCTCTCCTGGGGGCTACGCAACTCGTACTTTAAGTCGTGTCGCTGATCATCCGATCGGCTACCAATTAGAATTTTCCTCGGTCATCTTCAGATCGAGTTTTCTCTACTTTTTCTGATCATTGATCGGTTTGCGTCACCCTGCTGACCCATTGATGTTCCTCAGCTCTGGACTTCATCGCCTAGGCTTCGACCTCTCCGGCACCTCCTCTCCTCCGATGATGTCGTGGCGTGATGCGACATGCTCGTCGACATGACTCTCCCTCCGCAGTCTTCCAAGCGCCCGTCTACCATCGTCATCACGTTGGATCATCATTGCTGAACCATCGTCCGCGAGTACGAGCCGTCGCACCACCAGGAGCCCACGCTTGTGGTCATAACATTGACATGCACGAGCTACCACTGCATCGCCCCTTCGGGCTGCAATGTCGCTGCCTGTGTTCACCATTGCCATCGTCGGCGCCACCGTCCTCATCCTGGTGCTTCTTTGCGTTGATAGCTCCCCAACTTCGCCGCCTCTTTGCTCTCCTCGATGGTCTTTTCGCCCAGATATAGAGCCGACTCTCTCTATCGCTCGTCTCTATTGGCTCTAGCACCGTGGATCTCCACGTCGGGTTTAGATCTGGCTAGATCTGAGCTCCACGGCCCCAGATTTGGGCTCTCTGGTGGATAAAACATGTAAAATTGGCTTAGGAAATCCTAATAGAATCGGATAACTTTTATAAAATGGATTCAAACGAAGAATAAAAAATGTATTCCATGCATAGAACTTTTTTCGCTAAGTTGAATTTTGGAGGACCTAGATTAAGCCAGGAATATTCTAGATTGAAACATTTTTGCACAACTATATGTGAGGAATCAAAACATTCTAATAAATCTATGATAAAATAAAACCTACAAAAATTTGTAGGGCTCGTTGTAATTTTCAACGTGTGAAGTTCGAAAATGCTACAGTTTGTTATCTGGATTTTTGCAAATTACATTTAAATACAATGCTATGATAGTAATAGATGAATATTACGGTAAAAACATGCCATTTCACATGCATTAAAGTAGCGTGTCTAGAACAATTGAAATATTTTGATCGAATTGCCACACTGACACATTAAATAGGTAGGTAAACGAAGAGGCCACAACAATTCAGATAGGTTAATATTGTTTTTTTAACCAAACTACATTGCAATCTTTTGGGCGAACAATTATAATATTTGTGGCGAACTATTCGAACAACGTCGATGTTGCGAGTCTTTCAAATGTTGAATTCAGTTATTCTTTTGAAAATAAATGTAATCATTGTAAGAAAAGTGTTTCCAAACTCCTGAAAAATTACACAAAACTTTGTCACAAAAAGTAGCAAAGTTACACAAATTTAAAAAACACATGTAATATTACTAAAGTGGAGCAAATTTGCTTAATGTTTGGAACTTATAAGGTTGATATTCATTTGCAGAAAGAACAAGAAATAAGATTAGTACAATTCCAGTAGCCATTGCTGTGCCTACAATTGCTGCGCCTACAATTGCTGCAGTACTGGTTGCCATTGTAGCATGGTTTTATTCTTGGAGGAGGATGGGAGTAGCAGCAAAAACATTACAACCATATAAATCCTCTTAACCTTTGAATTATTGAAATTTAGCACGGCAACTAATGAATCAGTTGGCCTACCAGAAGGGAAAATTACCATGGTTTAATCAATATGGATTTTCTTAGTCATATTCCATTTTCTCTTAATATTAAAAAGATTACTACCAGCTTGCAGTTAGACCATATTTCCTTAATATCTTATATTTAGTCATTTGTTTCGTCCTTGTTTACTTCTCTCTTCCAACAGATTCAACTAGTCCAGATGGCATTCGCAGTATTGATTCTCTTCTTCTTGATCTATCAACACTACGGGTTGCTACAGAGGACTTTGCTAAACACAAAAGGCTTGGTGAAGGAGGCTTCGGTGTATTTTACAAGGTATCGATCCCACCATATGTATCTTTACGCATTGTATATCGACTTCTCTCCATTAGTAATTTTCTTACCTGAGTGCAGGGAGACCTACCTGAAGGTCAAGAAATAGCGGTGAAGAGGCTCTCACAGACTTCCAGTCAAGGAATAGAAGAGCTGAAAACTAAGCTACTTTTAGTTGCTAAGCTGAAACACAAGAATCTTGTCAGGCTAGTTGGTGTTTGCTTGGAGGAACATGAAAAAATACTCGTGTATGAGTACATGCCCAATAGAAGTCTTGATACCATTCTATTTGGTACAATTTCTCACCGGTTGTTTTTTACAAAGAAAAAATCTCACTAAGATAGTGCCACTGCCATCAAAGTTAAACTGCAATGCGACGACAATTGATTTTTTCTTGTTTGAGTGATAGATGCTGAGAAAACCAAGGAGCTAGATTGGGGGAAAAGATTCAAGATTATAAACGGAACAGCTCGGGGCTTACAATATCTTCACGAAGATTCTCAATTGAAGATAGTTCACCGGGACCTCAAAGCAAGTAATGTTCTTCTAGACTCTGATTATAATCCTAAGATTTCTGACTTCGGCTTAGCAAAGATATTTGGAGGGGATCAATCACAAATTGTCACTCATCGTATTGCTGGAACATAGTAAGTATGGTCAGCATAACCCTAGCTAGTATGTTATCAAATAGATTTTAGACCAGGTAGTACAAGTAATGCTACATATTGTTACAGTGGGCACATGTCACCGGAATACGCAATGCGTGGTCAATATTCGATCAAGTCAGATGTGTTCAGCTTCGGTGTTTTGGTTTTAGAGATTGTCACCGGAAGAAGAAACTGTGGAACCTACGACTCCGAGCAAGATGCTGATCTCATAAACGCTGTGAGTACATACGCTATTCATAAGAGTATATATGTGTTGGAATTAATCTTGTTGTTGATAGTGTTAGAATGATCTCAGGGGATTTGGCCCAACGGCCAAATCCCCTGCTCGCGCCGATCGGGCGCCACCATAACGGTGGTGGGCCTGTCGCCGCGCTTATAAAACAGAGGTGGGGGCCGGGCGGCATGCATCCCAAGGTTGACCGTGCCGCCGCCACCCCACCGACAAAACCCTAGACCGATCTGTTGAGGGGGCGCTGAAGCGACGGGAAGCTCCACCGCCGTTCACTGCCGCCAGGGAGACGCCGCCGCCCGGGACCCGCCGCCGAGGAGCCCTGCACCTCTTCCCCGACCGTCGCTGCCCGTGCGCAGACGTCACCGAGCGCACCGTGATGGTCGCCGCTTCCTCTACGTCCAAGGTCGGTACCTCTCTCTCCCTCTCAGTGTAGCACTCAAGAACCCGAAACCCCTAAGAAAAGAACCCCGCTAGATCTAACCTAGGAGATCCTAAAGAAACCCTAAAACTATCAATGGTATCAGAGCCTACTTAGGTGTAGATCTAGACGGGAAAGAAAGAAAAGAGGAACCCCCCTAACCCTAGAAAAAGGCAAAAGAACAGAGAAGGGATCGGGTCAAACCCTAACCCTAGATCTGAAAAGAATCTTACTCGCCGTGGTCGCCGGTCGCCGCCGCCGCCGCCGGCGTGCGGGAGATCGGCCGAGCCTCGGCTCGCCGGCGCTCCACGTCACGGGCCACCGCCGACGCGTGCTTGAACGGGCGCCGACACGGGAGCCGCTGACGGCGCGCGCGCTCCCTCTCGAGGGAGCGCGACGCCGGCGAGAGGCCCGGCGGCGCCGTCTTCTCCTTCTCCGCGGGGTGAACGCGCCGCCCGAAGCTCGCTTCGGGCGCGAGGAGAGGGAGAGAGAGAATGGTTAGGGTTTTCGCGGGGCGTCCGCCGCGCGCGTTTTGATCGGGCGAGATCGTCGCGACAGCCGTCGGATCGCATCCGACGGCCGAGATTGCGCCGAGCGCCGCAGGCGGGTTTCGCCCAGCGGCGAGGAATTCCGCCCGAGCCCAGGTTGTGGCCGGGCGCGGGCGACGCGCGTCCGCGCGCGTGGCGCGTGAGGCGCGCGAGAGGCCGCCGAGGCGAGCGGGCGCGCGCGAGGCGTGGCGGCGTGTCCGCGCGAGGCAGCGAGGAGCCGGCCGAGCGGGCGCCGCGAGCGCGTGCGCGTGGCGCGCCGAGTGGGCAGCGCGGCGGCCGCCGCCGCGCCAGGCCGCAGCTGCATGCAGCCGGGCGATTAGCGAATGAACGATAAAAATTGATTTTTTTTGATATTTATTGATTTTCAGAAATATTTGTTGATGAATTTGAATGAAATTTTGATTTAAAATCTCTGTAATTTTTGCACCAACGTGTTAATTTTTTCAGAGATTAAAAGTGTACAGAATAATGCTTCTGAAATATGAATTATTTTAGAATAATTACAGTTTCCGCTGCAAAAGTTAATATTGATTGTTTTTCATTATTAAATTCGAACCAACGGGAGAATTTAATTTTGGAAAAATAGATAAAATTTCCAGAGATTTATGATATTGTTATTTTCTGACCAACGTTGTTAATAACAGTATTATAAATTTTTTAATGTTGATTTTATGCATTATTTCTATTTCTGCCCAACGGTGATGTAGATTTAATGTATGATAGAATTTTTTTAAATTGTATGTCGTATTTTTGACCAACGTTGGAAATAAGGCATATAATTTTGATGTTACGTTCTCACTGTATTTGAAATAATTTTTCAGGAGGATACAACTTGATGAGTTGTATTAGAGAAATCCCCACTCTCAAAGGTGATAATTATGGAGAGTGGAAGAAAAAGATAGACTTAGCGTTTATCTTGGCTGAGGTGGACTGGGTCCTCACTACAAGACGTCCCACCGAGCCTTTGGCGCGGTGAGGAACAGAATGAGGATGACATTGCATGGCGAAAAGACAGAGGATCATGCCCTTACGGATGTCTTATGACCTTGATCATAAGAATGGACCACACCAACAAGAAATGTATGGTGTGATAAAGAACACAATTGAGCTGCTATTCGGGCTCAATTGCAGAGTGTGACATCACATCGAATACCTTGATAAAATAAAGAGTCAGTTCATCGGCTCTTCAAAGACTTATGCTACACAACCGATTAAGCATTTGCAATGTAAAGGTATTCAGCGTGGCAATGGCATAAGAGAGCACATTCTTAGAATGAGCAACTTGGCATCTAAACTTAAACCGATGGATTTGGCTCTCAAGGATGAGTTCCTTATTCATTTGGTTTTGCTTCTTTGCCAAAAGAGTTTGACACCTTTGTTGTCAACTATAATATGCAGCCCGAGAAATGGGACATGGAAAAGTGCATAGCTATGTGCGTGCAAGAGGAGGAAAGAATCAAATCCTCACATGGTGGTTCTATAAACTATGTGAAGGATAACAAGAAAAGAATTACAACAGAACCCTTCTCAAAGAACAAGGGCAAAGCCTCTGACATCAACCTCAACAGAATAAATTTGTCAGAGACAAAGACCAAGTGCCTTCATCAGCAAGAAGACGGGACACTACAAGAAGGATTGTCCTGATTACTTAAAGATGATAATGGCTAAGAAATGTGAGAACATTATTACCTTTATAAATGAATGCTGTATATACAATATTCAAATCCACTTGGTGGATTGACTCAGAGCAACTGTTCATGTTGCTAATTCTTTCTGAGATTCCGTTCGACGAGGACTACGCAAAGAAAAGAAAGATGCGTTAAAGTCGCAAATGGATTCAAGTGAAGTTGAAGCCGTTGGCGATCTTTCATTAGAATTAGCTAATGGCTCCACTCTTTTACTTAGAGATGTCCTTTTGTACCCTCTTTACTGAGGAATTTGATTAGTGTGTCAAATTTGGACAAAGATGGTTATGATTGCAATTTTGGAAATGGCAAGTGCGAAATAATGTTTAATAAAGAATGTGTTGGTATTGCCATATTACAGAATGAGCTTTATTTGTTATCATTATGTGATGATGTGAATGTCGTATGCGATAATGAGAACGCTATGCGTGCGAGAAAGTGATTGAATCCTCGTCTCACGAATGTAAACAGAAAACGAAAGAGAACTCTAGATGAGTCGTCGAAATTATGGCACCGTCGTTTAGGCCATATTTCGAGGGGAGAATAGAAAGACTAGTAAAGAATGATATTCTTCCTCCATTAGAGTTCTCGACTTAGAACAATGCAGAGAATGCATTAAAGGAAAATATGTAAAGAAAATTAAAAAGACGCTAAAAGAAGCACAGAGTTCTACAAATTATTCACACAGATATTTGTGGTCCTTTTCTTGTGAAAAGTGTGGATGGATATGACTGCTCATAACATTCACAGATGATTACTCCGTTATGGATATATTTATCCAATCAAAGAAAGAAATGAAGCCTTGGATAAATTCAAAATATTTAAGGCTGAAATTGAAAACCAACACGATTTAAAGATTAAGATAGTCCGATCCGATCGTGGGGGAGTACTACGGTCGACATACCCCATATGGACAAGTTCTGGACCTTTTGCGAGGTTTTACAGAAAATGGAATAGTGGCCAAAGATTCTATGCCGGCGAACCTCAAAGAAATGGAGTAGTGAAAGACGCAAACTGCACTCTGATGGATATGGTGCAGTATGATGAGCTACTCCACACTCCCATTGAGTTTATGGATGGAGGCGTTGAAAATCGCCATTCATATTCTCAACAGAGTGCCTAGTAAGTCGGTGCCCAAAACACCGCATTTGAGTTGTGGATGTGAAGAGTTCCTCACTAAACCACTTACGTGTGTGGGAAGTCCTCTTGAGGCTAAAGTATTTAACCCAAATCTTGGGAACTTGATCCCAAAACATGAAGTTGCCATTTCATTGGCTACCCGAAAAGTCAAAAGGTTATCGTTTCTCCGCCCGCACAGATATACAAAGTTTGTAGAAACGAGACACGTTGTCTTCTTAGAGGATGAAATGATGAGGGGAGCATGGTAGCTCGAGAGGTTGACCTTGAAGAGAAGCGGGTGTATGCGCCCACTCCGATGATTCAAGAGCCATTCTTCACACTACTGTCGCTGCACTGACGGCGGTGCAAGACAACTGTGGTGCCAAAGACTGTTATTGTTCCTCCCGTGGCAACAATGAATGAGAATGAAGAAACTGTTCTTCAGATCATATAGAACCAATTGCCACAGATGAGGGGGAGCAACAAGACCTCAAACAAGAGATGTACCAAATGAGGAGGCCCAGGAGGTCTCAAAGAGTAAGAAGATCAGCTATTTCGATGATTATCAGATTTATCATACAGAGGAATTTCAAATGGAGGATGATCCCACCTCATTTGAAGAAGTCATGAGAAGCGAAAATTCCTCAAAATGGCTTGAGGCCATGGAAGAGGAGATGAGGTCCATGAAGACTAATAAAGTGCAGGACTTGGAAATTATTCCTAAAGGAGCCAAAACAGTAGGCTGTAAATGGGTCTACAAGACAAAACATGACTCCCAAGGGAATGTAGAAAGATACAAAGCGCGACTTGTGGCAAAAGGATTTACGCAAAGAGAAGGGATTGATTACAATGAGACATTTTCTCCAGTCTCATGTAAAGATTCTTCGAATCATAATGGCATTAGTAGCACATTATGATTTAGAGTTACATCGATGGATGTAAAGACGACATTTCTTAATGGGGATTTGGAGGAAAATGTTTACATGGCACAACCGAAAGGTTTTGTCGTGGAAGGAAATGAAAGAATGGGATGCCACCTAAAGAAATCGATTTATGGGTTAAAGCAAGCTTCAAGACAATGGTACTTGAAGTTTGACAGTACAATAAGAAAATTTGGGTTTAAAGAGAATATAGAGGACAACTGTGTTTATGCAAAGTTTAAAGATGGGAAGTTTATCTTCCTAATCACGTATGTGGATGATATCTTATCAAGCTAGTAGTGATGTCGATGCACATCGAGACAAAGAAGTTTTTGTCCTCAAACTTTGATATGAAAGATCTTGGTGAAGCTTCATTCGTTCTAGGATCGAAATTCACCGGATAGAAACAAGGGGATATTGGGATGTCACAAAAGGCATACATAGAGAAAGTCTTAAAGAAATTTGGTATGCATAAATGTAGTCCATCACCGCACCTATAGTCAAGGGCGGCGGATATGGGGATTTTCAATGCCCCAGAACCATATGAGATCGATCAAATGAAAGCGGTTCCATATGCTTCAGCTGTCGGAAGCTTACAGTATGCTCAAGTATGCACACGCCCTGACTTAGCATTTGTTACCGGGTTACTTGGCAGATTCCAGAGCAATCCTGGAATAGAACATTGGAAATTGATAAAGAAAGTCTTGCGTTATTTGCAAGGAACAAAAGGCCTCATGATGACATACAGAAGATCAGATTCACTCCATATAGTGGGGTATACAGATTCTGATTTTGCGGGAGATGATAGAAAGTCTACATCCGGATATGTGTTCACTCGCTAAAGGAGCTATATCGTGGAAAGCTCAAAACAAACCGTCACTACATCGCCCACAATGTATGCCGAGTTTGTAGCATGTTATGAGGCTACGGGCAGTGAACGGCTAAAGAAGTTCATACCGGTTTAAAAGTGGTTGACGACATCAATAGACCACTTAAGTTGTATCGCGATAATGAACCCGCAGAACGTATGCCCACAACAATAAGTCAAGTGGTGCTGCCAAACACATTGACATAAAGTACTATGTTGTGAAAGATAAAGTTCGGGATCAAATTATAAGTCTTGAGCACATAAGTACCGCAAAGATGTTAGCGGATCCGCTATCAAAGGCTTACCACCCAACGTGTTCAGAGAACACGAGCTTGCATGGGTTTAAGGGAAAGCCTATGATTCTGGACTAAAAGATGGCCCAAAAGATTAAAGTAACTATTTCAAAACAGAGGTGTATTGTAGTCATTGAATCTATCGCGATTGACCGTGACGATGAGACATGTTCTATGCACTAATGCGTGATGGAATGTGTAAAGTCAAAAGTAATTAAAGATAAAGTATAGATTGAGATCAAGGGGAGAATGTTAGAATGACTCGGGATTTGGCCCAACGGCCAAATCCCCCCCTTGCTCGCGCCCTGATCGGGGGTGGCCAGCCCATAATGGCTGGTGGGCCCCTGTCGCCAGCGCTATAAAACAGAGGTGGGGGCGGCGGCATGCATCCCAAGGTTGACCGTGCCGCCGCCACCCCACCGACAAAACCCTAGACCGATCTGTTGAGGGGGCGCTGAAGCGACGGGAAGCTCCACCGCCGTTCACCGCCGCCAGGGAGACGCCGCCGCCCGGGACCCGCCGCCGAGGAGCCCTACACCTCTTCCCCGACTGCCGCCGCCGCGCGCAGACGCCACCGAGCGCACCGTGATGGCTGCCGCTTCCTACGTCCGAAGGTCGGTACCTCTCTCCCTCTCAGTGTAGCACTCAAGAACCCGAAACCCCTAAGAAAAGAACCCCGCTAGATCTAACCTAGGAGATCCTAAAGAAACCCTAAAACTATCAGATAGTAGTCGGTGTCGAGTACTCGTGTGTTTGAGTATTATGTAGTCGTATGTTAAGTACTCGGGTGTTCGAGTATTGCGTAGTCGTGTATCAAGTACTCGTGCGTTGGAATACTGTATAATTGTTGTGTGTAAAGTATTCATGTGTCCGAGTACGTGTAGAAGTCAGAGATTTTGGAGTTGGAGATGTAGTAGTCGGAGACCCTGGAGTCGGAGACTCTGGAGTATGTGTAGAAGTCGGAGATCCCGGAGTCGAAGACTCTAAAATACTATAGCAGTCGGAGAACCTGGAGTCGGAGAGCAGTCGAGAACGCGGAATCGGAGACCCTCCGGAGTACTATACCGGTCAGTAGTCGGAACTACAGTATCGATCGATAGTTGAAACTACAGTACCCGGTCATTAGTCGTAAGCTACAAAAAATTTAGTCGACAGTTAGAACATCTGAGTACCGTAGCGGTCGGAACATCCAAGTATGGAAGAAATCGTAAGTCATACTCGTAAATTGAGGAGCAGACGTACTCGTAAGTCGAGTAGCAGTCATGGTCGTAAGTCGTGGTTAGGCGTCCGAGTAATGACCGTAACTTGAGTCAATGAGTTGGCCAAGTCATGCGGATCATGGAGAAAATCCTGAACAGTGGTATGAGAATAGGTCCTAGTTGTTAGCTAGTGGAGTTGGTGGGTGCGTGGAGTACAAGCCGTGTGACCGTGTGTGCATGAGGCTTATTTAAGCCATGTACTTCTTGTTAAGCAATTGGAGAAGCGAGTGAATAACAGAGAAAGAAGAAAAGGCGAGCGTTGCCACAAAAGAAGTCTCTCCTGTGTTTACTCGTTCTCCACTCGTGTGTTTAATCCCTGGGTTGCGCCAACACTTGGTATAGAGCAGGTTCTCATGAGTTAGAGAAGATGCCGAGGGAAGGAAGGAGTGTGTCTCCATCTGCAGTACGAGGCCTGCTGCAAGGTGATCTGTCTGCCTCGTAGGTGGTGAAGAGGGAGAGTGCAGTGATGTTGTCATACCCACAGCTCACCTGCACGAACTACACGCTTTAGGCGATGAAGATGCTTGTCGCTCTTTAAGCGCAAAATGCATGTGAAGTAGTAGAGCCTGGTGCCGTGGAGTACCAGAAAGATCGAATGGCATTGTATGCCATCTATCAGGCTGTGCAAGAGCAAGTCATGTCTTCCCTCGTTGGGAAAGACATAGCAAAATCGGCATGGGAGGCAATCAAGACGGCGCACATAGGGCATGAGCAGGGGCGGAACTAGAACGAAAATGACCAGGGTTCACTATTTCACCATACATATAATATCATATATAATTTTGAAGCAATATTATACTAAATAGTTATCTGTTCGATAATTTTTAGCATCAATAAGTTAACATAACCAATGGCATTATAGCAATGTACAATAATAAAGAAGTTGCGATCAGAATGCTTACCAAAATAAATAAAACCATTAATATTAATGGTTAATTGCAGTGAAGTGAAGAAAATAAGAGTGAAATCACGGACAAAAGATAGTCAACATTGACAAAATACGTCATCCAGCTTCAATAGACTATAAAAAGAGAATAAATTGAATTAAAAATTTTGAGAAAATAGTAAAACGATCAAATAAAGGTAAATGCATTACCTTTTAGAATTTACGTTCTTTCAAGTTCATGAAGCGATGAACCACTGCATCATTGGTAACTTTCTTCATTTCTTCTTTATCCACATAGCAAATTAGACTATCACTCATGAAATTATCACCGACGCGATTGCGTAAATATGTTTTCACAATTTTCATAGCTGAAAAGCATCTCTCAACTGTAGCAGTGGCAACAGGCAATACTAATACTAGTTTCAAAAGTCGATAAACCAAAGGATAGGTAAGATGTTTCCTTGTCTCTACCATTTTTTGAGAAAGCTGACCAAGAGTCTGTATGTTGGAGAATCTATCATCTACTCGCACATCAGCAATGTAGAGGCAAAGATGATGATTAAGATCTCTCAATTCTCTATAATCAAAATCATTGGGATAAAGTTTAGCTAGATTCATCAAATTCTCTAAACTGAAATCATGAAATGAGTCTCTTGGATTCAAAGCGGTTGACCAAACAAGCAAGTTAGAGGTTGTCTCATTGAAGCGACTATCAAGCTCTTAAAGTAACCAATCAAGAACATCATTAAAACAATCCACTTCATAATGATGCTTATTGTTAATTCCAGTTCTTTGTCATTTCTTCTTTGGATTAACGTAAGGTTCTTCCATTTCCAACTTGGGAATATCATGTTTCTCACAAAAAGTATACACTTCACCTATGAGAGTTTCCCACCCATCTCTTCTAAGCTCATCCAAATGCAACCTTGTTGACTTCACACATTTAACAGCATTCACAATATCTTGATCCTTCCGTTGCAGTGCTAACGACAAGGTTTTTGTGATTATTAAGATAGTCAACATGACATGCAAATAAAAGACAAAATCAAATGACTGAAAGTACACTAGAAGACCCAATGCTTGATCTCTATTTGTTCTGTCCTTGTCATCTTCTTCAACAAATTCTAGCACTTTAACAATTGTTGGGAATAAGTCAACCAAACTCTTAAGAGTTTTATAATGAGAACTCCAACAAGTATCTCCAGGTCTTTGAAGACATTGCTCTTGATTTAACCATGTCCCAGTTTAACGTAACCCACAACCTAAGGCCTTATGCACTTGTTCATGATTGATATCTCGAACCATATCCCTTCTTTTCGAAGATCCACCCACCACATTCAACAAGAGAGAAATCATACTAAAGAAATTACTAATGCCTTTATGCTTTGTTACAACAGCCACAACTACTAATTGAAGTTGGTGAGCAAAATAATGGACATAATATGATGTACTATTTTCTCTCATGATCAATGATTGCAAGCCATTGAACTCACCTCGCATATTGCTAGCGCCATCATATCCTTGGCCTCTAACTTGCTTCAAGCTTATCTTATATTCTGCAAATAGAGAATCAATAGAAGACTTGAGATAGGAAGAAGTTGTCTCTTTCACATGAACAAGACCAACAAATCTCTGTTTTACAATTCCACAATTATCAACATATCGCAAGACCGCTGCCATTTGTTCTTTGCAAGAGCCATCCCTGGACTCATCAACCAGCAAGCAAAATACATCATGTCCAATTTTTTTTAGAATAGAATGCAATATTTCCTTTGCGAAATAATGAGCAATCTCCTTTTGGATGGGAGGAGACACCATAAGGCTATTACCTGCAGCATTTTTACCCACCACCTTGCCTACAGCTGGATTATTCTCTGCACACCATTCATGAATTTCCAAGAAGTTTCCTTTGTTATAAGACTCCTTCGACTCATCATGGCCTCGAAAAGGCAATCCTTGCTTTAATAATAGTCTAGCAACATCAATTGAGGCCCTTAGTCGAGTAAAATAAGCAATCTTAGCAGCTTCACTTTGTGTATAAATAGCAACATCAATGTGTTGTTCTCTTTTTAATAAATCATCACAATTTTTCAGAGCTTGGTTGTGGACGCTATTCACTCCACCCACATGCTCTTCTAGTCTGCCTTTTTTGTTCCAACTAGACCAACCATTTACAACAAATGCATCATATCCAGCTTCTTTTTTATTGCGGTCCCTGAATAAAAAGCAACAAAAGCAATAGGCTCTATCTTTGGACTCGCTATATTCAAGCCAACTCCCAAACTCATTAAACCATTTAGGATTAAATCTTCTCTTTTTATCCCCAAACTGTGTATATGGAAAATCATGAGTGCGAGGTTGACAAGGCCCATTATCCAAGTATTTTCTTCTTACACCATCTTTCTGATTAGGATGATAATCATCTATTCCTTTTCTTTTGCCTGGATCAAACTGAATCTCCTCTTCCCAATTGATATCTTCTGGAAGTGAATTCCTTGCATTAGCAGCATTATCTGACGCTTTCCTTTTTAGAAATTTCTCCATAAACTTACCTGCCATTTACCGTGTATTCGAAAACTCAATTATATATTGTCATGTTTAAAAAATAAAATAGTAAACACTCATTTAGAAGGTTACTTACTTAGTTACTTGAGATTATTGTCAAATTGTCGAATCAAATCCAAAACTAGGTGAAATTTGAGCACATGGATCACGATCACTTGCAATATTTCCTCCAATTTAGTGATTTTGCAATGAACTAGATCGATATTTTAAAACCCCAATTTGGAACCCTAGTTGTAAATCGTTAAGCCGTTAAAGTCATAAATAATATATTTAATCTCTTTGCCTAAAAACAGAAAAATTTAAAGAAAATTATTATTACCAGAAAATAAAAATCATGAATCCCGAATTCCGATCCTCCAAACTCCAATGAACTGCGAAAATAAAATCCCGATTATCCAACGAACTGCGAAAATGGAAATTATTAGTACCGCCGTAGGCGGCGCACCGCTGCAACTACTGACAGGTAAAATGCGAATCGCAAAGTGACGACATGATCACGCATTTAAAATAAAAATTATTAGTACCGTACCAAGTAGGCAAGTACCAACCGCGCGCGCGCGCGCGCGCCAGTCGTAGGCTCGCGATGCAGCGATGGCAAATTGGCAATGGCAAACCGGCAGACGCACTCACCGCAGACGGCGCGGCAGCGCGTCAGCGATCGCGCTCGCCCGCCGCTTGGAGTCGCGAGACTCGGCGGCGGAGGGCGCCGCGCAGCCAAGAATGGCGACGAACCGACGCGAACGGAAGCGAGGAGGCGGCTCGATCGAGTACCGACCGAGAATCCGAGATGACGATTGACACCGCGATGCGCGAATGGATGGGCGAAATGTGTATTAATGGCTAATGAACACAGAATACGCCCACGTAAGATTAGCTTGGTGATTAGTGCGTGCGTCTGCGTGCGTGAGTCATTAAGGAGGAGGTGGACCAGACGCCGCGCCGCGTAAGCTCGGTTAGTCCGTTGCTCCAGCTCCGCACGGCACGCACCGCCGCGATCGACCGATCGACGCGCGCGACGCGCACGCTGCTGCTGCGCAGCCAAGTCCCAACGCGAACGCAGATTTAATAATCAACGGCCTGCTTTGATGGACCTTTTTCTTTGTTTGTTGGGAACTTGGGCTGATGCCGGGTGCACAATTTTTTAGGCTGGGGGTGCACATATGGTACATATAGAATAATTAGAACTAAAATGTTTTTTGGACCCGGTGTCCTGTGACACCAGATGGGCTTATTGGGCTCCGCCCCTGGGCATGAGTGTGTGCATGAGACCAAGTTACAGACCCTCAAGAGGGACTTTGAGGGCCGAAGATGGAGGAAGGGGAGACCATTGAAGACTTCTTCGGTTGGGTGACTTCTGTTGTCATCGGCATCCGTGCATTGGACGATATCACGGTGGATGAAATTGCTGTTGTTCGCAGGTTTCTTCATGCTACCCCAGCACGCTACATGCAACTCGTCGCCTCCATCAAGCAGTGCATGGACTTACCCTCATCGTCGAAGACCTCGTTGGGTGGTACAAAGCATACGATGAACATATCCGAATTAGTTTCGGTGATGCAAAGGAGAGTGAGCAATTGTTGCTCACACGCGTTCAATGGGAGAACTACAACACTAAAGGGACGAAGAGTGGAGAAGGGTAGGCAGTGGCATAAAGAAGAACTGTGATTGTGGCGGTGGCCGCATAAAAACTGGTGGTAGTTGGAGAGATGGCCATGAAACAACGAGGACGACAATGACTTAGACACCAGTGAGCGTGAGTTTAACAAGAAGAATGTAAAGTGCTACAACTGTGGCATACGTGGGCATTTCACTAGTGAGTGCCACAAGCTAAGGAAGGAGAGGTGCATCTCGCTGTGGTGGATGAAGAACCGGTGCTACTTTGAAGTTCAGCAAAGAGATACTCACAAATAATAACAACAAGATTATTGGAACTAAACTTGTTGCTGATACTTGTCAGTGTCGAGTACTCGTGTGTTCGAGTACTGTGTAGTCGTGTATCTAGTACTTGTGTATTTGAGTACTATGTAGTTGTGTGTCGAGTACTCGTGTGTTCAAGTATTGTGTAGTTATGTGTCGAGTGCTCGTGTGTCTGAGTACATGTAGAAGTCGAAGACTCTGGAGTGCTGTAGCACTCGGAGATCCTGGAGTCGGAGACTCCAGAGTACGTGTAGAATTGGAGACTCTGGAATACCGTAGCAGTTAGAGACCCCCAGAGTCGGAGACATCAGAGTACTGTAGCAATCGGAGACTTCGGAGTTGGAGACCTTGGAGTTAGAGACCTTCCGGAGTATTGTACCGCTCGGTAGTCAGAACTACAGTACCGGTCGGTAGTCGTAAGCTACAGTACCCGGTCGGTAGTCGTAAGCTACAGTACCCGGTCGGTAGTCGGAGCGTCTGAGTACCGTAGAGGTTGGAATGTCCTAGTACCAAAGAAGTTGTAAGTCATACTCGTAAGTCGAGTAGCAGGCGTACTCGTAAATCAAGTAGCAGTCGTGGCTAAGCGTCTGAGTAATGACCATAACTTTAGTCCATGAGTTGGCCAAGTCGTGCGGATCGTGGAGAAAATCCCAGATAGTGGCATGAGAATAGGTCCTAGTTGTTAGCTAGTGTAGGTGGGTGTGTGGAGTACAGGTCGTGTGACCGTGTGGGTGTGAGGCTTATTTAAGTCATGTACTTCTTGTTAAGCAATTGGCCAGCGAGTGAATAACAGATAAAGAAGAAAAGACGTGCGTTGCCACAAAAGAAGTTTCTCCTGTGTTTACTTGTTCTTCACTTATGTGCGTTTAATCCCTGGGTTGTGCCAACAACATGCACGGCTAACTTTTTACAGTAATGTTTCAATAATTTGCCAATTTGGTGCAGACATGGGAGCACTGGACAAGGGAAAAAACCACCAAGTTGATAGATCCATCCTTGAGCAGCCATTGTCCCACTGACCAGTTGTTGAAGTGCATTCACATCGGGCTATTGTGTGTTCAGCAGAAACCTGCAGATAGACCGTTGATGTCAGCGGTAAATCTCATGCTTAGCAGTAACACTGTCCGTCTCCCTTCCCTGTCCAGGCCAGCCTTTTGCTCCCAGGAGATTGGTGTCAACTCAGATGTAAATTCAGAGCAAAATCTGACAGCTTCGCAGTAGCCGGGCAACTCAAGAGAAGTGCCGTCGAATGAAGTGTCCATCACAGAACTTGAGCCCAGATGAGTTTGAGACTTGAAGGAATAGCTGCTGCTTCTTTTTAGATAAGAGCATATTCTTGTTTAAGTCATGATAACTGATAAGTGCATCAGCCTTCGGCTTAATAAAATCAGTTTAAACGACATAGCATGCTGGCTGAACTGCTTGTGCACTACATGTACGATGTTCATAGCTAACGAAACAAAAGAAAACTGCATCATAAGGTTGATGGTTTTCCATGGTAATGGGTCCTCCTTCCTCTGACCATGGTTCCTCGGGTGGTATACACCTACCTTACCAAATGTAGCTCCAGCCTTATTGGATAAACATGCAGTTGAAGAACACGTGCTGCCATGCGAGCTTCGCTTCACACCTCACACCTTTTGGCTTCGGGTCATGTGTCTCTAGAATCTTCTCCTAATCAATGAGTTTCTTGTCGATTTGTCAGGCGTGTGTTCACAAGGCCATCCGCTGGTCGAAAAGGCCCCCCAGCCGAAAAGTCAACTGCAAAACAAGTTGGCTGGAACGGCTAGCTTATTCGTTGCACAAACGTGACCAGAAATTGATCAAGTCTGCACATGTAAACCAAGCGGGCCTAGTTTACCGGGCTTGTTCGCAAAGAAGTACGGTCTAAAACACATCAAAACAGTTTTTAATTTTTATCTTCTGTTTTTTAGAAATTAAAATTCATATTGAATGCGTAGATTTCTTATCGTGCCTTTTGTTTCTTTGTATTATCTATAAAATTATAAGAGTATTTTATTTTCATTTAATTAAATATCTCAACCAAAAGCTAACAATAGCTATTCTATTTTTCTAAAAACCACTAGTCAAAGGCGTTTTGAAGGATCCTTGGTCCGGAGAGCGACTTATGTGCCTCTCCCACGGCAAGTAGCCGTGTGCCGCCCACCTGCATGGCCCACTCTACATGACACTGGGTTTGTTCTTTTTAGCTGCGGCTTATGACTTTTGGCTGAAACTTTTAAATTTTAGCTATTTACGGTACAGATTACGAAAAGATCGATACTCACTTGCGATTTTGATTGGTACAGATGTTGGGCTTTTAACGTGTACTACGTTTAACTTGTAGACCCCATCTTGAGAAAATACTCCATTTAAAAGTTAGGTACTGTAGCGGCTGCTAAAAGCCAGGCGGCTTGTGCCCTGTCAAACACGCCCACTGCTTAGTGACTCACGAATTGGCAAGTTGTCCAAGGTGATTTTTTTTGCAATTCAAAAATTCAAACCATCTTATATTTTAAACCAAATGTCCAATTCATAATTTGTTTGAATCGTTGTATTCCTTGCGATGAGATCTTCAAAACAAGACCCGACTTACATATATTTTTACCTTAATAATAATATCATATATTATATGTTCTAACAAATACAACAAAATGTTCCACATATGTCTTCCTAATATTCTAGTAGTTCACTGACAATGTTTCAGTGTATATATTTAAATTGGGTAGGGTGAATGAATTGTGATAGGAGTTAAATGTTTTAGTAGTTAAAATGAAATATTTCATACATTGGTTTTGATGTTCTACTAAATTATCAACAATATTTCACACATTAAGTTCTAAGGGTGAATATGATAATGTTCCACGTGTTTGATTTTAATATTTTAATAGTTTGTCGATGATGTTCTTGCATTAAGTTTCAAAGGGAATGAGCTAATATTTCATGCATTTGGTTTCAATATTCTAACAGTTTTGTTGACGATATTCTAACAGTTGGTTGATGATAGTCATGTAGTAAGGCTAGTGAATTAGTCGGGTGGAAGACAAATCAAGACAATTAGCTATAAAAAATATTAATAGAACAATAGGGGAACAAAAATTGAACATGATAAAGAACAAAGAAGACCTACTACAACATTCAAGCAAAAAATGGAACTAAATGCAAAAAAGAAAGAAAGAAACAAAAAAGAAACATGATATATGATATATGTTATTTGTTAATGTGTATCATGTTGAGCCGTGCGAGGAGTACCAGTCACCGAGCCATCGAGCCGGGAATTGAGCTAAAAAGGAAAAAAAAAAAGAAGAAAGCAACTGTGCGTGGACTGGAGTACCACCGAGCCGGAAATTGAGCCGAGAAAAAGGAAAACAGAAACGTACGTGGAGTAAGTTATCGGGCCGACAATTGAGCCGAGAGGGCGAGCCCGCCGCCCCCATGGGCTGTGGGCCGCGCGCGGCAAGTAGAATTTCCCCTTAATCCGGTCAACGCATCGGCTGCTCTCAGCTGCATTTCCAAATTACCAGGGCCTAGATCATGCCCTCACCTCCGAACGAGGCAGGCAGCCTAGCGTCCGTCACGGTCGCCGTGGGAAGCACGGAAATTTCGGATTGGCCCCTACGTGCGAAATTTCAACTCGCCCCCCCAACACGGGCCGAGAGCGCGAATGCTCCCGACACCCCACCACCACCTGAGGGAGGTGGTGCGCCCTTGGCCGCACGAGGGCGCTCCTCGAGCGCATGAGGTGCAGCAATTTCACAAAATTTTTCAAGAAAATTTATTTTAATATGTTTTTGTACAAATTTGTAAATATAGCAAATGAGCTCGAAAAATTATAATTTTTTGTAGAGCCTCCCGACACAGTGTATTTGCTTGTGTAATTTTTCTGTTTTGTAAATCTAACCTTTGTGAATTTTTTTTAAGTGTACAGTTTGTAGGGATTTTTTAATATATGAAATGAGGTTCAAATATTACAAAATTTATTTTGAAGGGTCCTTAGATAGTGTAATTGGTTGTGTAGTTTTTCCAGAAATTTGTATGTTATGAAATTGTCTCGCAATTTTATGGCATGTGACACAATTTCCTAACATACAGATTTCTAGAAAAATTACACAACTAAGTACATTATGTAAAGACCCTTCAAAATAAATTTTGTAATGCTTGGACCTCTTTGCCTATATTAAAATATCCCTACAAATAGGGGTGGAAAAAAACTCGTTAGTGGGGCTCGTTGGCTCGGTTCAAAATTGCTTCAATTATACTTGTTAATTGGTTAAACATTAAAATGAGTTGATTTCAAATGAATTTGAATTTTGCTCAAGCTCACTTCACTCATTTCGTTAGCTCGTTTCTAAAAATACTTTTAAATTATCCGTAAAATGATATTAAATCAAAATATGCCAATTTTAGAAAAAGCTCGATAAGACGAACAGTTGGCTCGATATCCACCCCTATCTACAAACAATACATTTAAAATTTTACCAAAAAAATTCAAAGAGGTTAAATTTACAAAAAAAAATTACGCAAGCAAGTACACTATGTCGGGAGGCTCCACAAAAAAGATAATTTTTTGAGCTCATTTGCTATATTTATACATTCGTACAAAAAACATATATAAATAAATTTTCTTGAAAAATTCTGTGAAATTGCTACAGTGCACCTTGTGCGGCCGCGGAGCGCACGAGGTGACCTTGTGCGGTTGGGGGGTGCACCACCTCCCTCACGTGGTTGGGGGCGCGTCAAGAGCCTTTGCGTGCTCCCCGGCCGTGTCAGGGGGCTAGAACTGGAATTGCGCGCATAGGGGGCCAAATTCGGAATTTCAGTGGCACAAAGGGCCAAAAATGCCAAAACTTCACGCTATGGCATGGCCATGGCCTACACGCACTGCGCAGTCTCGCGCTTGCACCCTCAACCTCAAACATCAAAACCATCTCAATCAAACCTAACCTAGTAGTGTGGACGTATGATACCTTGTCTCTCTAGCTAATGATCAAAGTTTAATTTCTACAAACCACATGTTTAATAGGGTATTTGTCATCAATACGATCCACAGTAAACTTAGAATACCTCCGGTTGGATGCAGAGATTATCGAGGATACGAAGGGACTCAAGGAGAAGCACACAACCACCAAGTGTATTCAACATGAGTGCTTAGGATTACGAATGGCCTCCCCTCTCTCATTGCAAGAGCTCCTATTTATAGGAGGGAGAGGGAGGCCAGTGAAGTTACAAGTTTGCTCTCAAGACCTAGCTTACTCCTAGGGGTATATATGTCCTTTGCCTTGTGTGGGTCTCGTCGCACCCGGTGCCCTTACGGGGTTGGCCTCAGACTCCTTCGGGGCCATCTTACGTACCTCATCTGGGGTTGGCCCCGGAACCATCCGGGGTCAGACTTGTGTACCTCACCAAGGTTCAGTTGGAGACTTGGTCTGAGGTAGACCTTCCAACAGGTGCCAACACTCCGAAGTGGTTGTGGGCCCGAGGTAGCATAGGGACCATTCCTCAATAGTAGGGCCATCGTTGATTCGGACGGTCGTCAACCACCCACCCGGGCCGGCGCACTGACTTGTAAAAGGGGTTGACACGCTGCCTCGGGTCAATGATCTCACTGGTAGCCTGCAATGCATTCCGATAACATGTTAAAATACCTTAATCCTCATACGAACTTTAGATGACAAGTCATGTATGCGCCTTCGAGTTGAGTTTCCCTGGTGTTTACCAAAGGGTCGTTGCTTTGCTTAGCCCATTTTGGGTCGTATTGGGGAATTCACCATCGCACAGAAGGATGTGGGGTCATGAACAGTTATGGAGCCAAGTTTCGACCTCCTAGATGTCAAACTCACATGGAGGCATGGGGATATTAGGTTTTGACTTAGCCTCATGAAGTTAGTTCTCGACCTATGGCATTCAAGAGGTGAAGGTATGCATGGGAGTGCCAAACTTGACTTTCTTAGGCATGTTGTAAGATCGAGGATGCCAACTAGAGGGGTAAAAATCTTTGGCTAAAACCAAGTTTATAATGCGGAAGCTTAAGTCAATTTAGTTTTGCACAATTAAGGCCTAAATCAACTGGGTTCACTAAGTGCACGAAAAACCTAAGTCTATGAAAGGTTTGTAATACTAGGATGACAAGGAATTAATTTAATTAATTCTATGAATATAAATTGCTTGAATACAAATTGAGCACAAGAGAACAAACCACAATGTCCTAGTCCACGTTGAGGTAAGCCCAAACGAATTGGACCTGCTCCACGAATTAAGCCAAACACCTCAATCCACTGGTAGTAGCTCTTTTCCGCTCCGGGTAGGTGAGCGCCAACTTTCACAATCACTCCATGTCTTCAAACAGCCTTCTTTGAGAAGATCACCTCGCACAACGCCTCTAACGTCGTCTAAGAATCAGCAAACTCCAAGAGTAACAAGTTAAGCCTCTTGTTTGACTCTCACCACATGCAATGAATACACAAACTCAATTGGATATGAAATCCAATTCTAGATGCAACACATGCAATCTAGAGACCTCCCTCCTTACCGCATGGTGCAACACATGCACAATTGAGAGGAGAAACTCACACTAGCTTAAAGGAATGAAATGGAGTTCAACAACTTTCTCTCCAACTGGCCACAAGGAGTATTTATACCCCACACAAAAAAACTAGCCATTGGATCCAAAACACAATTGCAAATATAAGCCTTATACCACAAGGAGTAGCATAATATATGAGTTTCAACCATTTGCAAAATATATTTGCAAATATAAGTCTCATACCATAAGGAGTAGGAAACATGGATTTTAAACACTTGCAAAATACATTCGCAATGTATAATCCCATGTTATAAGGATTCAACGCATGAGCCTCAACTATTTGCAAAACACATTTACAAATATAAGCATCATGCCATGGAGAGCTAGAGCAAGTGAGATTGAACTATTAACATATGATAAGACTCAAGGTACTAGACATGATCTATTTTAATAGTACGGCAATCTACACTAACAACCTGGTCTTCCAACAAAACACCAAGACTAGTAAAAGATTAGGAACATATTCTTAGCCCTAAGTAGTCATACCTTTATCTTGAGCATCCTCTTAATGCTTGATGACACACATCTTCACTTCAAGTCTAGATTATTAACTTGATTTACATCAACCTGTGATGTATCCTTCACTTGAACTCCATAAACACATGATGGGTGTTCTCTTGACTTGATGGACTTCAACACATGAAGTCATCCTCATTTATAGAATCTAACCTATTCATTCAACTCATGGAAAATGTTAGTTCACAAATCAATTGCCATTAATTACCAAAACTTCACCATTAACTCATAATGGAGGAACTAGATTTAACAATATTTCCTTTTTAATAATTCATAACAATCTCAACAAATAATGAGATAAAGATTGATTTGTGAGTATACAATATGTACACAACAATTGTATACTCTACAATAAGCTTCTCAAACAACTAACTCATTTGAATGTGAGTATTTATCTTTTGAGATTAATTGCTAGCAAAGCTTACAGATCCAGTTGTCATTAACCATTAACACATAATGGAGGAACTAGATGATAACCCGATTGCAAATGATTGAGTTTAAATCAATTATGAATATATATGAACTACACAAGTTATATATATATTCAAAGGAAACGTTTCAAAGTAAATATCCTTATATATGTTGAAAAGGAAATATGGATCAATACTAATGAAACCACAAAACATAGTCTGAACTCTCCCTACATGTGTGCATACAAGAATGTGTAATAAAAATATATGCACATATCGATTGCTTTCCAATTACCTTCGCCCAAAGCCTCCTCTTGACCCCAGAAACCTCCCTGAATTGTCGCCTTAGCTCCCTGAGCTCTCCTCTTCTCTGCCACCGAAGCCCACCACTCGGCCATGGCGCCTCACTGTGGACAGCCCAACTCCAGCCACCCTGCCTAAACCACCGCTTCCCCAAGTCCCCTCTAACCCCCAGGTTGCTCAAATGTTGGCGCTACTGTCCTAGAAACCCACCAATACTCTCTGTGACATTCAAACATTCCGCGGGATGAAGACTCGCCACAAGCGAGCGCCACCTTCCCTGCCTTCACCAACCCCAAAAATGGACTCTCCACATCACCAGGAATCCAACCATAGCCTCCGATCCCGTCGCAAATCACTATAGCTCCGCTGATCGCCGTCGCTCTCCTCCTCTGTTTTCAGTGCTACAGTGCCGATGGAGGTGGAAGACAACACTGTTCATCATGGGCTGCACAGTAGCAGGCCGAATCAGTTAGCAAACCGGGCCGACCGAAACACTGGAGCAGGTGGGTTCGGCATGAACAGTGAAAACCCGCTGTGAACAATAACCCGACCCGGTGTGAATAGTAAAGACCCGTAGTGAATAGTGCCCAAACATGTTACTATTCACCCAACCCCGAAAATACATATGTATACCCATTTCGACCGTTTCGAGCCCGCCGATCTATCCCTCAGCTCCATTTCCCCATATTAGACACCTATAAACCCTAAACATATTTTATCTAATTTTTCTTAGATTGTATTTCTTTATTCCTAACTGAACCCTTTGAGCATGGAATTGAATTATTTTCCTTTGCTTTACGCTAGCACATGACATCGAAGGTCAACCAGTTCAAGAAGGAGAAGCTCAAGATCAAGCACAAGAATCAAAAGAATACGAAATTGTAGAATATATTAATCCGCAAGGCAAGTCATATGACTTTGATCATATTGAACCTACAATCCTTTAATTATTTATTTATCGGTATTTTCATTATGTTATTTATACACTGTTATTTATTGTACAATAAATGTTTAGAATGATATGATATTAGCTAATGTCCTACCACCCGAAAAAGGCCTATTTAATTTGATGGCCATATTCACCTTAACAAGACTTAGTAATATTAAATGTATTATTAATGTAATCATGGTAGTTAGGAACTCAGCAAAATTTCCACTACTAAGAGACTTGGCATTTTGCTGATAGAATTTTAAAAGTGGTTCTAGGATAAGGAGGTATCACGGGAAACCATGAGTTGGCTGGGTCCCATGACCTTATCCTAGGTTGAGGCTTGGACCGGAAAGATGGCCGTGCAGTGGGCACTAAATTATGGGTTTGTGGGTGGAAGTTGTCTCAAAGAAAACTAAGGACTAGACCCTTATGCTAAGTAAATAACATAGTAACCGCTCAACCACAAGCGTTGACTCGTTAAACATGGTTTAGTAGCTGCTCAAATCGATTGAATATCTACTATAAGGATATGATATACTATTCCAGAGAGGGAACAACAGGCGTAAGAATGTGGTATGGAAACGGTAAAACCATACTTTCACAATGGTAGGCTCTGCCCTGTCAGGCCGTCGTATTCCGTGACAGGGGTACCTAGTCTATCGGGTGGAGGCTACATAAAGAGATGAGCAGTGAAACAACCTTGTTTTCTCAACTTAGTCATGATGGTTGGGGAATATTGTTGGTAAAGTTGGGAAACTCTATAGATTCATAATATGTGGTATTCGAATAAGCTGTGCTTCTGGTAAGTGAAGCTGTGTTTAATGGGTGATTCCAATAGCGAAGCATATGTAGATTTGGAAATGCTTTGGGAATATTGAAGTCTGGTAATCAAGTTTTTAAAATCTCCAAATTCCTTAAGAAGTTCATGATTTGTTATCTTGTGTTTAAAAACAAAATATTTACAAATAAAATCGCATCCACAAATACTTTAACAAAACCACTATACTCCCATCTTTTGAAAATCCTGGTAAATAGTTATATAGTATTTTCTCATGTAACTTGTTGAGTACGGTTGATTGTACTAATGCTTGCTAAAATCATAAATAGAAAATGCTTGCCAAGAAAATGAAGAAATCTATGAAGACGACGCTGAGGAGCACTACGGTATAGACGATGCCTGGTGTTAAGGTTTATTCTACACTCAAGCATGCATGTGGAGTTTCTTTTTGTATTTTATTATAACTTTGGGGTTTACACCCCACTTTGTAAAACTTGGCTGCTAAGCCTTAATTTTGTAATAAAGTTTGATTCTTATGCTTAAGCTTGTGTTGGCAACGGTGTACACTCATCTAAAGTACTCGCAGCTGAATAATTCTGGGCAGTTGCGAAGGAATCCTAACGGCCCCAAAAATGGGGGTGTTACAGCTTCATGACTGGGCTTCCTTAGAGAGTAGTTGCACACGACTGCAACACATTTTTTAGGATTCACATTAATTGGCCTACAGATTCTTCATCCCATACACAAGGAAATAAATCAACATCATTGGGAACACATTAGAGAGAGAGATAGATGGAGAAACACGCAGGATGAACTCAGAGGTGACCTTGTGCTGTTGTTGCATAGAGTCTGCCGGTCACCGAAGTTGGAGTTGGTGAGGATGGCCATACATTTTGCCATTAGAACCACTTTGGGTGGCGGTAGATGGGTGGGGGTGGCCCGACTTGGTGAGATGGGGTGGGGAGGTGGCGGGGATGGCCCTACAACTAGGTAGGGAGGTGGCATATGTGGAGCTCGATTTGGGGCCTAGTGCTAGGGGAGATAAGGTGGGGCGGTGTTGGAAGTGGGATGGGGGAGGCGACAAAAAGGGAGGCAGGGTGGAGCAGTGCCAAAGATGGGATGGCAACAGAAGGGGATATTGGGACATGGGATGGGGTGGCGATTGAAGAGGAGATGGGGAGATGGGATGGGACGGCGACGGAGATGGGGAGACAGGATAGGGTGACGTTGGAAGGGGAGATTGGAGATAGGATGGGCAATGGTGGAAGGGGAGATGGGGAGACTGGATAGTGCGGCGACAGAAGGGGAGATGGGATAGGACGGCAGAAGGTGGAGATGGAGTGTAGCGCCGGAAGGTGGAGATGAGATGGGGCAGCGGAACGTGCATCTGGGCGTGGCGGGGATGTGGTGGTGTTGGCATCTCAATGGAATGAGGGATGAGATCTAGATCTAGGGAACAACATGAGACTGAGGGTACTGGGGGTTACTATTTTCTCGTTGGTTCATTATACCTAAAGGGAAACCATGCGAGATGGATTTTTTTTGTGCGCCCACACTTTTTTGCGCAACACTTATATGGGAAGAGCCAAAATATTGCCCTGATGGTTCAAAATTGCCAGAGAAATATCAATTATCATCACGGTAACATTCAGGCCATCACAAAATTAAAATTATCCTCACGGTTTTCATTACACCCTCAGGAAAATTTCTATTTTCCTGGCGGATTTACAATTCCCGTCACAATATTTTTTTCTCTATGAATTGCTTGCGGGCCCGTCAGGAAATTGTGAAAATCTCGCGAAAGATTCGCTCTGTTGTAGTGTCACATCTCATCGTCCTAATACAAAGGATATATCAAACCTAATAATAATCAAATCGAGATTAAATCTATGGAACTCATCTTACCAGTCGGATTATCTTCGCTTTGATCGTCCTCAAAACTGAAAAGGCTGCCGTGCCTCCATGAATCAGCAGCACCGGCCTATTGCTTCGGCTATCCCGGATGCTCGACAACTGGGAACCAGTTAAGGTAATCATGCAGCGGACGTCTCCTGTATAGCCATCAAAGAAGCATCGTGTTTTTTTTCTCCTTGTTATGCTTCCTACTAATTTCCTCGTCTTTTTTTGGAAAGCAATTCTTTCTTCCTTTCCACGTGTACCTCCCAAATTATTTCTTTCCTTTATTCTATCTCTTTCCATCTTTACTATTCACGTTTAAATATATATAGGTCTATAATAGCATCTAAGACTATGATTTAAACATAATTAAGGTCCGCAAGTAGATTGAAGGTCAGATCACTATCAGGAATCGCACCTTTCGCGAGGGGGAAAAACCCACAGGAAAGGGGGAAACCCACAGGAATATTTTTTGTGACGGTGAACCGTCAGGCATGAACCCACGGGATAATTAGCACAGGGAAATTGCATTTGCCTGGGTGTCAACCGACAGAAACAATATTCGCGTCGGCTATCAGCGACGGTTACCGACAGAAAATTTTTGGGCGCGTTAGGTTTTTAGTTCTTATTTCGCGTGTTTACCCCGTCAGAAAAATCCGCGAGAAAATTTATTCACGACGTTCACCGACGAAAAAGTGCATCGTGCATGGCCCAAATCTTCATATTCCTGTAACTAGTACCGGCACAAATCCCCATCAGGAAAATTAATAGTGTAGGTGACCGACAGAAAAATGCAGCCATTCTAAATATGCCTAGAACCCCTTTCTCTGTAGTTGGCCTGTCACAAAATAATCTCAGTAAATCGATAGCAAAACTGCAGTAAAAAATCTAATTTAAGGCACAAATTATACATCCGAATTCAGAACAAAACCATACATATACATTGCGGTTTATAGCACATCCGAATAATCTATATCAACAAATGGACAGCACATCCGAATCATACTTGTGACACATCCACAAAGGGACGAACTTCCAAAATCAGCCATACATCATAAAGGCATTAAACCATTGTCTACTTGTCACAACCAAAGAAGACAACCATCGTTTTAGCAAGTCAATTTCAGACATTTCACAAATTAACACAGCCATGCATCTACCATCAGCCAAAAGATAAGTTCATACTTCTTACTATATGCAAGTAGCATCAGCCAAAAGTTAGTCTAACTGCTGTTGCAACCAAAAGTTAAGTTGATCAGTACTAAGGTCATCTTGGTGAGCAAGTTCAACATCCTAGGATGCCCCATTGTTGCTCCTGTCCTCGCAGCTGATGTTCCCCTCCCTGCCCTCGCAGCTGATGTTCCCCTCGTTTCCCTCGCAGCCGATGTTCGCATCACCATCCCCATTGCCGAAACTTGCCGGATCTGGTTGTGAGCCCGCATGTGAAGAGCCAGTTCGCTACAACAAACCATATAGTACAACGAGTAAGAGGAATAATCAACTTATTAATATGAATTAAGTAAGCAAAGGCAAGGATTATTAATTGATTACTAAAATGGCCAATATCATTGCTTTTAGCACAGTTAGCTATGATTATCTTCCTTTTCATGAATGTTGTAAGATCTGTACCTATCTTAACTCCTAGAAATATTACTGATGTGCACAATTTAATGCTAGAATGAAGATGTTAAACTTATATGCAAAGTAACTCTGTACAACTGATCAGATTGTATTACTCATGACTACAGGTGTGACAAAATTTCAAAAATGTCTATCATCAACAAGGTACTGAACAATTAAATTCTGAGAAATAGATTATATAAAAATGGAATATGTCAATATGGTAGTAAGCTTACAACATATATCATACTGTTGTAACATACCTCCACATTTGATCTAAATAACAAAAACAGGTGGACTGTGTGGGAAATAGTATACATAGGGACAAAATTGGAAGAGGAGCATTAAGTACAGAACAAGGCCCACAATCTACAGACCTAAAATTTTTAGTTTAAGCAATGAGGGGTCATCTATAACAAGGTGGCATTCCTTGCTACCTTACCATCAAGTTAGATCTAATAATGAGGTTATGCCCAGATGTTACAAATATCAACATGAAGCCTGTGAACTGCTGCATTTGTTGGCATTCTGCCATACCCAAAAGCCATTAGATCTCATATTATGTAATAGAAAAGTCAACAGATTGAAAATTGATATCAATATAGTTGATATGATATTTTTCCATAGACAATAAATGATCTGACCTGGCCATGCAAAGGTGACATTAAATCTTCATCTAGTGGTGGTTCTTCTCCTATCTTCTCAAAGAGCATCTGTAGTTGGAAAGAAAAGAATGGAACTACTGGACCAGTGAAATAATCAGCAAAAACATATCAGCAAGAGCAAATCGCACATTTCTTACATCTCTAGCAAAGTCTGGAAAGTCTATGTCAAATTTTTGCCATGCTTCACCATCACATGGGTGTACAAGCCTATTGGATGTGGATTGTCTATATGATTGCATTGCCTTTGCAGTGTCTTCATGTGCATACAACCTTTGCAACCTATCTGTAATTGGAAGGTACCGCAGGACTTTGCGTGGAACCTTATTATTCCCTTCCTCATAGCGAGGTGTGTCACAAAAGTCACACTTTTCTTTATGTTCGTTTTCTTTGTAGTACAACATACAATTATTATAGCACACATCAATTTTAACATAAGTCATACCAAGGCCTTGTAATAATTTCTTTGAATGGTAGAAGTCCTCCTCTAACTTAGACCCCGGGGGAAGTAATTCATGGATCAATTGTAAGGTATCATTGTAGTGGGCTATTGACATATTGTACTCTGATTTTAAAGCTAGTAGCCGTGCCACAGCAGACAACCTTGAGTGTAAAGTGTTTTCATGGACCAATTCATCAAGACTATTGACCGGTTTATAGAAAGCACTACTAGAAGGTGTTGGCTCTTCATCAACTATTGGTGCTTGGACAGCACCAAGATCAACCAACATATCATCCATATGATCGGTATCATCAAACCCCTCATGGACACCTAAAGAAGCGAGTTCATCGGACCTAACAAATGTCTCCCGTGTCTTTGTCCATGTTGTATAATTTTCTTTAAACCCATACTTGCACAAGTGCAACTCAATAACATTCCTTTTGTGCATTAAATAGTTGCGCACATAGCACATGGACATTTAACAAGATGCAGATTTAACTAAAGTGCTTATGGAGAAGGCACGATCTAGAAAATGATTGGTTTGTTCAATCCAATCACTAGAGAGTGTAGAGCCTTGACCCCAACCACTGTACATCCACTCTCGATCGACATTAATTTTTTCTGTGTTTAAAACATGTTAAGATTAACTTTTAGCACATAATCATATTCAATACGCGAGTAAAATACTTGTACTAACATTTTTATGAATCTATGCAGAGAACAACATAGTAGAGGATGCTTGAACTTACCAAGAACTTGTTGAAGCTAGTAAACCAACAAGTCACGAGCTTTCTTTAGGAATCATTATTCTTGCACGGTCACTTCAGCACTTTGTATTGATATTTAACAACTTTGAAGTCTGCCAAGATCGAGAGAAAAAGGACATGTCAATGAAGCTAAACTATATATGTGTGATGTCTATTTTTAATAAACATGATTAGTCCCTATGGCTTGGAAGGTGGTTTGAAAGACTTACATAACTATACATGCCTCACAAAAAAAACATAGTAAGATTTACGAACACACTATTTCAGATCCTAACATAAGCATCATTATCATTGCAAGAACATTTTTCAGCAGCTTCAAACATAGAGGGCATAAAAGACCTGAAATATAATCTATTTCAGACTAGAGAAATTTAGCGCAACTATTTCATCAATGAATCAATTAGTACCATACAAAGAAATAAAAATGTTAACTCATAGAGCTACTGAGGAAATTGTATTGAACCTAACCACATCAACAAAAATACATGATGAGGCAAGGGGAGGAAGGCCAGAGGGGAGGGAGGCAGGAGGGGAGGCCAGAGGGGAGGGACGCAGGAGGGGACGCGGAGGAACACGGCGTCGGCGGCGGCCTGACTTGCGGAGGACGAACATGGCGTCGGCGGCGGCTCGCCTTGCAGAGACGAACACGGCAGCAGATCTCAAGTGAGGCGGTCGACGGTGGGAGGAGAGGAGGGGCGAGGCGCGCGCGTCGGGGGGCGAGAGGGGCTGCGAGCGGCGGATCTCGGGCGAGGCGGTCGGCGGGTGGGAGGAGAGGAGGCGGATGCCGCGCTGGGAGACAAGGAGGGCTTGAGCGGCGGATCTGGGCGGAGCGGCGCGGGTGGGAGGAGAGGAGGCGAGGCGGCGGCGTTGGGCGAGGAGGGGCTGCAGCGCGGATCGAGGCGAGGCGGTCGGGCGGGTGGGAGGAGAGGAGGCGGATGCCGCGCCGGGAGGAGACGAGGAGGGCTTGAGCGGCGGATCTGGCGAGGCGCGGCGGGTGGGAGGAGAGGAGGCGAGGCGGCCGGCGTTGGGGACGAGGAGGGTCACCATGAGCGCGGATCTGGCGAGGCGAGGCGGGGTGGGGAACCGGGAGCGCCGAGCGGGGAAGGATTTAGGGTTAGGGATTGCGGTGCGAGTGCGGAGAGCGGACAGGGAGGGCGGGCTGTGTGACTGCACAATTTAGGGTTTTACAATATTGTAACATCCCAAAAATTTGCTTTCTGAAAAATTTAAATTCAAATTAATTATTTTAAAGTATTTTAAGTAAAACCTAAAAATATTGTTAAATAAAAAGATATTTTGAATTTCTATAAAAATCCTAATTCAAATTAATTATTTGGAGTTATTTGGATTTTATTTGGTTTCCTGGATTTTCTGGAGTTTAAAAATATATTTTTGAAATTAAAAAGTATTTGAAGTATGAAAATTAAATACCAACATTAGTTGGAAATATTTTTATTAAGCCCAAAATGTCTCCAGGAATTTCTGTGAATTTGTCTGGAATTTTTGGAATTTATTTCATATTTTTCTGAGCTTATTTGAATTTTCTAGCCTTTTCTGAAAATCCAAAATCAGAAAATAAATTCAAAATCCCAACCTCCCCTCCCCGCTCGCCACGTGTACATCTCGCCTCATCTCGGCCGTCCCCGCCTCGCCCCGCTCTCGGCCGCCCGATCTCCCTTCCCTCATCTCGGCCGCCCGCGCGTTCCCCTTCCCTTCTCTCTCACTGCCGCCCGACCCCACCTGTCGGCGCGCCTCCCCCTCTCTCCGTCTCTCTGCTACGCGGGCCCCGCCCGTCAGCCGCCCCACCGCTCCCTCTCGCTGCCGCCCGGGCCCACTTGTCATCCCTTCCCCGCGCCTCTTCTTCCTCCTTCCTCCCGCTCGGCCGCACCATCCCGCCGCCCCTCGCCCCGCCGGGTCTCCTTTCCTTTCCCGCCGCCCGTGTGACCCGCGCCCTTTCCTTCTTCTCCCTCCCCGATTCCCTTCCATCTACGGCCGCACCTTCCTTTATCCCTCTCCGCAATCCCCGCTGTCCCGCACCATCTCCGGCGAGGGATCCCCGCCAGCTCCCCCACCCCGACCCCTATAAAAGCCCCTCCCCGGCTCCGTTTCTCCTCGCCCCACCTCGCTCCACCTCCTTCTCCCTCTCCCGAGCTCCCCCTCGCCCTCGGCACCGTGTGCCCTTGCCGCCGCCGCTGCCCCTTCCTCCGGTGAGGAATTCCGGTCACACCGTCGCCCTCGCGCCCGGCCGACGCCAATTGTAATAATGAGTCTTCACCGAGTTTATCTTTTGCTTCCGCTGTGTTTCATGTGTGCGAGGTCTTGAAACCTCAATTGTAATAATGAGACCTTTCGGTCTGTACTCTTTAATATTGTAATAAAGTGTTGCTGGTTATGTATTCATTTTTGTTTAACTGTGTGCACTAACTTTGATCTGGGACTAGTGCAGTAATACACAGAGGGTCCGGGGTCCCGACAAATATTTTCCAACATAAACGGGCACACGTGGCAAAAAAAATATTCCCGCGTCTTCGAAATTGCCGCGGGAGACCAAAAGTTAGGTGCGGGTGACTATTTGTTCTGTAGGTTTTTCTCAAACCGTCACTAAATTTTGATTTTTTGAAGGTTTTCCTGAAACCGTCACCGTAATTAGCATTTTTCTGAAGGTTTGCCTCAAACCGTCACAAAAATTAGAATTTTTATGTAAGTTTAAGTGATCCCGACACTCAAATATATTTTTATGTGGGTTCCTTGCGGGCCCGTCACAAAAATGCGAAACCCTCACTAAAGGTCTGTAGTCTGGTAGTGGATGTTTTTAAAAAAAGAATTTTAGCATATTTCTCTTTTTTAGTAACATCCAATGGCAGCTATGGTTCAACTTTATTTATAGCCTACCAAATTAAGAGCTAAATATTTTTCTTTTTTTAGAATTTTTAGAATTTTTAATTTTTTTCTTAGCTGTTGTAAAACGACTGTCATCTACTTTTAATATATAATAATAATAGATAGATACCCGTAATATGTCCTAGATCTTGACCATAATGTAAGATCAAAATTGTATTTTCCTGATTATTTTCGGCTACTATTTTCTGTTTCGGATCACTGTTCGATAAAATTTATCCCATCCAACTCAAGCCATTCTCATTATCGTCCCATCCACTCGAGGAGACAACTCGGGTTACCTCAACTTAGGCAACAGTTGTTGCTTGAGTCCTGGTCACTTGCCACCACTGCTTGAATCTAGGTTGGGCCAAAGCTGGTCGAGTAATTGAGGTTGTAGGCAACGACGTCGGCGAGTCGTAGAGGCCATTGCAACAACTTGGCGGTGGTCTCGTCGACCGCAAGGAACACATCCAAGTAAACGAGGAGATCTGGTAAAGTACCCCATCCGTTCTCAAAATATGTGTCACCGTTAATTAACTTAGCCAACTTACATTTTAACGGATAATATTTTTTGAAATGTTTAGTTAAGTATCGTGAAAATGATATTATTAGTGATCAAAGTAAACAACGACAGTTATTTGAGAACGAAGAGAGTAAGATGGAGAGGTGGTATTGCCTGCGGACTCAGCACACCTAGCCTGGACACTTATTAGTCAACAAAGAAGCCATGGATGGTATTATAATTAGATATATTAGATGTGCACCGGATCGATTGGCAAGTACATGGATGTATTTGTCTAGTTTTGTAGTAGATGGTAAAAACTAGACTTCCGTAATAAAAAGCAGACGATAATACGGATTTATTCCTAAATCTCGTATGCCCAGCTGGTAGCCTAGCCTTCAGTCTTCGCTACCGCTTCTTCAGTTCAAACCGTCGATGGGAGCACGCAGTTGCCTATCTCTGTGAACAATGGAACAAACACCAGTAAGATCACCATTAATTTAATTACTTAAAAACGTTCACGTAGTGTACAAACAAACGTGTACATTATTAGTGGTAACTAGTCGTCAACCCATGCGGATGCACAGGCAACATCTGTTGAATAAATGTTTACTTTGAAGCTCATGTGAATGTTTAAATTCTAAAATTCAAATTTTCAGCTTTTTCAGTTTTAGTTAGTTCAACAGTTGTTTAAATATATGAGGATACTATTAATGTTTTGGAATTTGAATTACTCGAGTACAAATCAAACTCAGGTTCACGTGATTGGTACGTGTCTAGGGAGTTGAACTCTAAGCCGTCGATGGCACAGTTGCCAGCCGGATTATGCAGCCTTGTCCGTTTCCTCTTCAATTAATTAATCAATGTGCTCCAACATAAATCTTCTAATCAGGAAAACTTGAACACCTTCAAAATACAAAAAATTTTCTAGCAGGCCATACAGAACAAGCTATAGACGGCGAATCAATTCATTTATCTCTTGTGCAGGCTGGTACCGGAGTCCGCTATCCACTTATTGACTGAGTGTCGCTACACGACAAGAGTATGGACCTCTATTGCACAGTGACTTGCTTGCGATTCCGTTGATCCAAGTACATGTCGGACCTTCTCCTCGATCCGAGGCTGGTGGGAGTCAGTTATCCTAACGCCTAGAGCACCACGCAAAGCAATGGCAATGCTAGTAAGGCTTATCACATAGCAAATATGGAAAGAAAGGAATGCCCAAATTTTTAGGGCGATGGCGATTGTCCCAATGCACTTGATCGCTACCATAAAAGTGGAGGCTAGAACCTGGGTCCTAGCAGAGGCTAACGGAGCTCTTGATCACCTATGTAACACCTTGAGTGTTTTTCTTACTTTTGGACGTCCCCTGGCCTCCCTTTTCTCTTCCCTATCTCTCACCAAGTTAACTTTTGTATATGTTTTTTCTTCTCCTTGTGAATTAATATATGGCAGCTCTCTTGCCTCGTTTCAAAAAAAAAAAAAAATCAATGTGCTTGGCACATGGAAATCCTACGTAGAGAAGGCATTGGATGAAAGGTAATTAAGGTGGAGTTTGATCGGAAGCGTTAGAACTATTGTCTGCCTCTATACAAAAGATCTAGATCTTTTCTTTTTCTTCAATTAACGTGAGATTTTCTACCTTTTACCCTAGGATTAATGTGGGGTTTCTATAGAAGCCTTCAATTAGTATAGATATATAGATATAAATAGATACATAAAACTTAAAAGTGTCCCGTGATGAATTTGTGGACTAGAATTAAAATTTATATATTTGGATATCATAATGTTTTACTTATAGCAATATACTAGAATCCATACAATTGGTTCAGATTTAATTTCAAATACCATCCGATTGATGGCTATTCGCACCAAAAGTCTATTATATAGTTGATAACAGTTCTTTTAGAGTGCTAAGAAAAAGAGAAATATGTTAGAAATTCTCATAAAAAGCAAAACATCTATCTCTTAGTTTAGTAGGTTCTAATTTTAAAAGCGTAGATTGCAATTTCACTTCCAAAGTAACATATTTGGTTTTGAAGGCAAACACACATTGTACACTTCTGATAATAATTTGCATGGAAGTGCTCAAATTTTTAATGCGTTTTTATTGATTTGTCTGAATTTTCCTGAATGTCTTGCATATCGTATATTCCAGCCCGTGGACAGTTGTTGAAGAAAACTTATCAGTTCTTTTAACTGCCGATGGGCACAATGAGGCAGAGTTTGGGATGTCATGATGTGCTGGATTTGGCGGGGCATCCTATAATTCCTACTTTCAGGTATTCACTCTTATTTTTGTTCCATTTTCTTTGAGCACCAGCACACATGCAGATGAAGTGTACGACTGTTTTCATTCTCTGAAAGGATGAAACCATGCACCGAGTGAGTTAGTTGTTCTGGAATTTTTAAACCGTTATTACATTTTGCTTGCCTATGAAGCTGAACCCTTGATTGAGACGTGAGGCTGGTTGCGAGCAATACTGTTTTGGGTAATATTGTTTGCTTTACGCATGCGAGTCTACACTAGCTATATTTTAGTCCCGTGTCTGGCACTGCATGGCTACATTTGCTATCACGGTCGAGATGGACGGAGTAGCATTTTAAAGTCAAGAAGCAAAGAAATCAAGAAATGTACGCACATTTGCACGAAACGATATCCTAAACAAGGGCCAAGAAGAGATGATGAGCGTGAACTCACTTGGTGCCTGGTAGACAATGTAAGCGGCGCCGGCGAAGTCGCACGTCCCGATGGTCCGGCCCTTGCGCTGGTAGTAGTCGTTGACTGCGTAGGACGCGTGCGCGAGCTTGGTGTTGGGCTCGTAGCACGGCTTGCCGGGATGGATGGCGCTGCAGTCCGCGCCGTGGCCGCACGCGTAGTCTAGCGCCGCCTGCAGCCGTGCATCCCCGACCGCCCCGTTCGCCACGCACCAGCTCGCCTTCGCCCCGCCGCCTCCCCTGCAGTTGCCGTGAACGAAGTCGACGTCGTACACCTTCTGCTCGTTCGGGTAGAACAGGCCGAAGTTGCGCTCCGTGGCTGGTCCGACCTTCCCGTTCTCGTTGAAAAGGGCGAAGATGTACACGGAGATGTCGGCATCGGGGCGGTACGGGGTGCCGGCGTCGCCGCAGAGCACGCGGCTGATGAGGTTACCGTTGTACGCTTGGGCGTCGGCCTTATTGGCCGCCCAGTTACCTTCGGAGGGCCACCCCGTCTCCGAGCCGTGCACTGGGGGCCGCCTGCGATTGGGGCCCCCCGCCCTTGCTTGGGCGTTGGCCTTCGAGGCCGTCGAGTTACCTTCGGAGGCCCACCCGGACTCCGAACTCCGCACGGGCACCCTCCCCGCCTTAGCTTGGGCGTTGGCCGTCGAGCCGACCACGCTACCACAGGAGACCTTGTCCATCGCATGGTAAACGGCGTCGAGCTGGGCGTCAAAGAGGCTGTAGTACGTGAGGCCGGTCCCCTCGTCAAACACGCCGGCGTTGCGGCGGAACGTCGCGTAGTCGAGGGGATCTTGTCTTGTTTTTTCGAGTATGCGAAGAATGGGTAGAGACTGACCAAGAGGTACGAGCCGGTCTGTTCCAAGAAGTCGAGCATGGGATGCATCACCGACTGCGCGATGTCGTCCCGGAACGCGCCCTTAGACGGCGGGAACGACTCCTTCAGAGCAGTGAACGGGATCGGCGTGGACACCTTCACGGCGTCGCCCAGGCCCAGACTCGCCAGAGCCGCCTGCACGTTCTTCATGGCCGGGACGAGCTTCGGGGTCAAGTACTTCGCCTGATCGAACACCTCGTTCCCCACGACCACACCATGGATCTGCGTGGCCGGGTAGTATGCCTTCACGTTGCTTATCGCCCACTGGAGCGCGTACGACGGATCCGCGGCCGCAGAGGCCAGCTGCTCGTTACATAGCTCCACCGTTACTTTGATGCCGGTGTTGGCCAGCGAGCACAACACCTTCGGGTTGCTGTCGTACACCCTCACCATCGTGATGCCATTCTGCTTCAGTAGCTGAACCACCGACGCTGGGTCCGGCAGGTCGTTCGCCACCCTCCCGTAGCACACGCCGACCTCACCCGCCTCTGCAATGTACACCAAGAAAAAATGCCATTGTTATTAACCTGCACGCGCCGTTTATTCCCAAAACAGCAGTTTTATACGTCACCGCGATTACCTGCACGGGAGAAGAAGAGCAGTGGCAATGTCGCGCCGAGGAGGACGACTAGGAGGAGAGTGAGCGCCATGCTCTGATCCTGCAGTGGCGAGGGGCAGAGCAAAGGCGAGGCGAGGAGTGGGAGATGAGCGAAATGGCGGGCGGGAATTAATAGCCAGCAACATGGTCGAGGTCGAGGTGCTGTACTGCGCCTGGGATGGGGACGTATGAAACCACCCAAATTTTTTTTTTGAATTTGTAGGATCGCTCTAATAACAGAGAGATAAATGGTGCTCTTAAAATTTTTTCCTAAGTATTTGTCTATTATTCACTCTAGTAGCTACGAAGATTAATAAACCAAAAATCCAAAAAAAATGTGGTGCTACATTAAACTCGGTTCAGTGAACAACAAAAACATCACTATATCAAATATAAAAATCCACGTACCTTTTGATCTGTAGAGTAACAGAACTTGAAACTTGAACCAATGCTAGATCATAACATTAAGAATTCAAGAAAATTGAGATTTTTTGGTTCGTGAAACTCTGCTGCACCAAAACTAGACCAAAACCACAAATTGAGCATACTGTCAAACCAAGATACCAAATCACTTGAAATTTCGTATGTACTTTCTCTAGAATGTTAGAAACCAATTTCAATCAACGATTAAGAAAATTGTTGCCAAAATTCTAATTTTTTTATTTAAAGGAAGGTTACACTAAAACCTGGCATAAACAAAAAATGGTGAATATGACTTGTTCGTAGGTGAATGATGATCCAAGATGGCTCTAGATGCATCTACACATGTTACAGCAAGTTAGAACGGCCAAGAAATCGAGGTAAAAACAATTGGATCAAAAAAATCACTTGGAGAAACCAAATTAAGTAAAAACGGGCAACTTCAAGAACTTGCCAAATCTGATACCTAGATATATGAGAATTGATTTTTAAGATATATCTCTATCACGTACTTATCTTTGGCATCTAGCAAGATAAGAAAGGGAGAAACAAGATCAAAACCAACCTAAACAAAAGTAAATCAACCAAAATAAGAGCAAATCAACCAAAAATAAAAGGGATCCATGAGAGATGAATAAAGTTGATATATTGCTACTTGAGGATGAAGATTTTACAGCCACTTCACTTGGAGGACAAGAAAGCACTGTAGCACCATGGGTAGGCTATGCTAGCATAATTTCAAAAATCTACCACGTAAACAAGGAACCTCTGCTAGTAATAGCTCACGGGATTGTCACTAGACATGTAGACTCAGCGAAAGTAGAGTCGATGTAGGGTGTTGGTATGGTGATAGTCGTACTAGCCGCACGTCTCCTCCTTTGGCTCCTTGTGATCATCACAAGTTGCGGATCGTCCTAGTGCTAAACCTTCGTATCAGCACCTCCAAGGTATCCACACGTATAGGGCAGAGACACCATGCACTGGAGTGCTAGCTCTGGCTGCGTGGTATTGGGTAAGGAAGGTGCGACAACTAGGGCTTCGGAAATTCCGAATTCATCTTTAAACTCTGTGCTACCGTCCCTCCATACATATGCATCTATGATGGACCTTGAACTTGAGGCCCATTAGCAACTCGTAGCCCATATGAATTTAAATCATCATCCAAATTGTATCCTAACCCTTTAAACGTGCGACCCTATAAGTTCACATACACTTGGACATGGCCCGAATACTACTACTCATCCACTAATCGGTAGCAGCTCCTAGCAAGACATGCCGATTCCCTAGGTATATGTAAAGATCATATCGAACGAACCTCAACAAAAAAACTTATATTCATTTCCCTTTGCCTCACGATATCGGTCAAGCTCAAGGCAAGTACGCGCCATCCTTGTTGGTTGGCTTGACCACTCTTTCTCGATGACGTGACTCGAATTCCCTAATTACGGTTAACCCTTTAATCGTGAGTAGCATGGCCATGTATTTCTAGAATCCAATCACTCGAAAGGCCTAGAAGTATCTCTCCAGTTGCATGGAGAGTCAAATCCTATCTTGATCGACCATGCCTCGATGCATGCATCATGACAAAACCTGAAAGCTATCTTTATAACTATCCAGTTACGGAGTAGCATTTGGCAACCCCTAAGTGAGCCATTACACATCTTGAGTACGTGCGATGACTTCAAGTCTGGACATAGCATATGCATTGTAAATGAGACCAACTGATGATATGTAAGAATGCAACGTTCTCACAGTTCTCATGGTGGGTTGATCCAACATCATGTTCACTAATATGTGTCCATATTATTAGATTAATATCTCTATATCTATAACCCGTGAAACATGGTCATCAACTAATGCATATGCTAGTCTATTTATATGTGTCATCATATGTGTTGTGGCTACTGGCCAAACAGTAAACTAGGAGAGTGGTAGAGTGGTTGTGATGGATGAACAATGCTTGCCCCTTCTCTATGCTCAGGGCATACATATGCTAGTCTATTTATATGTGTCATCATATGTGTTGTGGCTACTGGCCAAACAGTAAACTAGGAGAGTGGTAGAGTGGTTGTGATGGATGAACAATGCTTGCCCCTTCTCTATGCTCAGGGCATACATATATATTTCGATAAAGAATAATTACAATATTACCCTTGCAGTTGTGTATCTCATTTAAGGGCACACATGTCATTACACATATCACCCTGGGCCCTAAAATCCACCAAACAGGCTGGATGGGATTAGGTGGGGGCCACCCGTACTACAATATGTTTTCGACTAGGGATCGTTTAAAAATAAATATCACAAAAATATAGAGTTTCACAATCAAGTCACATACTTGCTAATAAATATGGACGATATTATTCAAGGAACAAGATACCATATTATCAATCTGAGCAACATGATCTTGGTGGGATTAGCTTTCACAAGGGGCTCTGCCCAATTCTCCCCATCGGGCATTGGCTTTGGGATCCACTTGCTGGAGGAAAGGGCCTAGAACCCTGGCTCGGCCTTCGCAACTTTCGGGGTGACAGAGTGCATGTAACAGATCACTGCTTGAATGTGTTCATTTATCATCCTTGAAAGATCATGGTCGCCACACATGGTGATGACTTCCTCAGGACCGGGTAGCTTCATGCAAAGGTGCACATGGTGAGGAACCGCCCTAAAGCGATTGAGGCTTGCCCTTCCCAAGATTATGTTGTGTTGGTATAGGTATCAACAACGTTAAAGACCACGCTCTCACTTTGGGTGCCACCCCTAGCCCCAAACCTTACGATTAGCTCATTCCTGCCAAGGGCTGGGACAGATTCACTGCCAAAACTGAGTAGCAAGATGTCAGGCTCTAACAGGAGTGACTACGAGATTCCAAGCCTATCGAATGTGGAAGAAACATGATGTCCATGGAGCTTCCCTTACTTCACACCCAGTGGTGGAGGCGGAGATCACCAGGGCATCATAATGCGAGAGTCTGACTCCGGCTGCATCCTCGGGGCCAAATGTGATGGGAGTGTTGACTCATTGTGGGAGCTCGATTGGGGGGTCATGCCGATGTGGTGCACTTGACATGCGTAGGCTTGACATTGCTGCTTCAATGCGAATGTGTGTGAGTTTCCGTTGGTGATTGTGTGCACCACACGGTGCAGAGGGTTGGTAGCTTGCCCTGTGGCCCCAAGCCAAAGTGGAGTGGCCGGGGCAGGTAGCGCGGCCACTACCTCGGATGCGGGAGGTAGGCCATGACCTGCACTTGTTGTCGGCGAAGTTGTCAGGTAGAGGCAACAAATGAGGATCCCGAAGTCTCATGATAAGTCCACCCAGGAATGTCACAATAGCGGTGGTTGTTGCGGCGATCATTACAGTCACAGTGCGGCTGAGCGTCTTTAGATTTGACATGGAACATGTGGCGATGGTGGCATTATTGCCTTTCGACGGCCTCAGGGTCGAGTAGGTGTGTGAGGGCCATGGTGACTGAGGTCTTCGCCTTCATGTAAGCCCGCCCTTCCTCAGACTTAGAGTATTTCTCTATGATGGAAAGTAGCTCTGTCACCATCTTTGGTTCCTTCCAATCCAGCTTGTCACCCAACTCCCCTGATGTAGATGAATCAATGCATGAAGTATCAGATAGACTAGCCTGGCATTTGCTTGATCTCGTGTAGGTCGGAGGATGTAACCGGCTTGTTCTAGCTCCCTTGGAAGTGTTTGCTCAACTTCTCCCGAAATTGCTCCCACAAGTACACTAGACATGATAGGAGGTACTAGGATTGAGCGACCCACAAGAGGGCCAACGACAAGCTCTTCACCATGATAGCTTTGCCTCCCATCGCCGCTATGGCGGTCTCGTACACATGGACAAACTCCACCGGGTTGGAGCATCCCGCGTACATGTTGACCTCTAGCATCCGGAAATGCACTGGGCACAGTGTGGCTTGCAAGCCCAAGCTCAGCTGGTTTGAATGGTCAATGGAATGGAAAAGCTCATGGGCGGGAACACCTTGAAGTGGGAGGGCATGAGGGAGGTTCGACACAGGGTTGGGTGCAAGATCTTGCACTTGGCCGACCTGAGGCAGGCCAGCCCTTGGTGTTCGCGACTCAATCCCACACCCCTTGTTTAGGCCAGGGCTTCCCTTCACATTTAGTTGAGTTGTGCTTGGAGATTGTTAGGTTCTTGGACTCTAACCGAAGATTGTAAGTTCGCCTGGGCATGAACTTCAGCTAGCTTGGCTCGAAGGACTTCGACCTCGAGGGCGTCGGGGCATGTTGCCTCCTATGTCGATGCGAATGCTTCCTCTAGCTGATTCCTTAGCTCCTTAGTTTCATAGGCTTCTATGGGCAACAGTTCTTGCTTCAACTCGTGCCCTCTCGAGTTGTGCCCAGAGTTCCATCGCTTGGCGAGCCTCGGTAGTGGACTACAGAGCCTTAGTCTACAACTCCCTCAACTGCCTTCAGAGGTACTCTAACTCCTGCTCTACCTCCTCACAAGCATTTGAAGGGTCGGCCTCACAGGAAGGCGTAGTCTCGTTGATGACCTGGGCCTTCAAGGAGAGGTTTGGCTCTGCCTCTAGCCCCAGGGTGGCGTGGGCAATGATCTGACTTGACTTTGGCCTCAGAGGGGGGTTCGTACCCCCACCTCGGTGACCTTCTGTGCTTTCCCCTTCTTAGGCAGCATGGCTTCTTGCTCGAGTCTCCATAGACGGTGCTAACTGTCGTTGATACGAGACCTGACAATAAACTTAGAAGCACCATTGGTCAGATACCGAGACCGTCTAGGATGCGAAGGGACTCAAGAAAAAGCACAAGAATGATCAAGTGTATTCAATATGACTATCTAGAATTACAAAATATCCTCCTCTCTCCCATTACATGGGGTCATATTTATAGAGGGAGAGATGATGGTGAGTGAATTTACATGTTTGCACTCAGGGCCTAGCTTACTCCTAGGGGTATGTATGTCATTTGTCTCGTGCGGGCCCTACCATATCCGAGACTCTGGGGTTGTGGTTCGTGGCTAGATTTAGACTGTCTAGGGTTGGCCCCGGACCTCTCCGGGGTTGGTTTTGTGTACTTCGCCCAGGGTTGGCCTTGTGTACCTCGACCCCAAATCCCTCTGAGGTTGGTCTTGCGTACCCCACCCAGGGTCGGCCCTAGACTCCTCTAGGGTTGATCTTGTGTACCTAGCTAGGGGTTGGGCTCGTGCATCTCTCCTGGGGTTGGCCTCGAACCTCTCTCAGGTTGGTCTTGTGTACCTCACCTGAGGTTGGCCTTACAAACCTCACTGATGTTGAATCGTGAGCTTGGCTCAGGGTAGACCTTCCAACAAGCACTGTCTCTCTGAAGTGGTTGTGAGTCTGAGGTAGCGCGGGGACTCTCCTAATCGAATAGTTCGAATATGGATACTGGATAAAATGGAAAATCTGGATCTGATTGACACCTCTAGTTAAGGTTTACATGGTCCAATCGAACCAAGTCGTCGCACCACCACTACGCTTTAGCCAGGAAGACCTCAGATGATTCGACAGGTTTGGACTTCGGCATGAGTAAGTATGATGTGCTTATGCTATTTACGCTTTCATGTATCGAGCGGTGCTATTTGATGTGTTTCTTGTTTGTGTGGCTGCAGGACGTCGAGGCGGAGTCGTGGCGAGACACGGTGGACCGGACTAGGCGCAGTGGCGCCGAGGTCGAACGGTCGGGAGGTGTCAAGACGACGTGGACTCGAGGTGGTTGCAGGCGTGCGAGGCAAGGAGCGCGAAGCTTCGGGAAGGTGCACGAGGGGCGAAACGGGAATTTCGCAAGGCTGCACAAGCGGGAGCGGGCTCCGTTGGATTTAGCGGGCGTAACGGGACGGAAACCCGTTAGCCGGAGGCTATAAATAGAGGTTGGTGGCTGCATGTCCACTTGAACACTTGGAGAGAAAATTAGGGTTTGCTAGAGTCAAAAGAGGCTTTGATGGCTTGCTTTGGCTTTAGGCTTTAGTGGGTGAGAGTGGTTGGAGAGGCATAGAGTGTTCCCTTTGTGTCTCCTTGCTTCTTCGATGCCTTCTAGTGTGTGTTCATCCTTCTCAAGCATGTATGGTTGAGGGTTCTTGAGTTTGAGAGGATGAGTTGAGAGCTTGTAATCTTTCATCTTGTATCAATCATGTATCTCTCTTCCTCTTGATCAATATGAGATGGCTTTGGTTGAATTTAATTGAGTCTCCTGTTCTCTGTTGCATATTCCTTCGATGTCCATTTGGATGATTTCTTGACTTTTTGATTTTCGAGTTCTTTGTTGTTGGGGAGTGTCAAAATGGGTTGCTATGACATGGGTGATGCTCAAAAGCCACTTGGCTAGTTAACTCCAAGAGCAAACCAAGTTTTAATCTCAGATTTCAGTGTTGAGCCTCCTCTGTTCAGTTCTTGCAGTTCTAGGGTTTTTATGTTTCTTGAGTTTCCCTCCATAAGATGATCTGTTTTTGGTCCGAGACTCTCTTTGCTATTGCTATCCTAGCTGCAAAGTCTCATTTCCAAAGAGTGAAGGATGGAGGAGTAATTTGACCCTTTTTGGTTCAGCTCGTACATATTTTCAGAATTGTGTCTTTTCTAGGGTTTTGAGTTAAATCTTGTTTCCCTTTGCAAGTTGACTTGAAACTTGGTATCCAGAGTCTTAAGACTATCTATGAGATATCTGGAAAGTCTCATTAGCAAAGGATTTGAGACCATGGAGAAATTTGGGTTTTTGAGTGCTCCTCTCTGAATATTTTCAGCTTTCAGACCTTTCTTCATTTTGGGGCTGTTCTTAATTCCCTTTTCGAAAATTGACGAAACTTGGCATGCAGATTCCTATGGCTATTGAGTAGCTATCCTCAAAGTATCGTGGCCAAAGATTCAAGGATTGGGTGGGAATTTAAGTTTTTGTAGCTGCTGCCAGTAACTTTCAGTTTCTTGTGCAAATCTGAAATTCCTCATGTTGAGTTGGATTTTTGTGGTCTCTTAGGTTCCTTGGGCTGGTATAAACATTTCCTTGTTATACTGGAACAAGAGAACAAATGGAAGTCTCAATTCCTTTGGTTTTGTGAAGCTTCAAGCCTTATCTTCTGAAAAATCAGGTTTCTGGAATGTTTGCCCGAGGGACAGTCTGATTTGTGCTTGTCATGGGTTGAGTTTTCCGAGAGTGTCGAGCGTCATTCACCCCCCTCTGTCGCTATTTTGGTCCAACAATTGGTATCAGAGCCGGTTAGCTCTAATCAATAGATCTTAACCGGTCTCAAGAGCCATGGCGACGGACAAGTACTCGACCAAGCCGCCTGTTTTCGATGGCATCGATTACCCCTTCTGGAAGAGCCGAATGGAGACATACATCCAGGCTCAGGGGTACGCCATCTGGCGCAAGGTCAAGGTCCGGTTCGTTGTTCTTGCCGATGAGAACATCAACGCCGGGAACATGGCTGATGTTGAGGCGAATGCGAAGGCAAGGAACATTATTATTTAGGGCCTGAGTCGTAGTGAGTTTGACCGCATCTCTCATCTTTCGTCGGCCTTCGACATCTGGGAGACCCTCGATGCATACCATGAGGGCACCACCCAGATTAAGACAGTCCGACAGGACCAGTTCAAGCGAGAATACAACAAATTCGAGATGCTTGCTGGTGAGTCCTTGGATGAGTGTTTTGCGCGTTTCCACAAGATTCTGAGCAACCTCCGAGCCGTCGGTCTCACATACTCCGACTCGGATAACGCTCGACAGATGCTCACTGCACTCGATCTGCGTGTTTGGGAGATGAAAGTGACCACCATCAAAGACACGACAGACCTCTCGACCTTGACTCTTGACGCGCTGTACTCGCGCCTCAAGACTCACGAGATTGATGTTGTCTCTCGTAGATCGAAGTCACAGTTGATGGCCTTGGTCACCGATCCCGTTTCGTCTTCTGGTCCCTCTTTAGATTTGCTTTGCGGATTCTCCCTTGCTGCTCTCTGTGACGTAACTGATGATCAGTTAGAGCAGCTCGAGGATGAGCAACTGGCCCTCCTAGCTCGGAAGTTGACTGTCATTTGCTTTGAGTGTGGTGGCCCCAACCACATTCGGGCAAATTGCCCCAAGCTGGAGAAGGGCAAAGCTGACTTCGGCGGTTCGAGCAAGAACGACTACACCGACAAGAACCGCAACAAGAAGCCTCCAGCTCAGACGCCGGGAAAGAAGAAGTTCCGCAACTTTGGCAAAGCCAAGAAGCTCTTCCACCGCGTCCTCACCGCCTTCGACGACCTCGACCTCAGCGAGGTGGAGGGATGGAGCGACGACGACGGGGCGGGTGACCAAGTGCCCAAGGATGGCGGCGACGACTTCTCCGGCATGTGCTTCATGGCCCTCGAGGGCGAACTGAGCGACAGCGAGCTGTACTCCGACTCGGATGAGGTACTCCCTTCTTATGACCAGCTTAATGATGCTTTTCTTAAGCTAGGTGGATTTCATGCTAGAGCTAGGTCTAGGTGTACCGAGTTAGAGAAGGAAGTAGATAGACTGTCACGAGAGATTACTTCACTTAGATCTGCTCCCTCCCGTGATGATTGTGATACATGCTCTGTTTTGCTGGGTGATATGGAGAAATTAAGGACCTCACATGATAGTTTGTCCTCCGAGCTTGATATTGTTAAGGTGGAGAATGTTAGTCTGCTTGCCGAATTAGAGTTGAGTAGGATGGCTGTTACTCTTCTTACTACTGATGAGACTACTCCTCCCACCTCATGTGAGGATAAGGACATTGCTGCTAGAGGACCTTATACCATGCTTCTTGATCTGCCCGAATCTTGTGAAAATTGCAATAACTTGAAGATGAACCTAAAATGGGCAGATCATAAAATTGCTGAACTACAAGCCTCTCTTTTTGAGCCGATTGATTCCTGCTTGAACTGTCCTAAGTTAACTGCTGAACTTGAAGTCGTCTCCAAACAGCTTTCAAGATATGATTGATCATGATAGGAAGTTGGCTCAAGATGCTTCTAAGGACCTGTTAGCTCACCATGCATTAATTGTAACAAACTAAAATCGACTTGATTGCATTGGATGAGAAATGTGTGAAGCTAACTAAGGACCTACTAGAGAAGCCACCTTGTGCTTGTGATGTGATTGAGGAGAAGGGGGGAGAAGCCCCAGGGCAAGGTTGAGACGCTTAGCGACGTGAACTAGCGGCTAGCGAGAGGACTGTCCCTTCGAGTCGGTGTGCGTGCACAAGCCATTCTTCACTCTCTCGTTGGTTCTTCATCTGCTCCCTTACCTTCTGCTGTCTCTTCTTTCGGGAGTGCCAGTATCTTATGAACACTCTCGAGAGATTTGTAGGCGGTAAGAAGAAGCTTAATCTTATTCTAGACCAGTCCAAGATTTGCAAGTTCAATCAAGGTCTAGGATATGATTTCTATGAGGACATGAGGAAGCATCCACCTGCCGTGCTCAGACCCATAGCACCAGGTGTGATCGAGACCGAGCCCAGACCGAGAAAGTCCATTTCAAGTCAGCGGGCTATGTCGAGATTTACGATAAGAAGGTGATTTCACCGCTGCTTGACCTCTCGAAGGTGAAGCCTCCCGTCTGCTTCTACCTCTCGGAAGGTGAAGTATCACCGCACCTTCGCCGAAGGATGGACACACTGATCGATCGCTGCAGCGCGCGCCAAGATCGCGTAGAGACCGTGTTGAGTCTCTTGGCGTATTCGTGGTCGGCCCTGGACCTTGAGTGCACCTAAGACCAACACGAAGTCTAGGACTGTTGAGTGCAGGTTTGGGCAGCATCGAGGACTTGGTTTTTCGAGTCTTACGGTTTCGTCCTCATGCTGCTCTTGATCGTGACTTCCGCTGTCCCGAGGTACTTCTCGTTTCCCGTCGAGACAGCTACTCGCGGCGTGTTCACTGTTGTTGGTGCTCACTCGCTTGCCTATAGCGGCGGACCCGAAGAATGACTCTAGGTCTACTCGTGACCATCCGCTTTCCCGAGTGACGAGCGCGTAGGGTAGATAGAGGTCGATCGTGCTTGACTACTTCATCCGCTCGACGTGTTGTTCAAGATTGGGTGCGAAATCACTCTTGATTTACCTCGCATCGAGACTTTACTCTGCTTGACTCGAGTTCGCGGCGAGGAAGGGAAAGGTTTGGCTCGTAGACTCGGGTGTTCACGACATATGACCGGAGATTCCCGTTGGTTTTCTTCCCTTGCCCGTGCTCCAGGTGATGAGACGATCACCTTCGGAGACACTTCATCTGGGCGTGTCATCGCCAAAGGTACAGTGCGCATTAATGATTCTTTCATTTTGAAAGATGTTGCCTTGGTTAGTAAGCTGCGGTATAATTTGCTTTCGTTTCTCGACCACCGATGACGACTTTGAGGTGAGCTTTAAGAAAAACAAGTGCAAAATTCTTGATTCTTCGGGTAGTCTGGTTTGCGGGATTTCTCGTTTTGGAAGGATCTTTCGTGCTGATTTTTCTGAGTCTTCTGGTGATCCTCTCCGGTGTTTGGTTGCTTCTGAGTCCCACGACCTTTCTTTCTGGCATAGGAGACTTGGTCATATCGGATTTGACCATTTGACCCGAGTTAGCGGCCACGATCTCATTCGTGCTCTGCCGAAACTCAAGATGGTCAAAGATCTTGTTTGCACTCCATGCCGGCATGGCAAGATGGTTGCCGCTTCTCACCCTCCGGTCATAGTTACTATGACCGATGCACCGGGACAGCTGCTCCACATGGACACTGTTGGACCAACCCGAGTGCAGTCAGCAGGAGGGAAGTGGTATGTTCTTGTTGTGGTCGATGACTTCTCGAGGTATTCTTGGGTGTTTTTCTTAGCCTCGAAGGATGAGACGTTTTCACATTTTCGAGGACTTTTCAGTAGGCTTTCTGTTGAGCTCCCGGGTGCCTTACGAGCGATCCGCAGTGACAATGGCACGGAGTTCAAGAATTCCTACTTTGAGAGTTTCTGTGGTGAGACTGGTGTAGAGCATCAGTTCTCCTCTCCGCACGTCCCACAGCAAAATGACGTTGTGGAGAGAAAGAACCGTACCTTGGTCGAGATGGCCAGGACGATGCTTGATGAGTACTCTACACCGCGGAAGTTTTGGGCTGAGGCTATAGCCACCGCGTGCCATGTCTCAAATCGAGTTTTTCTTCGGGCACACTTGCACCGCACTTCTTATGAGTTGAGATATGGGCGAAAGCCCAGCGTCTATCATTTTCGTGTGTTTGGTTGCAAGTGCTTTATCTTGAAGTCCGGGAATCTAGACAAGTTCGAGTCACGATCTTGTGATGGTATCTTTCTAGGTTACTCGCCTTCTTCGCGGGCTTATAGGGTCTGGAACTGCGAGTCTAGCAAATTGGTAGAGACCTGTGAGGTGACCTTTGACGAGGCCAGTCCGGGGACTAGGCCTGATATCTCAGGTTCTTTAGAGCAGTCCGAGACCATCTTCGTGGATGACGAGGACGATGAAGATGAGGGTTGTCTACCCGATCCAGTCCCTTATCCACCCCTTGAGGTGTCGTCTTCCACCGCACCTCCAGGTGACCAGCCCATGCCTTCTGCTTCCTCTGGAGCTAGTGGCTCTGTTCCTACCTCGTCAGCTCACGAGGTAGAGGCCACTTCTTCATCTCATCCTGGACCTCCCCGACATATCTAGAAAAGGCATCCTTCTGAGCAGATGATTGGAGACCTGTTCGAGCGTGTTACCCGCTCAAAATCCGGCTTATCTCAATTCTGTCTCCATTCTGCTTTCATTGCCTCCTTTGAGCCCAAGAATGTTTCTCATGCTCTTTCCGATGAGTCTTGGGTCAATGCCATGCATGAGCAGCTAGAAAACTTCGAGAGAAACAAGGTCTGGTCGCTTGTCGAGCCCCGCGAGGTCACAATGTCATTGGGACTAAGTGGGTGTTCAAAACAAGCGAGCGAGGATGGAGTGGTTATTCAAACAAGGCTAGACGGTAGCTCGGGGTTCTCCCGTGTTGAGGGTCCAGATTTCGAGGAGACCTTTGCCCTCGTAGCTCGACTTGAGGCCATTAGAATTCGCTTGCCTTTGCAGCCTTCTAAGGGTTTCAAGCTGTACTGATGGACGTCAAGAGTGCCTTCCTTAATGGGTTCATTGAGGAAGAAGTCTATGTCAGACAGCCTCCTGGTTTCGAAAACCCCAAATACCCTAACCATGTCTTCAAGCTTTCCAAAGCATTGTATGGACTTAAGCAGGCCCCGAGAGCTTGGTATGAGAGGCTTAAGTCCTACTTGTTGAGTCATGGTTTCGAGATGGGTAGAGTAGACAAGATCTTGTTCATTCGCCGTCATGGCAATGACCTTCTACTCGTCCAGATCTATGTCGATGACATCATCTTTGGCGGCTCCTCGCATGCTCTCGTTTCCCAGTTTTCCGATGTCATGAGCTCGGAGTTTGAGATGAGCATGATGGGCGAGTTGAGCTTCTTCCTTGGTTTCCAAATTAAACAAACTCGGGAGGGTACCTTCTTGCATCAAGGCAAGTACACTCGAGACCTCCTGAAGCGCTTCGATATGAGTGATGGTAAGCCGGTGTCCACTCCAATGGCTACCTCGGCTTCACTCGACCTGATGAGGATGGCGAGCCAGTTGATCAGAAAGAGTATAGGAGTATGATCGGCTCCCTCTTGTACCTCAACGCCTTGAGACCGGACATACACTTTGTCTGTGTGTCTTTGTGCTCGGTTTGAGCTTCTCCTCGCGTATCTCACCGCCAAAGCGGTGAAACGCATTCTTGGCACCTTCGAGCTACCATTGACTATGGTATCCGGTACTCTTCCTCGTCCCGTCTTTCCTTAAGAGCCTTTTGGATGCAGACTTTGCCGGTGTAGGATAGATAGGAAGAGCACTTCGCACCGCCAGCTCATTGGCACTTCTCGTTTCACGGTCTTGAGGAAGCGATCAGGTGTGGCTCGATCCACCGCAGAGGCCGAGTACGTTGTCTGCAGCCGATTCTGTCGAGTCGGTGCTTTAGATGGTCTCGACCTGCGGGACTTTGGGTTAGTTATCGGCGGTGTTCCACTCTTTTGTGATAACACTTCTGCGATTAACATTGCTAAGAACCCAATGCAGCACTCTCGGACCAAGCATATTGATATTCGTTATCACTTCCTTAGAGACCATGTAGAGAAGGGCGATATAGTGCTCCGATTTGTGAGAGTGACCACCGGTTAGGTGACATCTTCACCAAGCCATTGGATAGTTCAAGATTTTCAGCCTCGAGGAGAGCTTGGGGTGGTTTGTCCTTATGGACTGTAGTGAGGGGGAGCTTTGGGCTTTACTGCTTTATTATATTGATTATGCTTCTGTCTCATTTCTGTTGCTTTGCACTTGGGGTGCATCGGGCTTAGTCCTTCTAGCATAGGTTAGAGTGCTTCTCTTGTCTAGTTGCTTAGACTTCTTACTCTTATCTTATGCTTCCAGGATGCTTCTTATTAGCTGTTTCTTATCTCACTAGATTGAGCTCACTCGCTTCTTGTAGGATCTAGCGAGGGTCGGGCCACCCTCGAGTAGACAGGGTACGTGTTTGCTCTCTAGTGTGTGGTTTACGGTCAGCTAATAGTCCTGGAGTCATATGGGGTAGATGAGAGTCTGTTTGAGCCATAGCTGTCTCTATATCTTATCTATACTTTAAGGACTGCCTGGTTGGTTTTCTTTGCCAGGTTCTCGTTTATTATTGCTTTGGTTCAGGGGGAGTTCATTCGGGAACTTCTGGAGCTTAATCTTGACTTAACTCTACTTGAACTTAACGCTGCATCATATGTTGAGGGGGAGTTGGATTTTATGCATTTTCAGCATTTAGCATTGTAATATAACTACATTGAGCCCTGTTTATTATCCTGTTTTGACATGTTTACAATGCTTTACACCTTGCCATGACTTGTGCTCTATTTGCTAGATTTATCATGACTTCATATGTGTAGACTAGCTTTTGCCATGATCGAGAAATTAAAGCGCTACTTGAATTAAAACTTGTCATGCTAGCTTTTGAGTTTAGTTTTTCTTGAGCTATCCCTTTATGATTCATGCCATGTCAAATAGATTGAGTAGAGCGTTGAATCTCTATTGAGCCTTAGATTGAGCTATTTTAGTCTCTTGATGTAGCATGAGGTAGTATAACATGTTTACAAAGCAAAATGATCTCTTTTGTGCGAAAAAACTGATTTCACCAATTCTTTCTCATGAGACGGCTTGCCATTGCACTGGGCATGAACTCAGGGGGAGTTTTGGATGACCTAGACTATCTTCTTAAGCTTCTTGCTTGGAGTAGTCGCATAAGGCTTGAGATCTAGCACATGAAAAAAAATTGGGTTGGAAACGACCATGAGCTTTAAAAAGACAATGTTTTTTGTGTTCAATTTGCTTAAGCTACAACAAGAACCATGTACTTAACCAATGTTTCAATCTTGAGCTTATAGCACTCTATTTGGACTCAATTGTAGCTTCTTAGTTCTGCTTAGCTTATTGACATGGCCTGCATCATCCTTGGATATCTCTAGTTAGACTTTGCTTATTGATGACTTGACATGCTCATAAAATGCATTACATTTCAGATCGTCATCTATGTGCTCTAGCTAGGATATACATATCTTGTCATGATCTAGATAGCTTTTTATTGAGTTATGACTTGGTGTAGTTCATTATGGTCATTATGGATAATTCTCATGGCTCTAAATGCTTAGAAATAATCAAACTTCAGTCATTTTCGTCCTTTGTCATGTCATATTCTCTGTTTTGCATCCTTGATGTGTTTATTGCCAAAAGGGGGAGAATAGCGGAGAAAAAGGCATTTGGGAACTTTCTAGAGCTTTGGAGAAAAATTTGCTCTTTCTGTTGTAGCTCTAGTGTTTCTTTGTCAACATGGTCATTAGCTTCCTTAATCTTCTTTGGACCATGTTTCACTATTTTTCATTTCAAGCAAACTCAATGTTTTTCAGGGTTTGTCAATATACTCATCAAGGGGGAGATTGAGAGACCATGTGGTCTAAATCCCAAGTTGGTGATGAGTAATTGACTTTGGTTTATGTGAGTCGAGTTTGGTTTGAGTGGTTCGGAGTCGAGTCGTTGCATGGCGCATTTGGGCTCCGTCGGACTTGGTCATTCCTGGTCATTTGGATTTAGGTTGCAAATTCAGATGATTCGACAGGTTTAGACTTCGGCATGAGTAAGTATGATGTGCTTATGCTATTTACGCTTTCATGTATCGAGCGGTGCTATTTGATGTATTTCTTGTTTGTGTGGCTGCAGGACGTCGAGGCGGAGTCGTGGCGAGACACGGTGGACCGGACTAGGCGCAGGTGGCGCTGAGGTCAGAACGGTCGGGAGGTGTCGAAGACGACGTGGACTCGAGGTGGTTGCGAGGCGTGCGAGGCAAGGAGCGCGGAAGCTTCCCGGAAGGTGCACGAGGGGCGAAACAGGAATTTTGTAAGGCTGCACAAGCGGGAGCAGGCTCCGTTGGATTTAGCGGGCGTAACGGGACGGAAACCCGTTAGCCGGAGGCTATAAATAGAGGTTGGTGGCTGCATGTCCACTTGAACACTTGGAGAGAAAATTAGGGTTTGCTAGAGTCAAAAGAGGCTTTGATGGCTTGCTTTGGCTTTAGGCTTTAGTGGGTGAGAGTGGTTGGAGAGGCATAGTGTGTTCCCTTTGTGTCTCCTTGCTTCTTCGATGCCTTCTAGTGTGTGTTCATCCTTCTCAAGCATGTATGGTTGAGGGTTCTTGAGTTTGAGAGGATGAGTTGAGAGCTTGTAATCTTTCATCTTGTATCAATCATGTATCTCTCTTCCTCTTGATCAATATGAGATGGCTTTGGTTGAATTTAATTGAGTCTCCTGTTCTCTGTTGCATATTCCCTTCAATGTCCATTTGGATGATTTCTTGACTTTTTGATTTTCGAGTTCTTTGTTGTTGGGGAGTGTCAAAATGGGTTGCTATGACATGGGTGATGCTCAAAAGCCACTTGGCTAGTTAACTCCAAGAGCAAACCAAGTTTTAATCTCAGATTTCAGTGTTGAGCCTCCTCTGTTCAGTTCTTGCAGTTCTAGGGTTTTTATGTTTCTTGAGTTTCCCTCCATAAGATGATCTGTTTTTTGGTCTGGAGACTCTCTTTGCTATTGCTATCCTAGCTGCAAAGTCTCATTTCCAAAGAGTGAAGGATGGAGGAGTAATTTGACCCTTTTTGGTTCAGCTCGTACATATTTTCAGAATTGTGTCTTTTTTAGGGTTTTGAGTTAAATCTTGTTTCCCTTTGCAAGTTGACTTGAAACTTAGTATCCAGAGTCTTAAGACTATCTATGAGATATCTGGAAAGTCTCATTAGCAAAGGATTTGAGACCATGGAGAAATTTGGGTTTTTGAGTGCTCCTCTCTGAATATTTTCAGCTTTCAGACCTTTCTTTATTTTGGGGCTGTTCTTAATTCCCTTTTCGAAAATTGACGAAACTTGGCATGCAGATTCCTATGGCTATTGAGTAGCTATCCTCAAAGTTTCGTGGCCAAAGATTCAAGGATTGGGTGGGAATTTAAATTTTTGTAGCTGCTGCCAGTAACTTTCAGTTTCTTGTGCAAATCTGAAATTCCTCATGTTGAGTTGGATTTTTGTGGTCTCTTAGGTTCCTTGGGCTGGTATAATCATTTCCTTGTTATACTGGACCAAGAGAACAAATGGAAGTCTCAATTCCTTTGGTTTTGTGAAGCTTCAAGCCTTATCTTCTGAAAAATCAGGTTTCTGGAATGTTTGCCCGAGGGACGGTCTGATTTGTGCTTGTCGTGGGTTGAGTTTTCTGAGAGTGTCGAGCGTCATTCACCCCCCTCTGTCGCTATTTCGGTCCAACACTTTATGTGGCAGTGACATTTGGTATATTGTCAAATCATGAGGCACACATTCTGTGATAGTCTACATTGCATGGAAAAGGACGATAACTTGCAATGCCCAATTGCGGCACTAACCGTGTCTGGATCGGACGGGTTAAGTCACCGGTGACCAACGTGTGTTGTGTGAATGGTCACAACGGCTTGAAAGCCGCCGCTCCTGGAACCCCGCCCAACCCACTTCGCCATGGGCTTGGTGATCCACTGATCCCCGTCGAACCCACTTCGGCCTGGTGGTCTGTCCTCGTTAGCGGACTCGAGCTAACGTGAATTGACCTGTTAACATTTCTTTGATTGGCACGACTTAATTTTATTTATTTATTTGAGTGAGAGGCACGTCCTAATTAAGACGTTCTAAATGATAAGTAGCGAGAAAGTGATACAACCTTACAGGGGTTCCGGAGAAAGGTAATGAAACCATGCATGCACCACCCACCGTTTCATGTCTTCTACAAAGGACGTCGCTTACAAGAATACAAGTGCCTAGCTATATGCGTACATTTTCTAAGCCCAACGACCACAAGGTATGGTTGTGTGGATAAAACGTTCCGAGAATTCCACATCCTTGCTTATTGCTACTTTCCAAAGTTTGTCAACTCGTGTGGAAAACGCCTAGACAGATCAAGTAACAACTAGCAATATACTCATGCTACTGTACCATTTTCTTCATTTAGTGGCGCATATGGCTCCAGTGCTCTTTATCAGGATTAGCCATGTATCTACTAATAACACTCAAAGAACATACAATGGCATTCATAAGTGAACCAACCGCATTTAGCATATAGAACTCTAGACATATAGTCAATTTCACCATCTGACTATGGACATAATTATAAATAAAGTCTGAAATATGCAGCTAAAGTAGTACTCAAAGGTTTGGCTTGATGCATATTAAAGCTTCGAAGGACCTTTTCAGTATACCCCTGCTGATTTAGGTGCAACTTGTCAAATTGTCTCTTTTTGCTACACTTAAGACTTTTATCTCAAATTCACTACTCAATTGTGCTTTCAGTTTTAATATTTTTGTCTTATCTTTTGTGGTAATTAACATATCATCATCTGTGATAGTCAACATTGCATGGAAAAGGACGATAACTTGCAATGCCCAATTGCGGCACTGCCTGTGTCTGGATCGGACGGGTCAAGTCACCGGCAACCAACGTGTGTTGTGAATGGTGCGCCACGCACAGCAGCTTGAAAGCTACCGCTCATTTGTCACTGTACCGAAGTGGAACAATGTAATATATACCTTGATTCCTTACTGGACTGCAATCACGACTTCACACATGTGCAAAAAATAATCAATAGGTAAACTCATTTCATCCATAAATAACTCTATATACCCTTCATTTGCAATGGCTGAGGCTAACATTTTTGAATCATGTAGATCGTTCGAGGTGGACGTTGGTAGAGGAGGGAGACACATGGAAGTGAGCTTCACACTATGACATTTGACGAAGTTCCCGGTACCCGCTGCTACGCAATAGTCCTATATCACACTTCATAATGATGCATCTCAAACTGAACAAACCTACATACATAATTCTATTTTTGCAGTGGCACCAGCACCTACATGATAACGTATGTGGATTCTACATTTGCTACCATATGCAAGAAATCATGAGTGCTGGGCCCAAGGATCTAGAGATTTACACACACACATATATATACACACACATTTATATACAAACATACTTATAGATACATACATACATATACATACATATATACATACATACATACGTACATACATACATACGTACATGCACATACGTACATACATACGTACATACACACACACATACATATACATATACATATATACACACACACACACACACACACACACACACACACACACACACACACACACACACACACACACACACACACACACACACACACACACACACACACACACACACATATATATATATATATATATATATATATATATATATATATATATATATATATTATGATTTTACCCTTACTAGCGACAGGACAATAAAATTGTTTCATGGACAATCCATATGGATGAACTATCCGATATTCGAGGACGACTCGTCATTTTCTTAATGATGGAGATCATTAACTGAAAAGGAGAGTTTCATTCGGAAGGGGATGAATAAAATCTGTCATGTTTAGCGAGAAATAATGATTTTTTACTGTATCTATAAACATGTTGTGGCTCCATTATCACAATTCATATGTAATTAATTTGTAAATTTGTGTATTTGTGATATATGCATCTATTTGTGATCGATATCTGTCATATCTGTGTATTATGTGATATCTGTATATTTGCATGATTTTAGAGGATATAGCTAGCATAACATGATATTAGCCGAAAAACAGAAAAAATTTAGGTGTACAACAAACTATCATAGACGGTTTTGTGGTATAAACTGTCTGTTATGGCTGACTATCACAGATAGCTATGACTAAAATCTGTCTGTGATATGTATGACATCACATACGGTTCTATTTACTAATTGTCTGTGATAGTCAAAGCTGTATGTGATGGCCAACATATCATAGATGGATTTTAGTCGAAGCCATAAATGATAATCGGCATTTATATACGGTTATTTATACAAGCCGTCTGTGTTATGATTTATCATAGATGGCTCACAAATTGTCTATGATAATCTCTTGTTATTGTAGACGTAAAAATTCAGACAGTTCAGAAATCGTCTGTGTTGATGGTTAAGAACTATCTGTGATGATTCTTTATGTGGTAGTGACATTTGCTATATTGTCAAATCATGAGAGGCACACATTCTGTGATAGCCTACATTGGATGGAAAAGGACGATAACTTGCAATACCCAATTGCGGCACTGCCCGTGTCTGGATCGGACGGGTCAAGTCACCGGCGACCAACGTGTGTTGTGAATGGTGCGCCACGCACAACGGCTTGAAAACCGCCGCTCCTGGAAACCCCGCCCAACCCACTTCGCCATGGGCTTGATGATCCACTGATCCCCGTCCATTTCTTTGATTGGCACGACTTAATTTTATTTATTTATTTGAGTGAGAGACACGTCCTAATTAAGAGCAAGTTTAATAAGGCTGACTGTGCTAGCTATAAGGGAATCCATGTCAGCATAATCCTATGTGGAGGGGAGAGAAAAGGAGAGAGAGAGCCAAGCCGGCTCCCATGCAAGAGTCAGGCTATAGCACAGAAAAAGAGGCGTTATCCATGCATGTACCAATAGAACTAACTGCTATACCTATGCATGTATTAAATTATCAATACTTATGTATGTATTAAATGATTGAGAGCTCTTGTGGAGACAACTTATAGCCAGCTTATTGTATGAGTTAGCTGTATTATTATCTTTTGATGACATGAAAATGTATTAGAGGTAGCAGCTATCTATACTATTAAACTTGCTCTAAGACGTTCTAAATGATAAGTAGCGAGAAAGTGATACAACCTTCCAGGGGTTCCGGAAAAAGGTAATGAAACCATGCATGCTCCACCTACCATTCCTTGTCTTCTACTTTAAAGGACGTCGCTTACAACTGCCTAGCTAGATGCGTACATTTTCTCCAAAAAGCTGACTATACGAGTCCATATCGATCGTCACCTTCCTGCTACATGCAGCTAATCCTCGTCGGGACAAGCCCTACGACCACAAGGTACGGTTATGTGGATAAAACGTTCCGCGAACTCCACATCCTTGCTTATTGCTACTTTCCAAAGTTTGTCAACTCGTGTGGAAAACGCCTAGACAGATCAAGTAACAACTAGCAATATACTCATGTACTGTACCATTTTCTTCATTTAGTGGCGCATATGGCTCTAGTGCTCTTTATCAGGATTAGCCATGTATCTACTAATTAACAACACTCAGAGAACATACAATGATATTCATAAGTGAACCAACCGCATTTAGCATATGAAACTCTACACATATAGTCAATTTCATCATCTGACTGTGGACATAACTATGAATAAAGTCTGGAATATACAACTAAAGTAGTACTCAAAGGTCTGGCTTCATGCATATTAAAGCTTCGAAGGACCTTTTCAGTATACCCCTGCTGACTTAGGTGTAACTTGTCAAACTGTCTCTTTTTGCTACACCTAAATCTTTTATCTCAAATTCACTACTCAATTGTGCTTTCAGCTTTAATATTTTTGTCTTATTTTTTGTAGCAATTAACATATCATTAACATAAAGAATCAAATATATAGCTAAACCATTAACAATTTTTAGATAAATACAGCCATCATAATTTGATTTTTTTTTTAATTTTAAGATATTATAAAAGAGTCAAATCTCTTATTCCACTGCCTAGGTGATTGTTTTAAGTCATAAAAAGATTTCTTTAACATACAAATAAGGTTCTCCTTTCATACAACAACAAAACTACCGCCGGAGTCCTTCACTACTACAAACCGTCCTTTCGTCATCATCAACACCATCATGAAACAGAATTTGGATCACATAATCAACAGTTATATTGATACGCTGCTAGAACAATCATCAAAACCAGCTCCTTCCATAAGGTGTGAGACCAAGGTTTCTCAGCTGAAATGGACTCCGCCGGAGAACTAGGTTTTGCTTAATGTTGATGCCGCACTTTATGGAAACTCAGGAAGCTCGGGGAAAGGCACGATGATTCGGAACCACAATGGTGAATTTGTGGCTGCTTGGCATGGTTTCGAATGCCACCGAGCAAGAAATAGATGAAACAATTGCCATCAGATTAGCACTAGCTTTCTCCATGGAGCAAGGTCGCCACAGTAGTGATGATTGCGTCGGATTGTTATTCTATCATCAAGTTGAAGGACAAGGATGACTGGTCGCACACTAGCACATAGGATTTACCGCTTTTGACCCTGATCAACTCGGCTTCGGCTTCTGGCTTCTGGTTTATTTTTTACTATTCATAAGTTTCGTCTTTTTCTGAACTTTTGGCTTTTTGTTGAGCTTTTTTACCGATTCTTTTTTTTCCCGTATTTGTTTGTATTATACGCAATGGGCTAACATATTTTTTATATTTTTAATTTTTTTAAATTTAATTATGCTAAATAAGCCTCTGTCAGCTACAGTGCTTTTTTCAGCTAGCTACAGTGTTTTCAACCATAAGCCATAAGCTTTTCAGCCGAACCGATCACCACCTTTGTTTTTTAAGGAAACACATGAGTTATCACTCAGGACATCAAATGGAGTGCTTCGCCCCCTTTCTCTTAACTCTGTTTTGTTCATGTTAAACGTTTTTGTAATGAAGCAGCTCATGTACCAGTAAAATTCTTTGGACTCTTTAATGGGTCAATATGCGATGCATGAGGCTCCAGAGTGTATCCGAGCCATCATGTTAGACCATATAGCTAGATCTAAAATATTTATAATGATAATTAATTGACAATATTATTTATTAATGTTATTTAAAGCGTGTGATATGTGTGGACTTATATCGATCAAGTTGGAAAAAGTGCTTTGGTCTTTGCATATGCAGAGTAACTCGGAGGCGATCGTTGTCTACAACGAGGACTGGGAGATGGTTTGGCGCGAAGTCAAAGTCCAGAGGGTCGAGGATGTTGGAGGAAGCAATCAGGCTTGAGTTGGAGCGTATGGAGATCAAAGATGGATGATGCGTGTTAGAGCTACGGAGATGCGGTCCGAAAGCTACAATATGTGACAATTTTGGATTGTCCAAAATTTGGGTCCTGTGACAAAAGTTGAAAACCCCATGTTAAATAAGGGTTTCAGGTCCCTTATTTGTCGGAATTAGATAAGAACTCATGATCTTAGGGATAAGATCATGGTTTGAGCACTAAACTATAAATAGAGATGGGGTTAGATGTTAACCCGAAGGTTGGACAGGTGTAATTTTCATGATAGCGTTAGAGAGATGTCAGGAGTGCACTTTATAGCCATAAATATGATGATTCAATAATAAAAATTAGATCTATTTGAAGGAAAAAAAGATGATGGTGTCTTGGCCAGCATGCCTCATCAAATGGTCTCGCACGTGTTCGTCTGGCAATCGATATTTTTCCCTTCTCCGTGCACAGTCACTTTATCGCACATGCGTTGTCGTCTCACGTGGCATCTCCGAATGAAATCAATGTTTTCTGATTTTTTTCTGTTGCTAAAACTAATGGCGAAAGCGACATGTCTGATTTTTTTTGGTTGCTATAGTATGAAATATTGTAGCTATAGTATTCCGCTACAATACTGAGGAAAAAATATTTTTTGCTGTATTTTGTTTTTGTGTACTCTCTGTGTTGGTATGGCAAGTCGGACAATCAGAATATAGTAGATTTAAGAAAAAAGTTTCCGCTATGGATATAATCATTCACCCCTTCTCTGATTACCATCGACGATCCTACAAGCAGTATCAGAAAAAGTTGCAATGGCATCAGATCGAGATTATTTGTAACACCCTAGCTTAAGAAAAGCCCAACATGTCACTCACCACCTCTACCACTACCAATTTTAAACAACAAACAAGTTAACATAACACAAGATAATAAGAACGGTATACAATAATAATTTAAGGATAAGTTTCAGCAACATCAAACAACATAATTTTAAAACATAACATGGACCAAATAAATACTATGACTATCAATATTAAGGACAACTAAGCATCACAACATCTTGCAATATGGTGAATCAAAGATACTAAAGGTAACCACAAGTTAACCAATTACTACAATGGTTGGAACTAAATTGTTCTTATCTAAAGTTGACGCAAAGTGAAGCGAAAACTAAATAATGAAGGAATCTATTTGCTACTCCCTTCTCATGCATGTCGTCATCATCACTCACCTAAAAACAACAAAGAGGCAAGGGTGAGTCCATGACTTCTCAAGTACAAAGTAGAATAATATACAAGGTAGCAACATTTTTACATTTCATCTCAACCTTCATTATCTCACTTTCAAATTCTCTTTTCCATTCAGTTACATGCATATTCCATTTCTTTCTGATTCTTTTCTCATGAATGCAATGCTCAAACTCAACGCCTTCTTCTGCATATACCGGTATAGTTAGGTGTTCACCCGTCGATAACACACCTTTGCTCTGTCCTTTTTCATACAGGATTGCCTTGTCATTTTTCATACAAGGTCTCAATCCAAATCATTATCTCCACTAGACCCTGTCCTCTTTCATACAGAGTTGCCATGTTCTATTTCATACAGGGTCTCAGCACATCAATATGAATCATGAATACAAAGAGAGACCATGTGGAGGTGTCCCCGGAAAGTTTGAGTTTGATTTGGTTGGTTCGAGCCAAGTCGGTGTGTGGCGCAGTCTAGTTCGGTTGGACTTGGTCGAATTGTCGGACGTGCTTAGTGTAACACCCCATTTTCAAAACCTGGCGTATTGTAAAATTCAAATGTATGTTAATGAAATTTTAAAAGCTTTTGTTCTCAGTTGGCTATTCTTTTGCTTCCAATTATATATATGTGTATATGTGTATATTCTAGAAAATGCAAAAGTCCTTTAAAATGAAAACCTTGCTCCATCTCCAGGGGAGAAAATCAAGTTAATCTGATAAAATCTAAAATATGAAATGTATCTCAAAAATTAAAGAGTTTAGGAATTTGAAATATGCCTTAATATGTTAAAGAGAGGAGAAAATATATATGTAAATATTATTAAAAGCGATTTATATTCCAGCCAATCCAGGCCATCCATTTCCTCCTCCATGCTATTCCAGGCTTCCAGCCCCCTCCCATTCTTCTCTTCTTTGTGATGGCAGAATTTTTCCCTCCTCCAACATGGCTCCAACGCTTCCTCTGATTTTGTCGCCATTCGCCACCTACTTCGTCGGCGATTGAATGCGCTGTCAGCCCTCGTCTTCAGCACCCCTCCTCGCCATCAGCGCCCAGCAGTGGCAGCGTCTCCCATCACCTCCCGCGCGTCCCCGAATGCTTAGGCCTGCGCCGGCTGTGCGCCACTGCCATACGCCAAGAATCGCAGTGGTCCTCCTCTGCCATCGGACACGTTCGCGTGCAGCAGGCCTGCACGGCTCTGGCGCCCCGCTTGCCTGCAACACGCCGTCGTGTTCCCCCTTGGCGCCCAGCCTCCTTTCCCGGCTTCCATAAAGAGCTCTGAGCCTCGCGCCACACACATCCCCGAGGCGCGCCCAAGAACGCCGAGCTCACCATCGCCTCCCCTGCAGTGCGAGCGCCCCCGGCAATCCCCGTCGTTGAGCATCTCCGGTCACCGCCGGAACCCTTGAGCCTTTCCCCTATGCTCGCCACTACCCCTCTCCTCTCCGCCGGCGACCGCCTCTCTCTCTACGCAGCCGCGGCGACGTTCTTCATCTCCAACGCCGCGCCGCCCCGCCGGTGGAGCGCCGCGCATCGCCCCACCCACCGCGACGTGAGGCAGCTCCAAGGCACCCCGACACACCCTTACCTGGCCGCACCCGCCGCCCTCTCCAGCAAGCCGCCGCCGTCTCCTCTTCACCGCCGAGCCCATCCCGCCGCCAGCCGCACCGCTTCACCCGCCACCGCCAGTCACGTGAGCTCATGGACGCCACATATGCTCCCATGGCGAGCTATTGAACTCTACGCCCGAGTCGCGGCGCCAACTCCCTCGCTCCGCCGCCGCACCGCTGCCGCCTCGGCCCGGCCAAGTCCGGCCGGCTCGGCCGAGTTCCTCCTCCCCGAGGCGCGCACCGGTTGGGCGACCTGTTTGGCCGGGCGCCGCCGCCTCGGGTCCTCCGCCGCCGGCGGCGCGCTCTCCTTTCTCTGCGCGCCGGGAGGAGCTAGAACAAAGGAGCCTACAGTGCAATGATGTGCTAACTAAATACCTGTCCTAACCAGCCATTTAATCATGTTTTAAGCCGACCAAGTGAAGGTCATTAATATTGCTAATTAAGGCCCACTGTCCGCAATGCATTTCCTTATTTTTCGAATTTTCCAGGATATAAGACTTTGAAATGCTATAACTTTTAAACCATAACTCCGAATTAAATGAAACCAACTTCTAAATTTTTCTAAAATCAAGACCTGTCTAATGGTTCTGGTTTCGTTCAATTTTGAGTTCATTTGAGTTGTTTTTATTTTATTTGGTTCTTATTCGCCTCGCTTTCTCATGTTGCCTTTTCCGGTTTCTCCCGTCCGAGTAGAGTTCGACGACGCGAACGAGACCCCGCTTGAAGCAGCACAAGACCCCCAAGCTTTCGATCCAAAGTAGTCAATACTTTGATCATGGTGCGCTATATTTCATGTGAAACTATGTTCATTTAAATTATGAAAATCTGCATGCTTTACTTTATAAGCAAATGTATGTCACTCTTAAGGTAGCTAATAACCTGTATCCACCTCATAACGATATACCCCACTAGTAACATTGAACTACTCGATCATTTGTCGCCTAGGTATAAACTATAGCTAAGATAGTTATAAGTCATATTATCGCCATGTCTGGTCTTGTTTAATCCAGGCCTTAGTAGCCCTCGATAATCATTCTTTAGTCATGGAAACTAGTTTTGGGTCACCATGGGATGTACGTACTGAGTATTTATGTTAAAATGTGTTATGCTTCTCAAAACCCTGAAAATTGCTAAACTGTTTGGGCGGATGGTAAGAGTGGTGGGTGTGGATGTAACACAGGGGATTGTGGAATGACCGCCCGAACAACCTAAGGACTTAATCCTGTGTGGACCCTCCGTGTATAACCGTACAACCACATGCTGGCAAAGTGTAGGCTTGGCTGACTAATTTACTAGACCCTTGAAGTCATCTCACGGGTAGGGGAAAGAAGGGATTGTGCAAGAGGAATAAACATCCGACTTGAATGGGACACCGAGTAAAGGTGATGATCACCAGCTGCGCTAGACGTTGTGGAGAGTGGAGTCCAGCTGCGTTAGACGTTGTGGTGGATCTTTCCGCACAACTTATGGGACCTTCTTCGGGAAGGGTAAGCCCATATGGGTGAGATGACGATAGGGCGAGGTATTGTAAAGGCCTCGTGATGATCTCTCGATCCACATGGCAAAGGAATCATGTGGACTCATCGAGCTGATAGTCTCTGTGGGTAAAGATGTACAACCTCCGCAGAGTGTTTTAAACTATTCGAATAGCCGTGCCTACGGTCAAGGGCAGACATGGAAATCTTCCTCAGTTAGTTCTATTTAAAAACTAATGTGGGTGGGGAGAAACCGCTGCTTGATGTAACTCGACTTTGGTAATTTGTCCCGGAGGGATGTACTCCAGTGTTGGTATTAAGGTGGATGTAACCTGCTTTGGTAATTTGTCCCGGAGGGATGTACTCAGTTGTTGGAATTAAGGTGGATGTAACTCGCTATGCAAAAATGTTAGTAATTGGTGGATGTAACCATAAAATATGGTGGATGTAACCATAAAATTTGGAATTGGAAACTACCCGCTTTATTGCACACTTTCGTATTTAAATCATAAGTTCTTGAAAAATGCTAAGTCATAGAGATTTTATGTTATGGTATTTCCAAATGTCGCTTTATGCAAATAAAAGAACTGAGCCTCCCTTGAATAGCCTTGCATCTATAATTATATGCATTCTGTGTTGGCTCATGAGCACGGTTGTTTGTGCTCAAACTCGCTCTTAACCCCCTTTCGTAAGATGTGATTCAAGAGCATTACGCTTATCATGAGGATCGGGATGCCAAGGAAATGAAGATGGTGGTTATTAGAATAGGCTTCGTAGTCTTGCCTCTCGCCTCGCAGTTGACCACCTAGTCTTGGCGGGTGCCTTCGTTATTAGTCGTCCCCGACACAGCGTTGGTACTGGTTGTCCCGCCGCTTGCCTGTGGTGAGTTGTGCCTCTACGCTATGTACGCTCGCTTCCGCTTTTATGTATTGTAAGACATTTGGCTTTGACGGCTCTATTGTAACCACTGCCCGACGTGGTCTATTTGAACTCGTATTGTAATGTATGAATTTATCGTATGAAATGATGCAGCGATGTATCTGTGAGCATTATCTACTGATCCAGGGAATAATGCAATGTTATCACAAAGGATTCCAGGTATTAAACTTGGGGTCCGACAGAGCTGGTATCAGAGCATACGACTGTAGAAACCTTAGTTAGACTGGTCACGATTTAAGGTCTGAGCCCTTTTTACAAAATCTATGTAAAACTTTTGCAATAATATAGCGTAGTACTGCTTTACTCAACTCTCTTAGTTTCTATACTCACCCAAAATTTCTTTTGTATTTTCATCTGTCCTAATCTATTGGTGTTCAAAATTTTTAGATGGCCGGAGCTGCACCAGTTGGTCCATGGGATCACATCTCCCATGGGGAAAGCGAAGGAGGGTTCGCCGAGATCCTCGCGGTCGACCCCACCCTCGGTCCCCTGAGGTGGACTAATGTAGGTTAGACAAAGAGTATTGTCTAGGCGGTCTTTTGTTGGTGTGTATGCACACTTCCCCAGATGTATCCCCCTTATGTACCCAGTTAGTAGACGTTGTGTATGCGGTGTCATGACTTGTGTAAGCCGTATGCTGTGCACGGCTGTCATGTAATACCTAACCCCCCCTAATGTAATGAATTATCGTAGGCATAATGCCTTGTGTTTTAATTGCTTCTCTTTTGTTTGGTTTTATGTTGTGCCATTAGGGGGCTAGCAAACCTTCATATATGTCTTTCCTTCTTTCTTTTAGTCTCTAAAACGGCTCTAGATTGTTCCAGATGGCTCCCAGGAGGGCTGCTGCTCGTGGTAGAGGCCGAGCCCCAAGGGCCGCAGCTCGTGGAAGAGGCCAAGGCAGAGGCTATGGTTTGAACCTGCCGCCACCACCTCCAAGACCACCAACCATGGCACAAGTATTAGCACAAAGAAACACAGATCCTTCAGCAATGCTATCCACCAAAGAAGCCAATGCAATTGGTCGCAACTCCATCTTATCTCGACTTCTTGAGAACCCACCAATGACTTTCTCCTCGCTAATGAACCCTTAGAAGTCGAAGATTGGCTACGTGATACCGAGAAAAAGCTCAAACTTGCCTGTGTAATCAAGAAGACAAGGTAGACTTCACGCTCATCACTTAAAGGTGCTGCAGCGGCATGGTGGGAAAACTACCTCACTTTGTCGTGGAAAGAAGAAACCAGAGGCAACAAAATCGATGAAGAGGAAGAACAAGAAGAAGAAGGGGAAGCAGAGGAGGAAGGAGTAGGAGCTGCCGATCCAGCAGACGATCAGCAGGAAGAGCAGGAAGACGAAGAGAACCACAATGAAGATGAAGCAGAGTCGCAGTGAGCGAACCACCATCACTTGGCTGAGTTTAAGATCGCTTTAGGGCGTAACTTTGTCCCAAAGAGCATCATGAGGATGAAAAGAACGAGTTTAGAAACTTGAAGCAAGGAAATATGTCTGTCTTGGAGTATCTCACACGCTTCAACCAGCTAGTTCGCTATGCCTCACGGACGAGCCAATCAAGAAGAGAAGATTGATCGACTCCTAGAAGGGATGCATGAGGAGATGCGAGCACGCTGATTCTCGCATGACCATTCCAGCTTCCATCACTTGGTGAATAAGGCTCTCATCCCGGAGAATGAAAGGAAAATTTTGGAGACCAAGAGGAAGAGGAAGTGGACAGTTCAACGACCTCGTAACGCTTCCACCCCAAATCAAGATACCAAGGCACTCATCTTTTCGCCAGTGACAACACCAAAGACTCCAGCTCCATTCCAAACACCACGCCCCAACAACAAAGTGGGATTCAGTGGCCCGTCCCATAGGGCAGCCTTCCGCAACCAACCCACCCGCAAACCTTCACCGCCTGGGCTATGAACAAAGGGCATTTCCAACCAAAGGCCTCAGACGCTAAGCTACACCAGTGGAAGTTTAATCTCGAATCTCTTCATCCCGAGTTCATCGTCAACATCAAACAAGAATTATCGTGCACCTCAAGCATCAAGGACAGCGTCGGCTCCACACCATGGCCGTGTCAACCACGCCACCGCAGAAGATGCTCAAAATGCCACCGAGTACTTATGGGTATGTTCTCTGTTAAGTCGATACCGCACAAGTTCTGCTTTGACTCGTGCTGCTCGCATTCTTTTGTTTCGGGAATTTGTTGAAAAGGTTGTTGCCAACCTTTAGACTAAAGAAACCTGTGGTACTTAGTTCCCAGAGGACCCTTAATCGCTACTCTAGTTAGCCCAAGGGTAGAAGTCACCATGGAGGATTGTGATTTTCCAGCAGACTGTTGATCTTGCCATCTCGCACCTTGGACATCATCCTAGGGATGGATCGCTAGCAAAGAATCAAGGATTGTTAGACTGCAAATAGGAAAGTAATACTCACCAAGGCCTCTGGGAAAACATAAAGTTAGTGTGGATCGCCCCTCTTGGACGCGTAATCCATCACCTTGAAGAAAAGGTATTAGAAGAAACACCAGTAGTCCAGGATTACCCAGAAGTCTTCCCAGAAGAGCTACCAGGCATGCCGCCAGATAGGGAGATAGAATTTGTGATTAACCTAAAACCCGGACTGCTCCAATTGCTAAAAGACCGTACCGAATGGCAGTAGATGAACTTGAGGAGTTAAAGACACAAATTGAGGATCTCCAAGCCAAAGGATTCATTAGACCCAGCTCATCTCCATGGGGTTCCCCTGTGCTATTTGTCAGAAAGAAGGATGGCTCTGCCAGATTATGTGTAGATTACAGAGCCCTTAATGAAGTAACCATCAAGAATAAATATCCCTTGCCTCGAATAGATGACCTGTTTGACCAACTATCTGGGGCTACCGTCTTCTCTAAAATAGATTTAAGGTCAGGGTATCATCAACTCAAGATCAGGGTAGAAGATATCCCTAAGACAGCTTTTACTACCCGGTATGGCCTATTCGAATATACAGTCATGTCGTTTGGATTAACCAATGCCCCAGCTTATTTCATGAACCTAATGAACAAAGTCTTTATGGAATACCTGGACAAATTTGTGGTCGTATTCATAGACGACATCCTGATCTACTCTAAGACCACCAAAGAACACGAGGAACACCTGCGGATAGTCCTCAAAACACTTAAGAGGCACCAGTTGTATGCCAAATATAGCAAATGTGAATTTTGGTTGCGTGAAGTTAGTTTCCTTGGGCACATCATATCCGCAGGAGGAGTAGCAGTTGACCCCTCTAAAGTAAAGGCAGTCCTAGGATGGAAGCAGCCCACCTCAGTCACCGAAGTGCGTAGTTTTCTGGGTCTAGCCGGATACTACAGACGCTTCATAGAAGGCTTTTCCAAAATAGCTAGACCAATGACAAACTTACTCAAGAAAGAGAAAAAGTATGAGTGGACAAAAGCATGTGAAAAGAGTTTTCAAGAATTAAAGCAAAATTGACCACACTCTGTGTTAGTCCCGCCAGATATACACAAGGATTTTGAAGTATATTGTGATGCATCTCGCCAAGGCCTAGGTCAGGTGCTCATGCAAGGAGGAAAGGTTGTAGCATATGCCTCCAGACAACTTCTCCCCATGAAGATAACTACCCAACTCATGATTTGGAGTTAGCCTCTGTGAGTGCACGCCTTAAAAATTTGGCGACACTATTTGATTGGAAATCATCTGTGACATTTATACGGACCATAAGAGCCTCAAGTATATTTTCACTCAAGCCGACCTCAATTTAAGACAAAGAAGATGGTTGGAGTTAATTAAGGACTACAATTTGGACGCCCACTATCATCCCTAAAAGCTAATGTAGTAGCCGATGCCTAAGTCGCAAACCGCATTGCAACAACCTCATGGTGAGAGAATTGCAACCCGAGCTCTGCAGAGAATTTGAAGCCCTTAACTGAAATAGTAGAGCATGGTACTCTAGCTACCATGGAAGTGCAACCAACTCTTGAAGAACAAATCAAGGCAGCCTGTATGGACACCTGGAGTTCGAAGTTCAAAAGTCTCATGACCTGTGGAAAGCCCCTAAAATGATAGAAGATAAACAAGGAATTCTATGGTATGGAAAACGAATTTTGTTCCCCACCGTAGGACCTCAAAGACTGCTACTCAAGGAAGCACATAGCTCGCTTATACTCTACACCTGTAGCACTAAAATGTATCAAGAAATGAAGACATTGTATTGGTGGCCTCGCATGAAGCGAGATATTGCTGAATATGTAGCTTTGCAGTGACGTATGCCGAGAAGGTCAAAGCTGAACATCGAGACCCGCCGACTTCTTCAACCTCTGCAAATCCTCGGTGGAAATGGGAAGAAGTGGAATGGATTTCATAACTGGTTTACCCCGCACTAAATCGGGATATGATTCTATATGGGTAATAGTTGATAGATTGACCAAAGTTGCCCACTTTATTTCTCAGAAAGACCAACTACAAGGGAGACAGACTGGCCGAATTATACATGGCTCGCGTTGTATGTCTACATGGTGTACCTAAAAGGATAGTCTCAGATCGGGGTTCTCAATTCACCTCGCATTTCTCGGCCAGTTTGCACGATGCTTTAGGAACCCATCTAGCATTTAGTACTGCATACCACCCCCAAACAGATGGACAGACCGAGAGAATAAATCAAATTTTGGAAGATATGCTACGCGCATGTGCTCTAGAGTTCACCTCGATTGGGAGAAATGTTTACCCTATGCGAATTTGCCTACAATAATAGCTATCAGTCAAGCCTCAAGATGTCACCTTTGAAGCCCTTTATGGACGTAAATGTAGAACCCTCTACACCGGGTCGAAGCAGGAGAAGGGTATATTTTGGACCCGATACTCAAGCGTGCAGAGGAAAAGTTCGCTTAATCGGGATCGCCATTACAAGCGGCCCAATCTAGACAAAAGAGCTATGCCGATAATCGCCGTGAGAGAATTGACATTCCAAGTTGGAGATCATGTATACCTTAAAGTGTCACCCTCCGAGGAATTCGCAGATTCAAGGTGAAAGGCAAGCTTGTTCCACGATACATAGGGCCATTCCTATTATTGCCAAGTGTGGAGAAGTTGCATACCGATTGGAGTTACCAATGAGTTTGTCCGATGTGCACAATGTATTTCATGTTTCCCAACTCAAAAGTGTCTCGAGTTCCCAAGAGCGGACTCCTGGAAACCATTGAACTACAGTCAGACCTGTCTTACCCGGAGCATCCGATCAAAATTCTTGACACTATGGAAAAGAAAACCAGACGCCAGATTATTCGTCTCTGCAAAGTTCAGTGGAGCAACCACTCCGAGCGAGAAGTGACCTGGGAGCGAGAGGATCAACTTAGAGCCGACTTCCCCTTTCTTTTCCAAGAATAGCAGAATCTCGGGGTCGAGATTCATTTTAAGGGGGGTGGGATCTGTAACACCCCATTTTCAAAACCTGGTGTATTGTAAAATTCAAATGTATGTTAATGAAATTTTAAAAGCTTTTGTTCTCAGTTGGCTATTCTTTTGCTTCCAATTATATATATGTGTATATGTGTATATTCTAGAAAATGCAAAAGTCCTTTAAAATGAAAACCTTGCTCCATCTCCAGGGGAGAAAATCAAGTTAATCTGATAAAATCTAAAATATGAAATGTATCTCAAAAATTAAAGAGTTTAGGAATTTGAAATATGCCTTAATATGTTAAAGAGAGGAGAAAATATATATGTAAATATTATTAAAAGCGATTTATATTCCAGCCAATCCAGGCCATCCATTTCCTCCTCCATGCTATTCCAGGCTTCCAGCCCCCTCCCATTCTTCTCTTCTTTGTGATGGCAGAATTTTTCCCTCCTCCAACATGGCTCCAACGCTTCCTCTGATTTTGTCGCCATTCGCCACCTACTTCGTCGGCGATTGAATGCGCTCGCCCTCGCCTTCAACACCGCCTCGCCATCGCCCAGCGATGGCGCGTCTCCGTCACCTCCCGCGCCCCGAATGCTTAGGCTGCGCCGGCCGTGCGCCATCGCCATACGCCAAGAATCGCTGTGGTCCTCCTGCGCCATCGGACACGTTCGCGCAGCAAGCAGCTCGCACGGCTCGGCGCCCGCTTGCTCGCAACACGCCGCCGTGTTCCCCTTGGCGCCAGCCTCCTTTCCCGCTTCCATAAAGAGCTCGAGCTCGCGCCACACACATCCCCGAGGCGCGCCAAGAACGCCGAGCTCACCATCGCCTCCCTGCAGTCACGGCGCCCCGGCAATCCCGTCGTTGAGCATCTCCGGTCACCGCTGAACCCTTGAGCCTTTCCCTATGCTCGCCACTACCCCCTCTCCTCTCCGCCGGCGACCGCCCTCTCTCTACGCGAGCCGCGGCGACGTTCTTCATCTCCAACGCCGGCGTCGGCCCTGTCGGTGGAGCGCCGCATCACGCCCACCCACCGCGACGTGAGGCAGCCCAAGGCACCCCTGACACACCTTACCTCGGCCGCACCCGCCGCTTTCTCCAAAGCGCGCCGTCTCCTCTTCACCGCCGAGCCTATCTCGCCGCCAGCCGCACCGCTTCACTCCGCCATCGCCAGTCACAGTGAGCTCATGGACGCCCACATATGCTCCCATGGCGAGCTATTGAACTCCTACCGCCCGAGTCGCGGCGCCCAACTCCCTCGTCTCTCGCCGCCTCACCGCGCCGTCGCCTCGCCCGGCCAAGTCCGGCCGGCTCGCCGAGTTCCTCCTCCCGGCGCGCACCGGGTTGGGCGACCTGTTTGGGCCGGCGCCGCCGCCTCCGGTCCTCCGCCGCCGGCCGGCGCGCTCTCCTTTCTCTGCGGCGGCCGAGGAGCTAGAACAAAGGAGCCATGATTGCAATGATGTGCTAACTAAATACCTGTCCTAACCAGCCATTTAATCATGTTTTAAGCCGACCAAGTGAAGGTCATTAATATTGCTAATTAAGGCCCACTGTCCGCAATGCATTTCCTTATTTTTCGAATTTTCCAGGATATAAGACTTTGAAATGCTATAACTTTTAAACCATAACTCCGAATTAAATGAAACCAACTTCTAAATTTTTCTAAAATCAAGACCTGTCTAATGGTTCTGGTTTCGTTCAATTTTGAGTTCATTTGAGTTGTTTTATTTTATTTGGTTCTTATTCGGCTCTCGTTTTCTCATGTTGCCTTTTCCGGTTTCTCCCGTCCGAGTAGAGTTCGACGACGCGAACGAGACCCCGCTTGAAGCAGCACAAGACCCCAAGCTTTGATCCAGTAGTCAATACTTTGATCATGTTGCGCCTATATTTCATGTGAAACTATGTTCATTTAAATTATGAAAATCTGCATGCTTTACTTTATAAGCAAACGTATGTCACTCTTAAGGTAGCTAATAACCTGTATCCACCTCATAACGATATACCCCACTAGTAACATTGAACTACCCGATCATTTGTCGCCCTAGGTATAAACTATAGCTAAGATAGTTATAAGTCATATTCGCCATGCTGGTCTTGTCGAATCCAGGCCTTAGTAGCCCCGATAATCATTCTTTAGTCATGGAAACTAGTTTTGGGTCAGCCATGGGATGTACGTGGTTGAGTATTTATGTTAAAATGTGTTATGCTTCTCAAAACCCGAAAATTGCTAAACCTGTTTGGGCGGATGGTAAGAGTGGTGGGTGTGGATGTAACACAGGGATTGTGGAATGACCACTCAACAACCTAAGGACTTAATCCTGTGTGGACCCTCCGTATAACCGCACAAACCACATGCCGGCAAAGTGTAGGCTTGGTCGACTAATTTACTAGACCCTTGAAGTCATCTCACGGGTAGGGAAAGAAGGGATTGTGCAAGAGGAATAAACATCCGGCTTGAATGGGACACCGAGTAAAGGTGATGATCACCAGCTGCGCTAGACGTTGTGGAGAGTGGAGTCCAGCTGCGTTAGACGTTGTGGTGGATCTTTCCGCACAACTTATGGGACCTTCTTCGGGAAGGGTAAGCCCATATGGGTGAGATGACGATAGGGCGAGGTATTGTAAAGGCCTCGTGATGATCTCTCGATCCACATGGCAAAGGAATCATGTGGACTCATCGAGCTGATAGTCTCTTGTGGGTAAAGATGTACAACCTCTGCAGAGTGTTTTAAACTATTCGAATAGCCGTGCCTACGGTCAAGGGCAGACATGGAAATCTTCCTCGAGTTAGTTCTATTTAAAAACTAATGTGGGTGGGGAGAAAACTGTCAAGCGGATGTAACCTGACTTTGGTAATTTGTCCTGGAGGGATGTACTCCAGTGTTGGTATTAAGGTGGATGTAACCTGGCTTTGGTAATTTGTCCTGGAGGGATGTACTCCAGTGTTGGAATTAAGGTGGATGTAACCTGCTATGCAAAAATGTTAGTAATTGGTGGATGTAACCATAAAATATGGTGGATGTAACCATAAAATTTGGAATTGAAACTACCTGCTTATTGCACACTTTCAGATATTTAAATCATAAGTTCTTGAAAAATGCTAAGTCATAGAGATTTTATGTTATGGTATTTCCAAATGTCGCTTATGCAAATAAAAGAACCTGAGCCTCCCTTGAATAGCCTTGCATCTATAATTATATGCATTCTGTGTGTTGGCTCATGAGCACGGTTGTTTGTGCTCAAACCGCTTTAACCCCTTCGTAAGATGTGAATCAAGAGCATTACGCTTATCATGAGGATCGGGATGCCAAGGAAATGAAGATGGTGGTTATTAGAATAGGCTTCGTAGTCTTGCCTCTCGCCTCGATAAGTTGATCGTGCTAGTCTTGGCGGGTGCCTTCGTTATTAGTCGTGTCCCCGATTAATAGCGTTGGTACTCGGTTGTCCCACGCTGCCCGTGGTGAGTTGTGCCCCACGCTATGTACGCTCGCTCCGCTTTTATGTATTGTAAGACATTTGGCTTCGACGGCTCTATTATAACTCGCCCGACGTGGTCTATTTGAACTCGTATTGTAATGTATGAATTTATCGTATGAAATGATTCAGCGATGTATCTGTGAGCATTATCTACTGATCCAGGGAATAATGCAGTGTTATCACAGAGGATTCCAGGTATTAAACTTGGGGTCCGACACTTAGGACGCTTGTTTTCTTTCTCAATCGGTTGTTCGGGCTTTTTCGTGCTCGAGTACCTTTCACTAATGCAATTGTTGTCTATACTGTTTCAAGCGGTGCTATGTGATGGTTTCTTGTCTGTGATGGCTGCAGGACTTTAAGGCGAGTTCATGGTGAGGCGTGGGAGGACCGGGTTAGGCACAGGAGGTGTTGAGGTCCAGACGGTCGAAGACGCCGAAGATGATCGAGGCTGGTGAGGTGGTTGTAAGCCGCGAAGACAAGGAACCGGAGCTGGAGCTGCCGGAGGTGGACACGACGAGCAACGGCGAGGTGAATCGGGACTAGGCTCAGGGAGGAGCTGAGGTCCAGACGATCAGGATGTCGGGGTGCGGTCATGCGAGGACAGGAAGCTTCCGAGAAGGTGCTTGAGGGGCAATTCGGTAAAATTGACTCAGGCTTGAGGAAGCGGATTCGGTTGAAGCAAATGGGTTGGAGACCCGGTAGTAGAAGGAGGAGGTTAGGGTTTGGAGTTTGACATCCTGGTTCCCTCCATTTCTTGTGTTGAAAGAGTTTTGCCTCTTTGCCTCATGTGTGTGTGAAGACTTGGAGTGGAGTATGGCTGTCACTTCTTGATTTTCCAGATGGGGAGTGAGCTCCTTCAATTTAGGTGTGTGAGCCTGGTGGCTCAAGGTATTATGAGTGCAGGAGCTCAAGTAGTGTGTGTGCGTGATCATCTCAGTGAGCAAGCATGCAGTGAGATGGCTGTGGATGAACCATTTGTAATTGCCCATGTCTCTGAATCAATATGAGAAATCTTGAGCTCGAGATGTTATGATTCCCAGTTTTTTTTTCCTGTGCTTTCTTTCTGTTCTTGCCTCACTGGTCTTTGTTCCTCTCTGGCTATTCTCTCATGGATTCTTGATTAGTTGCTGAATCTCTTGGCTCTATGGTGGGAATCAGTCTCCAGGTCCTTCGGCTAGTTCATCCCAGAGAGCAAAACTCATAATCAGTGTTTATTTGTCTTTCACCTTTGCGCATTACTTCCTCTGTTTTAAAGTGCCTAGGGTTTGGAGGCAGGGGAACCTTTTGTTCTTCTTGATATCTAGGGGAAAGTGGCTCTAGCTCCATTCTTTCTCATCTGAGGATGGTTATCTGATGTATTTTAGAGATTCTTGAGGAGAAGGCTAGAGAATCATGAGAAATTTGCATTTTGGTTCTTTTGCTGTCTGCTTTTCAGCAAAAACTGAATTTATCATTGTGTTTGGATCTTTGACTGCATTCTCTTGTTCCTAAGAACTAGCTGCTATTTAGTTTAAAGTCTTGCTCTTTTAGCCTGGGAATAGCAGCAGCAATTAGACAAATTTCCTGGGCTCAGACATCGTGATTTATCGCAGGTAACATGGTAACGCTCATAACTCCTAAACCGTTCATTGGAATACTGTGAATGAGCACTCTACAGAAATATAATGAAGTCCTCTACAAATATCTAGGAGTTGAACACCCAAGGTCCCCTAATTCACAAAAGACAACAGACTGTGTAGATCGAACGATTAACCAAAAACTAACCCGATCGAGAAATCCATAAGAACAAAAGGGTAGAAAATTATTTGTTACCCTTGGAGACCACAACAATAATTTCTCAACACCAGCACAAACCACTCTGCTCCTCTTGTTCTCCTCCTTCCTCTTCCTCTTCTTCCTCCCCACCTTCTTCTCTTTTGCTCGGTTGCCATGGGGGTGGAGGTACTGTAGCTTGGAGGAGGGATTGTAGGGGAGGAGGGGGGACATCGGGGAGGTGAGGAGGCAGGGAGGGGCAGCCAAGGGCGAGAAAGGGGGAGGGGGAGAGGCGGCCTAGGGTTTGGGGAGGGGGTTAAAGGGGTGGCTAGTCCCCCTAATGGGCTAAAACCTTGGGCTACACGCAGTCCTTCATGCAGCGAATCTCATCAACCTTAGATCTTCGGCGTACAACATCCATTCACCTATGCAACTAGCGCAAGGGTCACCACCGAAGATTTCTCATCTTAGGAGGTTTGGATGCAAGATTTATGTACCTATACCACCTCCGCAGTGTACTGCAATGGGCCCACTCCGCAAGACTAGGATATACGTTGGTTATAAGACTGCATCCATAATCAGGTATTTGGAACCCATGTCGGGAGATTTGCATACTACCCACTTCACTGATTACATTTTGATGTCCTGTGGCTTCCCACGTAATTTCCTCAATCATCGAGCTTGATCCCGAGCCTGCATCGCTCGCTGAATGTAAGAAAAGATCAGATTGGGAAGTTTGGAAGAAGGCAATAGCAACTGAATTGCTGTCTCTGAATAAAAGAGAGGTGTTGGGATCAGATATCAGACATCTCCCCATGTGCACCCCGTAGGGCACAAATGGTTATTGGTTCGAAAGAGAAATGAAAGAAACGAAGTAGTGAAATACAAAGCAAGGCTGGTAGCACAAGGTTTCACTCAACATCCTGGAGTTGATTATGAAGAAACATACTCCCCAGTCATGAGTAGAATTACCTTTAGATATTTGATCCCAATGGCAGTGAATTGGAACTTAGAAATGAAATTGATGGATGTTGTGACCTCATACCTTTACGGTAACTTGGATTCGGAGATTTATATGAAAGTCTCTGAAGGAATCCCTCTCCTGAACCAAGACAGAGCAAATCGAAATCTGTACAGTGTGAAACTTAGAAAGTCATTGTATGGACTGAAATAATCTGGAAGAATGTGGTGTAATCGCTTAAGCGACTTTCTCTGCAAGAAAGGCTACACGAACAATAAAGACTATCCTTGTGTATTTATACGGTGATCCCAGAATGCCACAATGGATTCTATATAATCTCTGTGTATGTAGATGTTCTGAATATCATCGGGACAGCTGAAGATATAAAAGAAGCAAGCTCCTACTTGGAGTCAGAGTTTAAAATGAAAGATCTGGGTAAGACCAAGTTCTGCTTAGGCTCGCAGCTTGAGCATGTCCTCAAGGAATCTTGGTACATCGGTTGACCCACACCTTAAGGTGCTTGAAAGGTTTGATTTGAGAAGGTATTTCCTGAAAGTACCGATGATCGGAGGTCTTTACAGCAAGAAAAAATCCTTTCCGACCTAGGGAAGACAGGAGGAAACCTCGAACCGAATTCCATACTTGAGTGCAAGGGGAGCACTCATGTACTTAGCAAACCGCACTAGACTGCACATTGCATCCGCCGTGAACCTCTTAGCAAGATACATTGCAGAACCTACCAAAAGGCATTGGCAGGGTATAAAAGGACATCTTCCGATACCTCCAAGGAAGTAAGGACCTTGGATTGTTCTACAGAAAGAATCAAGATCTGAACTTGATTGGCTATGCAGATGCTGGGTACCTATCTGACCCGCATACCGCAAAGTCACAAACAGGCTATGTATTGCTGTGTGGTAGAACTACAATTTCCTGAAAATTGTCCAAGCAAAGCCTTGTAGCTACTTCGACGAACCACTCAAAGATTATAGCATCAGATGAAGCCGCACGAGAGTGCGCTATTCCACCGAATGGTTCACCACATCCAAAGAATATGTGGGATGAACATTGTGCAAACCCACACAATTATCTATGAAGATAATGCAGCTTGCGTTGCACAAGTGCAAATGGACTATGTGAAGAGTCATCTCACAAAGCATATCAACCCCAATTTCTTCTATGCACATAAATTGCAAAAGATGGATGAGATTAAAGTACTGCATACTAAGTCATGTAAAATCTAGCAGATTTGTTCACTAAGTCACTCCCCGCATCTAGCTTCGAAGGGTGCGTGCGTGGAATTGGAATGATGAGACTTAGAAGAATGCAGAATTCAGAAGGAGAATTCTCTCAAGCCCGCTAGTAAATCTTAATCACGAAGATTAAGTACCCAAAGGAATGAAGTCCTAAAGATCAAATGAAATTGGGTGAATTGTACTCTTTTTCTCTTGACGAGTTTTCCTCAAGTTTCTCGACCAAGGTTTTTAATGAGGCAATTCGTGCATTGCAGCATCACATGTATCATGTACTCTTTCTTCAAATTTTTTCCATTGGGATTTTATGGGGTGTTAACGAGGCATAAACGTGTTAGGTGAGTGCCCAAGGAGGAGTGTTGAGAAACATGGGCCCGGGCCAGCAGCCCTGGCCCATTATGGGCACCCTACCAAAGGTTGTAAATAGGGAGTCATACCGGCATATTGTAAAGACAGATGCAATTGAAAGCAATAAAGAAAGACCAGGAGTTCTCTCTACCTGTCTGTGTTTAATCTATTATTTAGTCTTCTGTGATTGATTCGTTCTTGTTCTAAGAAGAGGAATCGATCGAACTGGTCGCCAGCGACGGTTCTCAACAAAAACCATTCAAAGACCCTGGCAATCCCATCCACGGCACCCTGGCAGATTTGATTATGACCATATCCGCAAAAACAAGTTCAACCGAAAACCACCAATCCCATACACAGGAGGGGCCGACGCCTGGTGAAGTGTCCTTGCGCCCTAGCGAGTGCCTCGCCAGCGCCCGCGGCCGCCTCCCGAGCGCCAGCACCCAACCGCCGACGCGCACGGGCAATCACCGCTGGCCGCTGGCAACAACCGCACCTGGCGCTGCGCTCGAGACCGAGTTGTTAGTAATCCTTGGCGGTGTTAGTTATGCTTGCATGTAGATTCTATTTTTAGCCACTGCATGCGCACGAGCACCGCTTGCGTGTGGTCGGCCGCGCGTAGAGGTCGTGGTGAGAATAGCTCGCGCACGATCTCGAACGATCGGTCGGGCAACATCGTGGACGGGGGATGCACACGCCCGTGGCGCGTGTGCGCTAACCACCGGAGTTCTCGCACTTTGTATTCGATATAAGGAGCAATAGATGATCTGAAAGGCCGCTCCATTGTCGCACAAAAGCCCTTCGTGCTGTAGTTTCTTTCCTTGTACTGCGGAGCCAAGTAGTCGACGGCCGACTTACGACCACATTCACCGGGTCGTAAGGTTGTGGTCGTAGTTCCTACGACCACGCTCTACGACCACGCCCGCGCCACGTCCGCGACCACGAGAAGCCTACGACCACGCTCCTAGCTTGCCTCCCCATCTCCTCGCTTGTGCGCAGCGCCGCCGCTTTGCGATTCGGCACAATGTGCAACGGCGGCGCATGGGGAACGCGTCTTCCCAATCCATCTGCCCTCGCCTTTCGCCAACCGAAAGCATGCCCCATCCATTTGCCCTTGCTGCCTTTTGGGCCAAAGGCATGATCGCAAGCCAAGGTTTTAATTTGCTTTGTGGCTGATTGGCCGCCGAGGACGCCACCACGCAGGATAAGCTCAAGTGGATCGCCTAAGAGCAACTTCAACAGGGCCCCTACTTGATCTTTCAAACTCAAATTTGAAAGTCAGAGCAAAAAACTCAGCTCTAACAGGACCCCTACTTAGCTCTCAAAAATAGGAGGCCTCTCAAATGAGGTCTCCAAGCCCTCATTCCTAAGGGCCCTCTCTTGGCTCTTATCCTTCGGTTTTTTTCCCGCTCGGTGAAACTTCCCCTGCACCTCCAAAATCCCGCGCCCAAATTCCGCCTCGCTCGCGCCTCGCCTCGCCCGACTCCTCCGCCTCCGCCGCCCCGCCTCGCCCGACTCCTCCGCCGCTCGTCTGTCCTTGCGCCGCCAAATCTCGCTTACCGCTTCGCCGCCACTCGCCGACTCTCGCTTCGCCCGCCGCCTCCGCTCGCTGCCGCCGGCCTCGCCGCCGCCCGCCGCCACGCCTATCGCCGCTTCGACGCCCGCT